>JBBDGP010000541.1:0-373136 GCA_037952835.1 Lithobates septentrionalis
GCCTCTCCTTCACTCTCTTCCCCTCTCCATCCCTCTCTCTCTCGCTCCCCCTCCCTCCCTCTCCACCTCCCTCTCTCTCCCCTCCCTCTCCCCCTCCCTCTTTCTCCCCCTCCCCCTCTCTCTCTCACTCCCTCTCTCCCCTCCCTCTCTATCTCCCCCTCCCTCTCTTCCCTCTCCCTCTCTTCCCCCTCCCTCCCCTCCCTCGCTCTCCCTTCCTCGCTCCCTTCCTCTCTCCCTCCCCCTCCCTCTCTACCCCTCCCCCTCTCTCTCTCCCCCTCTCTCTCTCTCCCCCTCCCCCTCTCTCTCTCCCCCTCTCTCTCCCTCTCTCCCCCTCCCTCTCCCTCCCTCCCCCTCCCTCTGTCCCCCCCCCTCTCTCTCTCTCTCTCTCTCCCTGTTTCACGCTTCCACTCTCTCTCCCCCTCCCTCTCCCCCTCCCTCTCTCCCTCACTCTCTCTTCCTCTCTCTCCCCCTCCCTCTCTACCTCCCTCACCCCCCCTCTCTCTCTCTCTCTCTCTCTCTCTCTATCTGCGCTGGGATACCCCCACTCTCCTTCCTGTGTGGATATGGAATGATTCAGTGACACCCCCTTCCCATTCTCCCAAGGCACAGGGGAAAATCCTAGAGGGGTTGTCAGCTTGCTGGGTCCCAGATGTTGTATTGGCTGCATATGTCTGATGGGTGAGGAGAGTGCCCTGAAAGTGGTGCTGATCGCCTGTGTGCTAGATCCACGCATATTTCTGCAGCCATTTTTACTTGCTTGAATTTTTTTTATCCATTATGGGCGTCAGTGGGGCCTCATGTCTAAATTTTGCCTAAGGCCTCACAAAGCCTAGAGCCGCCTCTGCAATTGAGTATCATTTAAGCACCACGGCCTACCTGAGTATTGTTGCTGACCATGTCCATCCCTTTATGATTACAGTGTACCCATCTTCTGATGGCTCCTTCCAGCAGGATAATGCACCATGTCACAAAGCTCACATCATCTCACCACTGGTTTCTTGAACATGACAATGAGATCACTGTACTCCAATGGCCTCCACACTCACCAGATCTCCATCCAATAGAGCACCTTTGGGATGTGTTGGAATGGGAGATTGGCATCAGGGATGTGCAGCCGACAAATCTGGAGCAACTGTGTGATGTTATCATGTCACTATGGACCAAAATCTCTGAGGAATGTTTCCAAAACCTTGTTGAATCTATGCCACGAAGAATTAAGGCAGTTCTGAAAGCAATGGGGGTTCAACCCGGTACTAGCAAGGTGTACCTAATAAAGTGGCCGGTGAGTGTACATAGAAGTTCTTAGATACAGTCAGGTCCATAAATATTGAGACATCGACACAATTCTAATCTTTTTGGCTCTATACACCACCACAATGGATTTGAAATGAACCGAACAAGATGTGCTTGCAGACTTTCATCTTTAATTTGAGGGCATTTACATCCAAATCAGGTGAACGGTGTAGGAATTACAACAGTTTGTATATGTGCCTCCCACTTTTTAAGGGACCAAAAGTAATGGGACAGATTAACAATTATCCATCAAACTTTCACTTTTTAATACCTGGTTGTAAATCCTTTGCAGACAATTACAGCCTGAAGTCTGGAACGCATAGACATCACCAGACGCTGGGTTTCATCCATGGTGATGCTCTGCCAGGCCTCTACTGCGACTGTCTTCAGTTCCTGCTTGTTCTTGGGGCATTTTCCCTTCAGTTTTGTCTTCAGCAAGTGAAATGCATGCTCAATCGGATTCCGGTCAGGTGAGTGACTTGGCCATTGCATAACATTCCACTTCTTTCCCTTAAAAAAACTCTTTGGTTGCTTTCGCAGTATGCTTCGGGTCATTGTCCATCTGCACTGTGAAGCGCCGTCCAGTGAGTTCTGAAGCATTTTGCTGAATATGAGCAGATAATATGGCCCGAAACACTTCAGAATTCATCCTGCTGCTTTTGTCAGCAGTCACATCATCAATAAATACAAGAGAACCAGTTCCATTGGCAGCCATACATGCCCACGCCATGACACTACCACCACCATGCTTCACTGATGAGGTGGTATGCTTTGGATCATGTGCAGTTCCTTTCCTGTTCCATACTCTTCTCTTCCCATCACTCTGGTACAAGTTGATCTTGGTCTCATCTGTCCATAGGATGTTGTTCAGAACTGTGAAGGCTTTTTTAGATGTTGTTTGGCAAACTCTAATCTGGCCTTCCTGTTTTTGAGGCTCACCAATGGTTTACATCTTGTGGTGAACCCTCTGTATTCCACTGGTGAAGTCTTCTCTTGATTGTTGACTTTGACACACATACACTTACCTCCTGGAGAGTGTTCTTGATCTGGCCAACTGTTGTGAAGGGTGTTTTCTTCACCAGGGAAAAGAATTCTTCAGTCATCCACCACAGTTGTTTTCCGTGGTCTTCCGGGTCTTTTGGTGTTGCTGAGCTCACCGTTGCGTTCTTTCTTTTTAAGGATGTTCCAAACAGTTGATTTGGCCACACCTAATGTTTTTGCTATCTCTCTGATGGGTTTGTTTTGTTTTTTCAGCCTAATGATGGCTTGCTTCACTGATAGTGACAGCTCTTTGGATCTCCTATTGACAGTTGACAGCAACAGATTCCAAATGCAAATAGCACACTTGAAATGAACTCTGGACCTTTATTCTGCTCCTTGTAAATGGGATAATGAGGGAATAACACACACCTGGCCATGGAACAGCTGAGCAGCCAATTGTCCCATTACTTTTGGTCCCTTAAAAAGTGGGAGGCACATATACAAACTGTTGTAATTCCTACACCGTTCACCTGATTTGGATGTAAATACCCTCAAATTAAAGCTGAAAGTCTGCAGTTAAAGCACATCTTGTTCATTTCATTTCAAAACCATTGTGGTGTATAGAGCCAAAAAGATTAGAATTGTGTCGATGTCCCAATATTTATGGACCTGACTGTATATATGGTGGCTGCATTAGTTTTCTTTTTTCAGGCTGGTGGTCCTACCAGTAACAAACTTCCTGACCTAGGATGAAAACACTCACTCACTACACTGTATGGAGGGGCAACCTTGTCACTTTAGGACAGGACTACAAAAACACCCCCTCCTTTCCACTTCTCCATAACATAGTGCACGGGAAGGTGTTTTGTAGTTTACAGAGATACCTGGACACAATCAGCTCAGACAGAATGCAAAGGAAGTTTTCAGTTCATTCGATTTCTGGCAGAATCAACATGTATTTTTTGTACTTATCGAACAGACATAACAAAACACTTCTGTCAGCATATTTAACAGACAAAAAAGGGAGCAAATAAGGGAAGCTCACTGTTAGTTCCACACACTTTAATATTTTTCTGGGCCTCAATCCAATTACATCGCAACAGAACAATGCTACATCAATGATCCTTTCTAAAACAACCGAAACAGCTAAGACTTCCTATTGCTAGCCATGTTTGAAACCGGCCTTGTGCTGGTAAGAGGAGTCATCAGAGGAACATGCCCAGGTCTCCAGACAACAACCCCCAAATCTCTGTTTCAGGGTAGTTAAGGGTAGATGCCCTATAATCAGGGACACCCCCAGGGGCGTAACTAGAAATATCAGGGCCCCATAGCAAAATGTTGTATGGGGCCCCCTGCAAACAGCCCCCCACAGCTGCCCTAGTGTCAATGCAGCGTGACCTGTGCCACATACAGCGTGACCTGTGCCCAATACAGCGTGACCTGTGCCCAATACAGCGTGACCTGTGCCCCATACAGCATGACCTGTGCCGAATACAGCCTGGTCTGCCTGTGCCCCATACAGCCCCACCTATGCAGAGGAAGAGGCAAGCCACCCAGGTCAGCAGAGAGCGGGATTGCCCGCTGTAATAGCTTTCATTTGAATTTCCCGTCTTCCCGGGGCTCAACGCCTTTGATGACGTCACATGTCCCGCATTGGATCGGCGTTCTGTCTATCAAAGGCACCGGGCCAAAAGGTGGAGCTATGTGACGTGAGCCCCGGGAACACTGGAAGTTCTAATGAAAGCTCCTACATCGGGCAATTCAGCTCTCTGCTGATATGGACAGCTTGCCTCTTCCTCTCCTCTCTCTTCCCCTGGCTGGGAGACTGTGCCGGCAGTGCTCTTATCCTCACTGGGCCCCACTCGGCTGCGGGCCCCATAGCGCCCGCATGGGTCACTATGGTGGTAGTTACGCCCCTGGACACCCCTCCATAACAGTCATGTCATCTAGTGCCCTCTATCAGATCTGATCAACAAAGCCTAAAAACTCCCCAAAAATATGTACTCACCTGCTGGACCCCCAAAACCTTCCTCAATACCAGCGTTTACTCCGGATGGGTCCCCCTAAGACCCGCTGCTCACAATCCGGACCAAAAGCTCCTCGCCCCTCTCCACTGGCGGCCATCTTGCCCACGAGGCCGCACACTGCTGTGATGGCTGCAAGCACCCAGACCACTGCATAGACAGGGGCTGCTGAATCTCCCACGGGAGCGCAGATCCTGGCAGCTATTACAGCCTGCAAAGAATCCCTGATGGCCAAAATCGATTTCCTGACCGTGGATGTCAGCTTCATCCTCCAGGACATGGATAAGTTCCGGTCCCGCATCTCAAAGGTGGAGGACAGGGTCTCCACGGTGGAGGACACGGTACATTCGGACTCCAGGGAGATAAAAGCTCTGCAGCTTCAGGTAAAAGCGCTCCAGGAGCGTGCTATTGACACCGAGAACCGCCTTAGGCGGAGTAACAGCCACATCCTGGGAATTGCCTGAGAGAGCTGAGGGCCCCAGACCAGCTGAATTCACTGAGCAGCTACTGTCCACCCTGTTTAAGCTGGATAACAAGCCCCCCACGTTTGTAGTGGAAAGAGCCCACAGGGTTCCACCACTCCCTCCAAAACCAGGGGCCCCTGCAAGTCCCTTCCTGCTGCGGTTATTAAACTACCGTGATCATGACCGAATCCTGGCGGCGGCCCGCGCCATGCCTGAAATTAAATATGAAAATACCAGACTGTTCTTTTTCCCAGACTTCTCTCAAGAAGTAGAACAACGCCGCAAATCCTTCACAGATGTATGACGCCGACTCATGGGAAAAAGAGACCTGCTTCGGCCTCCTATACCCCAGCAGGCTGAGAATTAAAGATGGCGACAACACCCGCTTCTTTGACCCCCCGGAAGCTGCCACGGCATGGCTGGATACCCGTTAAGAACGCACTGCCGAGGAACCGCGCTTTGTCACAACATGCTGGGATCAGCTAAGTATCACATCGTCCTGTACTGAGCTACCTTATGCTGCATAGCGACTCCCAGCCCTGCACCCTCTGTTGCCCCCATGCTTTTTTCACCAATACATCCTGTCCACATCCCAGCCCCTTACTCTGTGTCCCTTGCTGTTTAGACTGCCGAGTACTCCTCCTGCCTGAGGAGCTCCAGCGACAACCCCAAGTTTTCTATTCAACTCCCTGGACTGAAGACTGTCCTTTTTTCCCCCCACTTGATCCCAATACTCCGGTCCCAGTAAAGACTTTTGCTAGCTAAAGCAGACCCCCTTCCCCACTCCAGTCTTAGGACTTGACCCCTACTATGCAAGTTACCTTGAATTTGCAGTAGACCTTTTTCAAGCTATTGGGCAAAATATCGCATTTTGCCTGCTACAAGTTTTGGTTAAAGGGAATAGGCCCGCTCTTTGCTCTATCTAGTTCAAAAGATGGCCACAGACCTGGGCAGGGTAGGCACCTCGGTGCCCTATGGGTTCTTGTTCTTGGTTTTAAATTTTAGTTATGTGTTGTTTTCTATATTCTGTTTTTTTCTTTATGCTATGTCCTGGTGTTGGATCCCTTAGTCTTTGCTGCTCCCAAGATGCTCTAGGAGACCCCTGACTATCCCATGCATTGCCATTCATGCTTCCTCCTACAATGGCACCACCGAATAGCTCCACGTTCACTGTCCTATCCTGGAATGTTCGTGGATTAAATTCCAAATTCAAAGGGGCTCTGCTGTTCCGCTACCTTAAATCCTACTCCCCTAACCTAATACTGTTACAGGAGACACATCTTGTGAGCAGCAAACTAATGTCACTTAAAAAACCGTTGCTGCATAGAGCAATTCACACCTCATACTCCTCCTTTGCCCGAGGGGTATCCATGCTGATTTCAAAGTCCTTTCCATGCGAGGTCGAACATGTTCACATGGATCCCCAGGGCAAATATGTGGTGGTAGTATTGAAATTCTGGGGACAACGTTATATTGTGACAAATGTCTATTTATCCCCCTCCCCCCTTCCTCTTCTGCATTACTATATGTTATCATGGAAAATAGCCCCGTATCGTCCTGCCAAATTAGTCCTTATGGGTGACTTTAATGCCACCCTAGCCCCGGACCTAGATAGATCTAGATAGATCCCCCTAAACATTCCTCCACAGAGTTGAAGGCATGGACTCAAGCGATGGGGGTGGACTAAGTATGGAGATGGAAGCACCCCACAGACAGATCATACTCCTGCTTCTCCACAACCCACAAAACGGCCTCCCGCATAGATTTGGCTTTTGCCAACCCATCTCTAATTTCGGATGTGCTGGACGCCATCTACCTGCCTGCCGGCCTTTCCGACCACAACCCCCTGAAACTCACTATCCGCTCACCATGCTCCCGCACTTCTGATCTGTGGAGACTTGGGCCCCAATGGATTGCTCACCCAGAGATAGTAGACAAAATCCCCCCCTTCTCACTGAATATTGGAAGCATAATTCAGGTTCCTGCTCATCACCTGGGTCGCCTTTAAGGCGTTCACACGAGGCCACTATATTTCCTCTATCTCGGCGGTTCGCAAAGACCAGGAGGCGATGGTGACATCCCTACAGGAGACTGTCGATTCCTGCTCTGCTGAATATGCTGCAGACCCTTCTGAGTCCCCTTGGCTCTGGGATGGCTGTCAGATGAGGAGCGTGCCAGATTGGTGGGAACGATCACCCCAGAGGAGGTCATGGATGCAATTAAATCCTTCCCTGTGGGGAAGTCCCCGGGCCGTGATGGCCTCCCCATTGAGTTCCCCCATTGAGTTCTACGGGACTCATGGGAATCTACTGGCACCAATTTTGGCCTCCCTCTACTCACACTGTCAGAAATCAGGGGAACTACCGACCTCCATGTACCATGCTCACGTGGTGTTCATCCACCAACCACCTAAGTATCCCACCCTTTGTGCCTCCTAACGACCTATTGCCCTCCTGAATTTCGATTTTAAAATCCTTACCAAACTAATGACCCAGAAACTTCAACCCCTAATGCCCACAATTATCAAGATCGATCAAACCGGATTCATGACCAATAGATCTACTGACATCAACTTGAGAAGATTACAAACCAATATCCATGCACAGCACCTTAATGTGGGCTCCAGGGTAGAGGCGTCACTGGACATTGAAAAGGCCTTCGACGCGGTCGAATGGCCTTTTCTGTAGGAGGTCCTCCATAGGATGGGTTTCCCTTTACTGTTTATACAGTGGCTACAGACAATCTACAAAACCCCTACTTCAGCCATTAAGCTGGGAGGTGGACTTTCCCAACCCTTCCCAGTGTCTAGGGGCACCAGACAGGGCTGCCCTCTCTCTCCGGCTTTATTTGCCATCGCCATTGAACCGGTGGCGAAAGCTCTCTGTACTTCCCCGCACATTAAGGGGCTGCGGATTGGCTGGCTGGAGGAGAGGGTGGCTCTTTGTACGCAGATGACTTCCTCCTCTTTCTTAATGACGCAGAACCATCGCTAGAGGGTGCACTTCAGGTTTTAAATACATTTGCCCCATCAACAGATTGTGAGTGAATTGGTCCAAGTCCCTTCTGTTTCCCATTGACCCAGCTGCTCGTGAGGAGGCTTCCCCGGATCTACCGCTTCTATGGGTGGAACATTTTCGCTGCCTTGGAGTGGAAATTTCTAGGAAAGCCACTGACTACATAACTCTAAACTTGTCCCCAGTAAACCAGGAGGTTAGGCTGCAGCTGAAGGCATGGAAGTCTCTACCCCTATCGCTATTAGGATGAATCAACCTGATTAAAATGAAGGTTCTGCCGGAAATTACCTACCTATTTAGACACTCGCCACAATGGATTCCAAAATCCAAAAATCGTTCTTCACCCAACTTAACAAAATGTTCTCCTCCTTTGTCTGGGGCACTCAATCCCCAAGATATAGGTGGACCACTTTGATGCACCTGACCTCCCAGGGGGGACTGGCATTCCCAGACCTATACAAGTACTTTTTGGCCACTTGGCTTGAATCCAGATGCTACCAACTCTGTGGTGCTACTGAAAGCGGCAGAGGTGCGCTCTCTCGAGGCCCTAAAATTCTTACTTTTCTGTGGCCCCCATGCTCCCTATAAACTAATTCTATGATAACTACCTTACGGGCATGGGGAGTAGGTCTCAAACTTGAACAATATCCCAAGGATGCACACTCCCCGAACGCCCCACCGTGGTGCAACCCCAATCTAGCCCAATTCTACACAATATCAGAGCCTCACGCCTGGACCAAATTCAACGTTAAAACGCTTTCCCAACTGGTTAAAGACAACTACTTGATTTCACCATCTCTCCTCCGCTCCAAATGTAATGTTCCGGAATCATATTTCTTTAGATATTTACAACTCTCCCATGCCTTCAGCTGCCAATTCCCCCACTCTAACCCCCAACTTATACAGGCTTCTCTGGAAGATGTCCTTAGGTTTGACAGGACAAAAAAAACAACTTCCCAGATATACTCTCATCTCCTTAGAGTTTCACTACCAGCTATGGAAAAACTCAGGGCCTGTTGGCTCAAGGACGTCCTGAAACTTGATGGTGATGACTGGGATGATATCTGGGACTTCCCATTCCGGTCCTTAGTTTCCCTCAGAGACCGTTTAATACAGATTAAGCTTATCCACCAGGCCTACTATACCCCGTACAGGCTATGCAAAATGAACTCCAGCCTCCCCCCTGGAGTGCTGGAGATGTGGTGGAACCCCGGGAGACTTTACCGACATTTTCTGGACCTGCCCAGCTATTGCAGGGTTCTGAAAGGAGATGCTATCATACATCCGCTTAGTCGGTAATATCCAGCTACAGCCTTCCATGTCAATATGCCTGCTAGGACTTGTTGAGCAGTTAATCCCCATTGTGGCAGGGCGCACTATGGTGGGTCTGCTACTGTTCTATGCCATCACACTTCACTGGAAGAAACCGGCACCACCCACAAGCATTTTCTGGAAACAGCTGGTGAATAAGAACCTACCCCTTTATAAAGACACATACATCAACAGAGGCTATTCAAAAAAGTACCAGATGGTATGGTCTAAATGGTTAGCAGAGCCATCCACAGCATGATTTCTGTGGGTGAATGTGGAGTAGCCCTTCCTCAAATACACCCCCCATCAGACCAATTCTCCCCACAATATGGTGGTCTGGGAGGACTGTTCTTCCCTTTTCTTTCTTTTTGTTTGTTTTTCTTTTCATTTAGTTTTATATCAGGCGTTTAGACTACTGTGGGAGCAGGAATGATAATACCTCTGCTGACATTCATGATATTTGACCAGGAGAACCGCACCTTCTCTAATCAAAGGTGACATGCACTTCGTTAAAGTTGATCCCGTACCAAAATAAACATATGTGACCCGTGCGTGGGCCACCTTTCTGTTATCTGTATGTTACCTGTATGTGTTTGCAACACCAATAAACAGATTTTTCAAAAAAATAAAAATATCACATACAATGGACTAAACTACATGGTCAGACAGCTGCTAAGGAACTACACATCCTACCACACCCTGCAGAGCCAGGAGCTGGAATGGACAATGGTACCATGCAAAAGCCACAGAGAAAAAATATGCTATGTACAAAAGCCTGCTTAAAAAAGACCCAAGCAAAGCACACTATTGAGCTTTTGTTTGCCTAAACTAAATTTAAAAACTACATAGAATCTTTTTGGCTAATATAAAAAACCAAGACACTTTCCTTTTTTCTAGAGCGAAAAAACGATGGGCCTTAATTGTCAAGGTGCTGGAAAAGAGAACTCTCTGTATTGCCCTACAACAGCCTTTTTCTTATTAAAGTTCCTGAAATGAGAACTGTAAGGCCGGTCATAGACAGTGCAAATTTCTTTCCTGCAACCATGAGTTGCAAGAAAGAAATTTGCACAATTCCACCATAAACACAGATAGTGCTGACACGGGGAATCCCTCCTGCCAAGACATTGTATTCTCCCAAGGGGGGGGGGGGGGGTGGGGAAAACGTCTCCACGGGGAGAAGTCAGTGATTGTTGCTAGCAGCTATAGCAGCTGCTAGAGATAATCGCAAGTAAAATCCGGCAGGCTGGTTGTACCCAAGTTGATTCATTGATCAACTTGGTACATTCAGCCTGCCCATACACAGTTCGAATCTCGGCCCGTTCCTGCTGAACCGGCCGAGATTCGAACTGTCTTTGGCAGGCCTTAGTATTACCCTAGAGCAGGGGTCTTCGAACTGCGGCCCGAGGGCCAGATGTGGCCCTTTGCTAGCCTTTATCTGGCCCCAACAAGGGGACACTCTTTCTTCCACCGATACCAAAGATGGGATACTATTCCTCCTACTAATAGGGGCACTACTCCTCCTCCTACTCCTCCAACCTTAAGGCCATATTAATTCTCAATGATGCTGCGCCTGGGACATTTTCTGCCCCCGCTGGCCACATACCGGCCCTCCTAAAGTCTGAAGGACAATAAACTGGCCCTTTGACATAAAAGTTTGGAGACCCCTGCCCTAGAGCAACCTTTTTCAACCATGGTTCCCGTGGATCCCTAGGGTTCTCCCTGAGGTTCTCAGGGCTTCCTTGAGCAGTAAGCACTGGTGACTTGATCTACTGCCTACACTGACCAACAATGCAAGGGGCAATTCTGCGATGAACACTGATCCTAGGGAACACCAACATTTTTACTGTCTGCATTTCTTTACTGTTATTATTATTCATTTGTTTTAGAGTTTACCACTAAAAATATTATGGTACTGAGCAGAGAAGGATGTCAAAAAATTCATCTTGCCCAGGGTGTCAAAAATGCCTGGATTGCTATATTATTATTTTTTTCTTACATATAAAACTTTATACAAAGTGATCACACTAAGAGCCCTTTCACACTGGGGCGGGTGTCGGCGTCGGCGGTAAAGCGCCGCTATTGTAAGCGGCGCTTTACCGTCGGTATGCGGCCGCTAGCGGCCGAGAAATGGTTAAAAACCACCGCAAAGCGCCTCTGCAGAGGCGCTTTGCCGGTGGTATAGCCGCGCCGTCCCATTGATTTCAATGGGCAGGAGCGGTGAAGGAGCGGTATACACTCCGCTCCTTCACCACTCCGAAGATGCTGCTGGCAGGACTTTTTTTACCGTCCTGTCAGCGCATCGCTCCAGTGTGAAAGCCCTCGGGGCTTTCACACTGGAATGAAAGCAGCGGCACTTCGGGTCGGTTTGCAGGCGCTATTATTAGCGCAATAGCGCCTGCAAACCGCCCCAGTGTGAAAGGACCCTAAGATACAGTAATATAATTACTTTTAGAGTGGGATCCCTGATGGGGAAAATTTTGTGTTTCACTAACGTTGACCAATGAAATCAAGTTAGAATTAAAAAAAGTTAATTATTATACAATTGCAAGGAAAGCAAATGCAATACAGTAAATTTTTATGCAATAGGTTTGCTTTGAATGGCTATGGACACTTATACAGTTTTTATAGTCTAAATGGGGATGGGACCCTTACTAACTGGTCAGATCATAGAATGTCTTAGGATCAGCATCTGCTATTAGCAGGGCTTTTTTTCAGTGGGAACGTGGGGGAACGCAGTTCCGGCACCTCCTGCACTGAATGTATGTAATGGCAAAGGGTGCTGGGGTGTGCTGGAGGCTGGCAGATCTATTGTTGATGGGAAGGGTCTATTGTTGTTGGCTACTGGAGGGTCCATTGATGCCGGCTGATGGGGGATCTATCATTGCTGGGGGGGGGGGGCAATAGTTGCTGGGAGGGATCTACTGATGAGAGAGGGGTTTATTGTTGCTGGCTGCTGGAGGGTCTATTGATGCTGGTTTCTGGGAGATCTGTTGTTGCTGACAGGGGTCTATTGTTGCTGGGGTGGATCTGTTGTTACTAGGGTGGATCTTTTGTTACTGGAGGGTCATTTTGTTGCGGGGGGTCTATTGTTGAAAGAATGGTGTATATCTTACTGCTTACTAATAAAATCTATACAAATTACTTAGCACCACAAAATGATACTTGGTTCTGTATTCTCTAAAAAGGTCTGTACTGGAAGGTGGGTAGAGGATGGAACCAAGGGGCGGTGCTCAGAGGTGGATAGGGGGCGAAGACAAGGGGTGACTTGTAAAAGGGGAGTTCCTGAACCTATTCTCTGAGAAAAAAAGCCCTGGCTATTAGTCCTTTGAGACCTGGAAGAAAAAAAATTAAGGGCCCCTCCAGAGGAAAAAAAGGTCAAGAAAGGCTGCCCTATAGCAACCGATGTTGGTTTTGATTCCCCAGTTGTCACTTTCCAGTGCAAGTATGGATGTCATTCATCACTACTGCCCAATACAGACATTTTCCATGACCATCGTTGTGTTCCATTGTAAAAGAGAGACAGCCAAGTAAGACAATACAATGGATACCGGCAGGAAACAGATAGTCTGGCCCTGCAATTTTACATGTAACTTGATTTGAAAATATTTTTACAATATTCTACAAATCACACTCCAGTATTTTCAAACATCACAAAGTAAACCGTAATAATAAAGAAATAAAAACACTGCATAGATTGTGTCTTTCCAGTGAGCCTTGCTATACATGAGCCCCCATCCCTACTGCAGCACTCCCATAGAATTATAAGATATGACATTGCAAATAATACAGGAATGTCTGTCTGGACATGCTCTGCCCCCCCGAGCTACTTCATAGCAGCTGTGCCTTTAATAAATATTTGATTGCTGACCCCCATCACTGTCACTTAGCTGGAGCTCAGCCTCACAATCCATTACTGTGACAATTCTAATATGCAGATTGTAGAATTGACTTTACATGCATTGCATTATGCTGTGCATTACTAAGCTAAAAAAAAACAAAGGCCAGTGTGCTGTCCCCCTTAGCAGCCAACCCCTCTTCTAGCATTTCAGACTGATAAAAGCTGAAATCAGTTTGCTCTGGGTTATTGCACACCATCTTTGCACTGCTGATCCCCAATAGAGTACAGTAATAGGTAATACACAGAGCAGAGCAGTCACTGCAGAGCCCCCTGGCGGTGTCACCGTGTAACTCCCCTTTATTCCTATGCACAAACAAAGGCTGTTTTTAAATCATCATTATCTGTCTATACCATGCAAAGACCCTTATGATAAAAAAAAAATCTTGCAGCTGAAACGAATAAGCAACATGCATCCCTGTAGAAATAGAGAGCCCCTGGGAAGGTATTTTCTGTTTCTAACAGTTGCAACTAATGGGACAAGCTAACAGCTATATATAGCTTTGGCAGATCACCTTGCACTGACACAGGGAACAGTGTCCCTTGCAGGCAGGGTGGGCACACACACATGTCACACAAGGGGGGTACTCACACTACAAGCCGGGATATGATCCATGACACCATGGTTGGGGTTTGATGGCCAGCTGTGTCCTGCAGACAATAAGCTCTCTGCACTGGATCCTATCTGTCACAAGGAGAAGCAAGGGAGATCTGAGCCATTGGGTGCTGCTGGGCACTGGGCAGAGGATCCAGCTGTTGGCACTGGGCAGGGATAGGCTCTCTCTTTCCACCAGGCAGTGTTGTCACCAAATGCTTTCACAGGGTGGGAGAGGGCCAGGCAAGGAGAAGCAAACCTCTAAGCAGCTGCCCTGCTTCTCCTGCGATCATATTCAGGGAAGGAGGAGTGAAGGAGAGGGGAGGGAGGCTGATGTATACAGCATGCTTCCTACAACCTGCAATTCACCCAATACAGCCTGTCCTGGGTTCACACTGCTGCCAGGGACCCCCAGACTTCTGTCTGCTAGATATTATAAAAGGGTGCTGGGACCCCTAGACTTCTGTCTGCTAGATATTATAAAAGGGTGCTGGGACCCCCAGGCTTCTGTCTGATAGGTATTATAAAAGGGTGCTGGGACCCCCAGGCTTCTGTCTGCTGGATATTATAAAAGGGTGCTGGGACCCCCAGGCTTCTGTCTGCTGGATATTATAAAAGGGTGCTGGGACCCCCAAGCTTCTGTCCGCTAGATATTATAAAAGGGTGCTGGGACCCCCAGGCTTCTGTCCGCTGGATATTATAAAAGGGTGCTGGGACCCCCAGGCTTCTGTCCGCTGGATATTATAAAAGGGTGCTGGGACCCCCAGGCTTCTGTCTGCTGGATATTATAAAAAGGTGCTGGGACCCCCAAGCTTCTGTCTGCTAGAAGGGTGCTGGGACCCCCAGGCTTCTGTCTGCTAGATATTATAAAAGGGTGCTGGGACCCTCAGGCTTCTGTCTGCTGGATATTATAAAAGGGTGCTGGGACCCCCAAGCTTCTGTCCGCTAGATATTATAAAGGGGTGCAGGGACCCCCAGGCTTCTGTCCGCTGGATATTATAAAAGGGTGCTGGGACCCCCAGGCTTCTGTCCGCTAGATATTATAAAAGGGTGCTGGGACCCCCAGGCTTCTGTCCGCTAGATATTATAAAAGGGTGCTGGGACCCCCAGGCTTCTTTCCGCTAGATATTATAAAAGGGTGCTGGGACCCCCAGGCTTCTTTCCGCTAGATATTATAAAAGGGTGCTGGGACCCCCAGGCTTCTGTCCGCTAGATATTATAAAAAGGGTGCTGGGACTCCCAGGCTTCTGTCCGCTACATATTATAAAAGGGTGCTGGGACCCCCAGGCTTCTGTCCGCTAGATATTATAAAAGGGTGCTGGGACCCCCAGGCTTCTTTCCGCTAGATATTATAAAAGGGTGCTGGGACCCCCAGGCTTCTGTCCGCTAGATATTATAAAAAGGGTGCTGGGACTCCCAGGCTTCTGTCCGCTACATATTATAAAAGGGTGCTGGGACCCCCAGGCTTCTGTCCGCTAGATATTATAAAAGGGTGCTGGGACCCCCAGGCTTCTGTCTTCTGGATATTATAAAAGGGTGCTGGGACCCCCAGGTTTCTGTCTTCTGGATATTATAAAAGGGTGCTGGGACCCCCAGGCTTCTGTCTTCTGGATATTTCAAAAGGGTGCTGGGACCCCCGGGCGTCTGTCTGCCAGATAATTTAAAAGGGTGCTGGGACCCTTATAGTGACAAACAGGTATTCCCTCACTTTGGAGGAATATCCTCTCCATTTCTGTTTTAGCTATGGGACAGTAAGTGAAGGGAAATCTCTCCTATGGGATACAGATGGGGGGGGGGGAGGGGAACCTGAGAAGGGTTATAAACATTCTTTGATTCTATAATACTGGATTTTAACCACTTGCCGCCCGCCATATAGCAGAATGATGGTGGCAAAGTGGTTTCTATATCCTGACTGGGTGTCATATGTTGTCCGCAGAATATTGAGCCGCTCTGCACCCCCGGGGGCGCGTATCGTGGCGATCGTTGTTGCGGGGTGTCAGTCTGACACCCCGCAACACCGATCTAGGTAAAGAGTCTCTGACGGAGACACTTTACCACGTGATCAGTCGTGTCCAATCACGGCTGATCACGATGTAAATAGGAAGAGCCGGTGATCGGTACTCCTCTACTACCGTCTGACAGACGCGCGTAGAGGAGAGCCCATCGGCTGCTGTCCTGACAGGGGGGGGGGGGTCTGTGCTGATTGTTTATCAGCACAGCCCCCCTCGGATCCCACCCAGGACCACCAGGGAAGTCACCCAGAACCACCAGGGAAGCCGCCCAGGGCCACCAGAGAAGCCATCCACACTGGACCAGCAGGTATGCCCACTAGACCCCCAGGGAAATACTAATCTGTGCCCAGGCAGCTGCCAATCAGTGCCCACTCACAATGCCTACCACTGCCAGTGCCACCAGGGATGCCTATCAGTGCCGCGTATCAGTGCCGCATATCAGTGCCACGTATCAGTGCCCAGCAGTGCCACCTATCAGTGCTGCCTATCAGTGCCACCCATAAGAACCCATCTTTGCAGCCTTTCAGTGCCCATCAGTGTCGCCCATCAGTGCCCACCAGTGCCACCCATGAGTGCCCATCAGTGCTGCCTATCAATGCCCATCAGTGCTGCATATCAGTGCCACCCATCAGTGCCGCCTACCAGTGCCCATCAGTGCCACATATAAGTGCCCATCGTCAGTGCCCGCTCATTGGTGCCACCTCATCTGTGCGGCCTTATCAGTGCCTGTCAGTGCCGCCTTATCAGTGCCCATCAGTGAAAGAGAGAACTTACTTATTTACAAAATAAGAAACAAAAGCAAAACTTTTATTTTTTTCAAAATTTTCGGTCTTTTTTTATTTGTTTAGCAAAAAAAAAAAAAACGCAGAGGTGATTACATACCACCAAAAGAAAGCTCTATTTGTGGGAACAAAATGATAAAAAATTTAGTTTGGGTACAGTGTTGTATGACTGCGCAATTGTCATTCAAACTGCGACAGCGCAGAAAGCTGAAAATTGGTCTGGGCAGGAAGGTGTATAAGTGCCCTGTATTGAAGTGGTTAAACAGTATAGGCACTTATTTTTTATGTATTACATAGCTATACCTGCAAAAGGGGCCAGCCTGAAGTGATCTAGCAGGACCTAATTCTCTGATCAAAGTTCCACTTTAACCACTTGCCTACTGGGCACTTACACCCCCTTCCTGCCCAGGCCATTTTTCAGCTTTCAGCACTGTCGCACTTTGAATGACAATTGCGCGGTCATACTACAGTGTACCCAGATTAAATTTTTATCATTTTCTTCACACAAATAGAGATTTCTTTTGGTGGTATTTAATCACCATTGTGTTTTTTATTTTTTACACAAAAAAAAAGACCAAAAAATATGATTTTTATTTTTTTTTAACTTAGTTTCTGTCAGTAAATTTTGTAATTAAAGTAATTTTTCTCCTTCACTGATGTGCGCTGATGAGGCTGAACTGGTGGGCATTGATGATGAGGCAGCACTTATGGGCACTGATTAGGTGGCACTGATGGTGAGGCACTAATATGCCGCACTTATGGGCACTGATAGGTGGCACTGATGAGCACTGATGGGCACTGTTAGGTGGCACTGATGGGCAATAATAGGTGGCACTGATTGGTGACTATGGTGGGCACTGATAGGCGGCACGGATAGGCGGTACTGATGGGCATTGATGGGTGGCACTGATGGGCGACACTGATGGGCATTGATGGGCAGCAGTGATGGGCAGCACTGATAGGCGGGACTGATAGCCAGCACAGACTGGCATCACTAATGGGCACTGATTGGTGGCACTTGTGGGCAGTGGTGGGCACTGATTGCTGGTACAGGTGGGCACTCATCGCTGGCACCGATTTGTGGCACTGGTGTCTCTATTGTAATCAGGGCACTGATGATCAGTGCCCTGATTACATGTGTAGATGTCTCCTGTGAGGAGATGCCGCTGATTGGCTCTCCTCGTCACACACTCTGTCAGTGTGAGGCGAGGGGCACCGGCATCTCTGTGTTTACATGTGACCGGCAGTGATTGGACACAGCCGATCACATGGTTAAAGAGCCGGGGACGTGGCTCTTTACAGAGATCGGGGTCACGCCGTGTCCTAGCGAGAGCCGCACCCCCCCGCCGTCATTTGACGGTGGGCGGGCGGCAACTAGTTAAAGAGGAAGTAAAGTCTTCTTTCTTAATTGTACCTACAGGTAAGTCTATAATAAGGCTTACCTGTAAGTATTGTAAATATCTCCTAAACATGCACCGTTTAGGAGATATTTACTATATATATGCCACCGCCGATGTCATCTGCGCATGAGCTCTGAAGGAACGGCCGCCTGTGCCGTTTCTTCAGGGCCCTGTGCCGTGACCGGTGGCTCCCGCACGCATGCGTCATCGCGGCTCTGGACAATCACAGCACCGGAACCCGGAAGAAACACCGGGGAAAATGTTAGCCATCTCAGTGGTGTGCGGGCGCCGCTGCGGGGGCTTCGTTCTAAGGTAAGTATTTCATAATGAGCTAGTATGCCATTTTTATCGGATTTACAGCCTCTAAACTTTTTTTATTTTTTTTTTATTTTTACATATTTAACATTTGTAAATAACCCTTTTTAAGGACACATTTTGCCAGCTAACTGGATGCACTGTTGCCCACATGTACTCTTGCCCATGTACTGTTGCCCATGGATGTACTCTTGCCCACATCCCTAATACAGACAATGAACAAAAAAGATTTCCTCAAGGAGTGGGATTTTAACAGACCAGAAACAAATCCTGGATTTTCTTCTGTCTTAATGCCAATGGACAGTTGATCACAAGGTTATTCATTGGTTTGGTCCAATGCTGCTATATATGCTATGTGTTTGTTTTTATCGATCCAACTTTTTATCTGATGTTCTATTAATAGACTTTGTACTTTTATAACATATTACTCACTGTTTCTGGTCCGTTAAAATCCCACTCCTTGAGGACATTTTTTTTGTTCATTGTTTGTAATGCTTTGTACCAGAATCATAATTTTTGTGTCAATTTAAACAGGACAAACTACAAAATAAAATGTGCACTTTTTATCTGCATTATGGCCCCTTTCACACAACTCAGGTCTGTTTTAACGGACTCCGCTTGCTCGGCAGGGATCGCTCCATTGATCCCCGCTGAGCAGGCGGATGACAGGTCCGTCAGAGTCCTGCTCTTCTCTATGGGGAGATCGGATATCCGTTTTCATCCCATCTGCCAGACGGATGGAAAATAGGACCACCATCCATCTGGATTTTTGTGGGCTGGATCGTATCAGATAGCAGGGGATGTCAGCGCATATGCCGCTCACATCCGCCGCTCCATAGGGCTGAATAAAGGGTCCAATCAGGTCCACCTGAAAAACGGACAGGCGCACCTGATCAGACAGCCCGTGTGAAAGGACCTCACAAATGCGCTTCTGGAAGAATGGTCAAACATTCCCATAGACACACTCCTAAGCCTTGTGGACGGCCTTCCCAGAGGAGGTGAAGCTGTTATAGCTGCAAAGGGTGGGCCAACTCAATATTGAACCCTACAATACTAACATTTTTTTTTTTTAAACTAACACTGGTAAAAAAAAAAAAAGAGAAAAAGTGCGTTATGTTTTTGTTGGGGTGGAGAAGCCACAGGTCTTTTAACCGCTTGCCGACCAGCTGCCGCAGTTGTACTGCGGCAACATGGCTCAGCTGCGCGAATAGCTGTCATGTTACGTCCCTTCTACTTGTGGCCACTAGGGCGCGCACGCGCCTGCTGCTCGCCCCCCGGGGCCGATGCGAGTGCCCGGCAGTTGCGATGACCGCCGGGCTCCCGCAATCGCTCGTGACACAGCGAGAACCAGGATCTGTGTGTGTACACACACAGATCCTGGTTCTCTGAGGGGAGAAGAGACTGATCGTGTGTTCATACAAAGTATGAACACCAATCTATCTCCTCCCCTAGCTAGTCCCATTCCCCTTCAGTTAGAACACACACTAGGAAACACAGTTAACCCCTTGATCGTCTCCCTAGTGTTTAACCCCTTCCCTGCCAGTGACATTTTTACATTAATCAATGCATTTTTTATAGCACTGATCGCTGTATAAATGCCAATGGTCCCAAAAATGTGTCAAAATTGTCCGATGTGTCCGCCATAATGTCGCAGTCACGATAAAAATCACAGATCGCCGCCATTACTAGTAAAAAAAAATAATAATAAAAATGCTATAAATCTATCCCCTCTTTTGTAGATGCTATAACTTTTGCGCAAACCAATCAATATATGCTTATTGCGATTTTTATTATAAAAAATATGTAGAAGAATACATATTGGCCTAAACTGAGAAAAATGTGCTTTTTTTAAAAAAAAATGGGGGTATTTATTATAGCAAAAAGTACAAAATATTGGGGGTTATTTACTAAAGGCAAATCCACTTTGCACAACAAGTGCACTGCAAGTGCACTTGAAAGTGCACTGAAAGTGCACTTGGAAGTAAAGTCGCTGTAGATTCAAGGGGGACATGCAAGGGGAATAAAAAAACAGCATTTTAGCTTGCGCATAATTGGATGATAAAATCAGCAGAGCTTCACCTCATTTCAAAGCTTTCCCTCAGATCTACAGTGATCTACAGCGACTGCACTTCCAAGTGCACTTCCAAGTGCACTTTCAGTGCACTTGTAGTGCAAAGTGGATTTGCCTTTAGTAAATCAACCCCATTGTGTTTTTTTCAAAAAAATTTTTGTTTATAGCGCAAAAAATAAAAACTGCAGAGGCGATCAAATACCACCAAAAGAAAGCTCTATTTGTGGGAAAAAAAGGACATCAATATTGTATGGGTACAACGTCGCACGACAGCGCAATTGTCAGTTAAAGCGACGCAGTGCCGTATCGCAAAAAATGCTCTGGTCGTTTAGCAGCCAAATCTTCCGGGGCTGAAGTGGTTGAAACAGAAAGTTCTGATCAGGATGTATAGATATGTAGGCTGTGTCTGTGCGTACTAAACACTGAGCTGGTGGGACTATTGTTGACATCAGTTACATTATGTAGGCTCTACCACTGTGACAGAAAGCCTCTGTTCTATAGATCACTGAAACATGGAAGTAGCACAGAAACAGACAGCAGAATAGAACAACCTTGTGTCTGTGTCCTGCTGTTTGTCACTAAATGCTTACAATGTATATATTTGTGTGTGTCATTGGTAATGTAACTAATAAAGCATGACTACCAGTCATCCAACTGTACTATAACCAGTGCAGAATAAAGTATATCTTAGCTTAGTGTGCCTGAGCACAGCGTGATTTGATGTCGGAGGAAAGGAGAGGTAGTGTGTGACAGCATGCACATTATTTGATGAAGGCTTGCTTGAAATTATATTATGTGCAGCACAAGTCTTTGATCTACAGTATCTTCCGAAAGTGAGTACACCCCTCACATTTTTGTAAATATTTTATTCTATATTTTCATGTGACAAAGAAATGACACTTTGCTACAATGTAAAGTAGTGAGTGTACAGCTTGTATAACAGTGTAAATTTGCTGTCCCCTCAAAATAACTCAACACACAGCCATTAATGTCTAAACCACTGGCAACAAAAGTGAGTACACTCCTAAGTGAAAATGTCCAAATTGGGCCCCATTAGCCATTTTCCCTCCCCGGTGTCATGTGACTCGTTAGTGTTACAAGGTCTCAGGTGTGAATGGGGGGCAGGTGTGTTAAATTTAGTGTTATCGCTCTCACTCTCTCATACTGGTCACTGGAAGTTCAACATGGCACCTCATGGCAAAAAACTTTCTGAGGATCTGAAAAAAAGAGTTGCTCTACATAAAGATGGCCTAGGCTTTAAGAAGATTGCCAAGACCCTGAAACTGAGCTGCAGCACGGTGGCCAAGACCATACAGCGGTTTAACAGAACAGGTTCCACTCAGAACAGGCCTCATCGGGATCGACCAAAGAGGTTGAGTGCATGTACTCAGCATCATATCCAGAGGTTGTCTTTGGGAAATAGACGTATGGGTGCTGCCAGCATTGCTGCAGAGGTTGAAGGGGTGGGGGGTCAGCCTGTCAGTGCTCAGACCATACGCCACACACTGCATCAAATTGGTCTGCATGGCTGTCATCCCAGAAGGAAACCTCTTCTAAAGATGATGCACAAGAAAGCCCGCAAACAGTTTGCTGAAGTCAAGCAGACTAAGGACATGGATTACTGGAACCATGTCCTGTGGTCTGATGAGACCAAGATAAACTTATTTGGTTCAGATGGTGTCAAGCGTGTGTGGAGGCAACCAGATGAGGAGTACAAAGACAAGTGTGTCTTGTCTACAGTCAATGATGGTGGTGGGAGTGTCATGGTCTGGGGCTGAATGAGTGCTGCCGGCACTGGGGAGCTACAGTTCATTGAGGGAACCATGAATGCCAACATGTACTGTGACATACTGAAGCAGAGCATGATCCCCTCCCTTCAGAGACTGGGCCGCAGGGCAGTATTCCAACATGATAACGACCCCAAACACACCTCCAAGACAACCACTGCCTTGCTAAAGAAGCTGAGGGTAAAGGTGATGGACTGGCCAAGCATGTCTCCAGACCTAAACCCTATTAAGGATCTGTGGGACATCCTCAAATGGAAGGTGAAGGAGCGCAAGGTTTCAAATGTCCACCAGCTCCGTGATGTTGCCATGGAGGAGTGGTAGAGGACTCCAGTGACAACCTGTAAAGCTCTGGTGAACTCCATGCCCAAGAGGGTTAGGGCAGTGCTGGAAAACAATGGTGGCCACACAAAATATTGACACTTTGGGCCCAATTAGAAAAATTTTCACTTAGGAGTGTACTCACTTTTGTTGCCAGCGGTTTAGACATTAATGGCTGTGTGTTGAGTTATTATGAGGGGACAGAAAATTTACACTGTTATACAAGCTGTACACTCACTACTTTACATTGTAGCAATGTGTCATTTCTTCAGTGTTGTCACATGAAAAGATAGAATAAAATATTTACAAAAATGTGAGGGGTGTACTCACTTTTGTGAGATACTGTAGATATGATGGATCACCAGATGAACATAAAGAAAAGAAAGCCTAAAGAAAATGAATGCAGCCATCACATCTAAGAATCGGTAATCTGCAACATAAGGAGTCTTTTTATGAAAAAATAATTGTTGTGTGAATGTATACGCATTCATACAAAACTGGCATTGCATAAGGGGCTTGGAGAGGTGGGGGTGGAGAAGCAGCAATACACTGATATCCCCGGTAAATGGATGTGCAGGTGGGCATGTCAATACAAGGCTGACCATTGGAAGACAGGCAGGTTGTTCTTCCAGCACAGCCAGAAAACTGACTACTGTACGCTGGGAAGGATGTGCTTCTTTTGCCTAGCGTGGTCAGTTTGCAATAGGAAAACAGGTGGACTGGCAGGATTACCAGGTATTTAACACAAAGGGTTAAATACAAAGAGAACAGTAAAATTAAAATAATAGCCCAAGAACATTCAACCAGTAGAGACAATAGCCTAAAACAGCATTCCACCAAAAATAGCCTAAAACTGTAGCCTAAGAACAATCTACTAGAACACTATGTCAAAGACAAGGCCCGCAGGCCGAAATCCACCTGCCAGGCCTTGTCATGTAGCCCTCACACTCAGTTTTGCAGCCATAACATGGTAGAAGCCTTCTGTGTTTCCAAGCGACACCTTTGCTGTTAGCGACTTCTGCATGCACTCATGATGGGGCGCGGCAAGGACAGATCTCCAGAATTTGAAAGAGGGAACGATTTCCCTGTGTGGCGAGGCAGTGCCACCTACACAGGGAGGTACTAGAGCTGGGCTAGGTAGGAGAAAGTAGAAATGCGAGGAAGCTTTGGTGGGGGGGGGGGGGGGGAGCTGGGGTTGTGCACTCTGCATAGCGCACCCCTAAACCCTGCATTCTGTACACAGCACACCCATGAACTGTGCACTCTGTACGCCTCATACTCCTGAATTCTGCCCTTTTTATGTAGCGTACTCCTGAACTCTGTACAAAGAGCACCCCTAAACCCTGCACTCTATATGTAATGCATTCCTCAACCCTGCACTCTGTACACAGCGCACTCCTGAACTCTGCACGCTGTATGTAGCGCACCCCTAAACCCTGCACTCTGTATGCAGCACACTTCTCAACCATGCACTCTGTACACAGTGCACCCATGAACTCTGCACTCTGTACGTAGCACACCCCTGATCTCTGCTCTCTGTACACAGAGGATGCCCAAATCCTGCACTCTATATGTAGTGCACTCCTCAACCCTGCACTCTGTACACAGCGCACCTCTGAACTCTGCACTCTGTATTCTGCGTACTCCTGAACTTTGCACTCTGTACATAGTATACCCCTAACTCTGTATGTAGCGCACTCCTCAACCCTGCACTCTGTATACAGCGCACTCCTGATTGCTGCACTCTGCATGTAGCGCTCCTGAACTCTGCACTGCTTACGCCACCTGCTCCTGGGTACTCCTATGTATCTAAAGAGATACATGATCTTACAGATACAACCGCACCTTTGAGGACAACCATAATGTTGATGCGGCCAGTAAAGAAATTCAACCAGAAGAGAAAATCCTAAAACAATAGCCCAACAACATTTGACCTAAATAGCCTAAAGCAATAGCCTAAGAACATGAATATACATACAGTTTTGCTAGATGAGTAGCTATGCAATTTTTTTTATAGACTCCTTAGTGTCCTACTGACCTCATGTGAGGAACTTTCATAACATTCCAGTTGTGTACAGATCTAAAGACCCAGCCGTCCACTTACAGCCAACCAAATCACTTATTTCTATTTCTATGAATGGCATTGCTTGTAAAAACAGGAT
The DNA here is from genome assembly GCA_037952835.1 of Lithobates septentrionalis. Taxonomy (NCBI): domain Eukaryota; kingdom Metazoa; phylum Chordata; class Amphibia; order Anura; family Ranidae; genus Lithobates; species Lithobates septentrionalis. The sequence goes on from JBBDGP010000541.1 coordinate 24,425, forward strand.
AACTCACAAAGAACAAGATGCATGCTGTCAAATCTTAATCCCAGTACACACAGGAACCAGCTGACTTTTGGTCTGTGTGTACAGCTGTCTGTTCTACAGAAGCTGGTGTAACAACCGGCATTTTTTGAACAGGCATGCTGGAAAACCAGCATTGGAGCCAATGGCTGTGAGCGCTGATCACCAGTGTATTCTGGCATGGGGGGTGAGCCCCCCTGTCAGAATACAATGACTCAGCTGGAGAGTTCTCTGCAGTTACAGCATTTGTGTTGATTCAGCACTCTGTCAACTCACTGGTTGAAAGAAAAAAAAAACTTAAAATTGTGTACCCAGCTTTACACTTACTGCTCCCTTCTCTGTAATTTACACCTCTCTACTGTACCTTCCTTCTTCCCATTTTTTCAATACTGTTTTTAAATGTAATGGGATATGATACAGCAAAGGGTGGGCTCAAAATTTTTACTAACATATCTGCCTAATGTTTTTAAAGGGAAAATATAGAGTATTTTCTGTTTAATTACAGCCTGACTCATTCTTTATTTTCATCATGACTTGTAATATTAATTTGCCACATTTTTGTAGTGGAACCATATTACACAGCATTATACAGAGCAGGGCCTGTATGGTCAGCATTCAGCAACAGCAAGGGGGGATGATATAGTATCTGCTGTTAAATGAGTCGCATGAGGGCCTCGATGCTAGACTGACAATGGCAGAAGCAGGACCATAGTAAGATATTGGTAAGTCCATGGCATACAGTATGCATGGAACTCCCAATCCTTTGCCCCACTCCTGTCAAAACAACACAAGACAAGAGACAAGAGAAAGGCATTAAGACACAGCTCCATTAAACTGGTTGTTAGAAGACTGCACAAATCCTACAGATCACTAAACTAAATATAGCAACACTAAACAACTAAAATAATAAATGCGCAAATCTGTCATAAAATATCGCACCCGCAATCAGTGGATCCCAAGTGCAATGTCAGCCTCCTGCAGACACTGCCTACAACTCTGTGCCAGAGTACCTTTGGATGGGCTGTCAGTTTCAGAACTCTAGGAAGTGCCAATGAACTACAGCCTCGCTGATCAGCACACTCGCAGTTCATTGAAACTACAAGTTCGTCTGCCGCAGTGGCAGACAGGACTTGTAGTTTCTTCCCAGATCTCTGTAAATTAATGACATGTGGATGGAGCCCCGCTCAGCTACGCTGATTTTAAATTGACAGAGGCTGCGAGGGAGAAGACCTCCACCCACTGTTGGGGGGGCTGCTGTGCTGGAACATGTTGCATGTTACACCCTAAATACATGTTTACCATGTTCCAAAAGGTAAACCAATCCTTTAACATTTAAGTCAATATGCAAATTATAAAGGTCTAAATGCACCTCTGCACCGAACCCCCCAGTACTTCTCTGCAAAGTAGTGATGAAAATTGGACCCCAGATACCACACATATCACAGGAACCTTGCTCATGGATGACCAGTGCTTCTCCATACCAGAAACTGGTATTTCTGCAATGATGTGCTCCCCACTATGGGGATATTTGAATTTGCATCTCCCTAGAGGCCCGGAAGGAAGACAAACACTTTATTAGGATTATAGTTTAGCACTTTCCTAGTTAGGTGCTAGGCTGTCAGTTAATTTTAGTTCTTTGGGCTCCTCTGTAATCAGTGGAGCTGCTGCTAATTGCTCTGGGCCGATCACGGTCCCACAGGCAGCACACTGGAATACTTCTCCCTGCTTTTTGGAAAAATCTAGAACAAAGGAGTGGAACAGGCTGAGTGGGCAGTTTGAATATTTATGATGTCCCAGCCAATCCCTGAGGGGGCGTGCTCAAAAGGTGGCTGCAGAAAACATCAATAGTTTGGTGGCTGCATCAGTCAAGGTCCTTGTGCAGTAGGAGACACACATAGCTTGGGCAACCCTGCACCTTTACCAGGAGCCCAGCAAGGCCCTCAGCAACCCTGTGGCTGGGGCTCTACCTTCAGAGAGACTTCAAGCTAAAGCAGAGGGATTTCACCTAGGTACCAGTCTGGCAAGTCCTTGAATGATCAGTATGTACTGAAGACAAATCTCCAGTGTATGTGCAAAGCCCTTTCAGTGACAAGTCTCTAACGTATGTGCATTAACCCTTAGACACACACCAGTCTCCAGACTATGCCAGTTAAACCCTTCCATTTTATTCTCCATGAAATGTGCAATAACCCCTCAGATGCCAGTTTTCAATGTATGTGCATAACTTCTCAGTGACAAGTCTCCAGTGTACAGTGGGGACAGAAAGTATTCAGACCCCCTTAAATTTTTCACTCTTTGTTATATTGCAGCCATTTGCTAAAATCATTTAAGTTATTTTTTTTCCTCATTAATGTACACACAGCACCCCATATTGACAGAAAAACACAGATTTGTTGACATTTTTGCAGATTTATTAAAAAAGAAAAACTGAAATATCACATGGTCCTACGTATTCAGACCCTTTGCTCAGTATTTAGTAGAAGCACTCTTTTGATCTAATACAGCCACAAGTCTTTTTGGGAAAGATGCAACAAGTTTTTCACAACTGGATTTGGGGATCCCCTGCCATTCCTCCTTGCAGATCCTCTCCAGTTCTGTAGGTTGGATGGTAAACGTTCGTGGACAGACATTTTTAGGTCTCTCCAGAGATGCTCAATTGGGTTTAAGTCAGGGTTCTGGCTGGGACATTCAAGAACAGTCACAGAGTTGTTGTGAAGCCACTCCTTTGTTATTTTAGCTGTGTGCTTAGGGTCATTGTCTTGTTGGAAGGTAAACTTTAGGCCCAGTCTGAGGTCCTGAGCACTCTGGAGAAGGTTTTTGTTCAGGATATCCCTGTACTTGGCCGCATTCATCTTTCCCTCGATTGCAACCAGTCGTCCTGTCCCTGCAGCTGAAAAACACCCCCACAGCATGATGTTGCCACCACCATGCTTCACTGTTGGGACTGTATTGGACAGGTGATGAGCAGTACCTGGTTTCCTCCACACATACCGCTTAGAATTAAGGCCAAAAAGTTCTATCTTGGTCTCATCATTATTTCTCACCATCTTGGAGTCCTTTAGGTGTTTTTTAGCAAACTCCATGCGGGCTTTCATGTGTCTTGCATTGAGGAGAGGCTTCCGTCGGGCCACTCTGCCATAAAGCCCCGACTGGTGGAGGGCTGCAGTGATGGTTGACTTTCTACAACTTTCTACCATCTCCCGACTGCATCTCTGGAGCTCAGCCACAGTGATCTTTGGGTTCTTCTTTACCTCTCTCACCAAGGCTCTTCTCCCCCGATAGCTCAGTTTGGCCAGACGGCCAGCTCTAGGAAGGGTTCTGGTTGTCCCAAACGTCTTCCATTTAAGGATTATGGGGGCCACTGTGCTCTTAGGAACCTTAAGTGCAGCAGAAATTTTTTTGTAACCTTGGCCAGATCTGTGCCTTGCCACAATTCTGTTTCTGAGCTCTTCAGGCAGTTCCTTTGACCTCATGATTCTCATTTGCTCTGACATGCACTGTGAGCTGTAAGGTCTTATATAGACAGGTGTGTGGCTTTCCTAATCAAGTTCAATCAGTATAATCAAACACAGCTGGACTCAAATGAAGGTGTAGAACCATCTCAAGGATGATAAGAAGAAATGGACAGCACCTGAGTTAAATATTTGAGTGTTACAGCAAAGGGTCTGAATACTTAGGACCATGTGATATTTCAGTTTTTCTTTTTTAATAAATCTGCAAAAATGTCAACAATTCTGTGTTTGTCAATATGGGGTGCTGTGTGTACATTAATGAGGAAAAAAATGAACTTAAAGAGGAGTTCCACCCAGGGGGGCCATTAAAAAAAATAAAAAATAAAAGTCAGCAGCTACAAATACTGCAGCTGCTGACTTTTAATTGGACACTCACCTGTCCCTGGGTCCAGCGGTGCGGGGGATCGAAGCCCCGCTCGTCCCCCCCCTCCGCTCGTCGGCGCCGGCATTTCAACTGTGGGCGCCGGGCTGTGGCTTCACAGCCTGGCACCCACTGCGCATGCGCGAGCGGCGCCGAGCGCCGTGATTGGCCGCTCAATCACCTGGGACCTGCAATGGGTCCCAGATGATTGACAGGAGGGAGGGAGAAGAGCCGAGCCCTTCCTGTGCCAGGGGGAAGTGATGTCATCAGCCCAGGCAGACGAAGGGGCAGATTACGAGGGACCACCTAGCAACAGGCATTTAGAGGTAAGTAAAAAAAAAAAAATATCCAAATGTTTTTTTGTTTTTTTTTTTAGAATTTTTTAGATATGTTTGTTTTTTTGGGTGGAACCCCACTTTAAATGATTTTAGCAAAAAGCTGCAATATAACAAAGAGTGCAAAAATGGGGTCTGAATACTTTCCGTTCCCACTGTATAAATATTAGTGACCCCTCAGAAACCAGTTACCAGAAAATGTGCATTAACCTTCAGAGACCATTCTCCAGAGTATGTGTGTTAACCTCTCAGTGGTCAGTCTCTACTGTATGAATATCAATTAACTCCAGTCTAGTCGTTAAAGTGTGTCAACCACATTAAAGGTGCTAGGATAGTTAGGCAAGTGTTAGTGTGTGTATTTGATAGGAAAATCTAGTTGCCACATTGTAGGATAAGGTAAAAGCATAGTTTAGCTCACTGTACTCAGTGAACTGCAATTGTTTAGTCAGGTCTGCTCTGTGTGCTCTGCTGCTGCCAGTATGCCTGATAGCTCCCTCAGTATCCAAGTAACTTAAGAAGCTTCTGGATGATAGGTGTGGAGTTATGCAGATGGCAGCATGAATATGGATGCAGCCCCAGCCTATCTCTGAGAGGCAGGCTCTGGTGATATGCTGGGGGACTATATATATTCTGGGAGCGCACAGAGCTCTGTGTCTTATCCCAGAGTGGAGGAGTCCAGCCTGAGTGGTGCACCTTGCCCTCCCAGGCAGAAACTGCTGTTGGTGAGGCCTCAGGTGAGCGACCTGAGGGGAGGAATTCTGAGACCCAGGTGCTTAAAAGAAGCTGGCTGAGGGAAGTTGTTTGCCAAAGATCTGTCTGATATCACTTGGGGGTATCGCTTGGAAGATTGGATGGAGGTTACCTTCTGTCCTTGCGCCTTGTGAGTACAGACACTGAGAGATCTTGGGCAATATGTGCTCTAGCTACCCCTCTGTGCCTTATAGTCAGCTATGGGTCTGTTAAAGAGGACACCGCCTGGTGTCCTGAAGAGCTCTGTCTAGATAATTTCCTACTTAAAGGGACTTTGCTATTGTGGCTCTAACTACTACTACTTAAGCTGAAGTCTACTGTTTGTATCAAGCCCAGACCTCATTATAGCTTGCTCAGAAAGGAATATTGAGTCCTCAAGGTGTACATAATTCTTATCTTTGGAGTATCCCACCACTTCCCTCAACCCTGTCCAAGTTCTCTAAAAATAAAACCACAAAAACAACATCCCCTAGACTGGTCCTTGAAGAAAGAGTGAATGAGCCTGTTATGTGCCTGGCTGCGGGGCATAAGTTTGGGAAGGACTGGACAGTAATCCCGCGGCTCCTACAACAGTGTAACACTCTGCATTGTTACTGTTATGCAGAACTGTTTTTTGCCAGAAGAAGGCAGTGTCCCCAACTTAGTTATCACACAACTCATACTGAAATGCTGTGAACCCGGGGACTTGTATGCTGTAAGCAGGATTCTTTCACCTAGATCAGCTGGAGCTGAACTACACGACCCATGAGGACTGGCAAATGGGTGGGGGCATTTAAAAAGGGAAAAGCCTGGGAACATGGGGGTAGATGGGAGAGACTGTGTTGGAGGCCGGACATGAGAGAGAGCAGAGTGGATCCATTCAGAGAGGAGGTAAGGGCAAACTAGTGGAGGTGGATAGCTGGTCAGGGGGATAACAATGGAGGGGTGGCACTTCTGGCAGCACTTTGGTTTGAGGTAAAGCAACTCTAAAGGTAAAAAAAAGGAAGAAAGGCACTTCTAAGTGCGATATGCAACATTTTATAAAGTGCACAAGAGGTTAAAAGCACTTACAAGATTGTAGAGTGTTAAAAGCATGATAAATGAAAGGTCCTCATCTCTGGTTAGAGTCCGTCCTTGGCACGGGAATGGAGAGCAGTGTAAAGCTGTCCAGCAGCTGTGGGATGTTCTCATATGTGCAGGAGCGAGGATGCAGAAGGGCAGCCTGTGTTCCGGGTTCACTGCGGGACACACGAGGCTGATGGCATCAGTGGGGAGAAGTGGGTGGTAACGTGTTTCAGAGCATGCGCCGTTCCTTTGTCAGACCTACGCTCATACTCCTCAGGCTGTCTTATGAGTGGTGGGGGGAGGAGTAAGGGGAGGAGTGTAGGCGGGTGTGGAATACACAATTAGGTGTGTTGCGAGGACAGCCACAAGGCCATATACAGGCAGATTTCTCGTTTGTATTGCTTGTACGCTGAACAATAGAAGGAATTTAAATCGCAGTGAATAAATATGCATATACAGATGTGTTAGAGGGGCAGTCAAACGTCTATACAAATGCAATCCTATACACTTAATGGAGGGATTAAGTGACATAGAAGTGAAAAATAGGATATAGTAGATGCTGTGTCAATTTTACAAAAAGTGGCCTTTTATACTTCATCTCTGGAAGACTTACTCAGGGACAGATCTGTAACCAAGCCTCTGTCCAACATATACAAAGAATTGACACCTAATATACACACGGGACTTGAAACTCTTAAGGCCAAGTGGGTGGAGGACTTCCCTGACATGGATACGGAGGACTGGGAATGCTCCTTCACACAATTAGTTTCGGCAAGAGACAGACTAATACAGTTTAAGATCATGCATAGAGTTTATTACACATCCTCACTTCTACGTAAAATATACCCGTCTGCCCCAGCTTCGTGCTGGAGGTGTGTTGTTCCATTGGCGGGTTTAATTTATGTTTTTTGGACCTGTCCTCAAATAAAAACATTTGCGAGAGAGGTAGCTACGGTTATTTCCACTGTCACCACCATCCAGATACCGCTGATGGCGGATGTGTGCCTGATGGGTCTTGTTGACCCTCTGGAACATAGTCGAGCAGTCAGAACCCTCCTGGGATTGTTTGTCTATTATGCACGCAAGGCCATTGTGGAAATCTTTTGCTGCACCATCCATAAAACTCTGGAAATGGTTAATTAACTCTGCCATGACGTTGTATAAGGCCACCTACTTGTCTAGAGGATGTGCTAAGAAATTTCACAAAATGTGGGACATATGGATGGAATCCCCATCTACAAATGTAGACTCTTTAGATGACTAGTAAACATCCCGTACAATAATCCAACCATTCCTAGTTAACGGAACTTTGAATTCTTGCTACACCTGTCAGAAATTTTCTGGGTAACTAAGGTCTGAGAGAGAATCTATCTTCATAGTGAGCTAGGCTCTGAAGGTTAACTGGAAAAACATGTGTTTCAAACTGCATAGGTGCTCCGAGCGTACCAAGTTTTTATGGGTTGTTTTTTAGCCTTTTTTTTTCTCTTTTCTCCTGGTTTTGTTTTATCTATGTCTGTTGTTTTTACGTTCGAGCCTGGGTATGCCCAATAGGCTCTGTTTTGTACCTTAATTGAAATACTGCAATAAAAAGAATTTAAAAAAAAAAAGGAAAGAGAAAGAAAGGGGAAAAAATTTAGTAAATAGACAACTGAATGTAGCGGAAAATGTAGCTAGTATATTCCAAGGATGACATTGGGAATTAGTAGAAAGAATTATACTAGTAATAATGGATAATAAGGAACACCATAATATCGCAGAAGGCGGGTGAGATGGTCTGTATGTCGAGAATGATGATGTTTTAAAGTAAGGTGTTGATTTCCTGTTCTCTATTGATACCTCCGGGCGAAAGTGGGTCCAGAGCGTATATCCAATACGTTTCCTGTTGGCAGAGACGTTTAAATCTCTCTGCCGTGGCGAGAGTTGCTGGTATGAATTCGATGAGCCATACTTTGAGGCCCAAGGTGGATTTGGGATGGTGTTGGGTAAAGTGTCGGGGGGCGCTCTGGTGGTCTCTGCTGGCCTCAATGAACCGGTGGTGCTCTCCAAAACGCTGGCGTAGGGGGCGTATAGTGTGGCCTACATAGTGGAGGCCGCAGGGGCATGTCAAACAGTATACTACATGATCTGTGGAACAGGTGTAGAATTCTGAGATTTTGTATGTTTTGTTTTTAACCGTGAATGTTTTTTGACCATGTTGTACAAAGCTACATGTAAGACAAAGGGGTTTATGGCATTGGTACAGCACAATCATAAAAAAGAGTTGAGGTGATAGTGACGTATTTGTCTTATTTTTGAGTTTGCTTGGGGCAATTTTCCCTTTTATGTTTGGTGCCTTTCTATATGAGAATTTCGTGGGGTTTTTTTTGGTATACTGTCTTTGAGATGGGGATCCAGTGTTTGTGGAGTATGTGTTCCATATTTTTGTGTTTATTGTGAAATTGAGTTGGATTGGGCTGAGTTGGGAACAACTGCCAGAGAAGCTGATCATCCTGAGGAGGCAGGTAGCGGAACCTGCAGACAGACAGACTGGGTCATCACCATCTTCACGTGGAAGGTCATCGATTCGCCCTGCTGCACTGTGAAACCAGTGAGAAGGTTCCTAAACCATAAAACGCAGCCATTGCACTCAAGCCTAAAGTTTGCATTCAGTTGCTAGAGTCTAGAAAAGTTTACAATACAGGCCTATATCTTTAGGAACAGACACTATAACCCTTCCAGTGCTGCAGGCTAACCTCCTTACTACGTTTTTTAACACTGCTTGCTGGATACTTCACCTTTTTGCTCCCCTGCTAGCAGTAGTGTATTTAGGTTTTGTGCTGCCCTAGGCCTGACTAAACTCGTGCACCCCCTAATTTAAATATGACCAAGCCCTTCCTGTCAAGGCCACACCCCTTGCTGTTTAAGACTTGCCCTGAAATTTTCGAGTGGGGACACTAGTTCTGAGGGCCTGGGGGGGGGGGGGAAGGATTGCCTTAATTTGCATAGATTTCCTCTCACTTCCTGTTTGGCTATGGGGCAGGAAGTGAAGGGAAATCTCGGCAATGGAACAGGGATGGTAAAAAATAAACTGACAGGGGCTATAACCCTCCCTTGCTCTTTCCAACATGAAAAATAAAAAAATGTTTCCTATAGTTCTAATTTAAGCACAAATTTCTGATAATTTTATGGAGAGGACTAAGAAGATATAACCATGCCAATGGTGCAGCAGAAAACATATAGCACAGTGAGGAAGGTTTGTGGAAGGAAGGGTTGTGGTCCAGGATGATAGGACAGTCAAAATTAGAAGTGGCGCACCCCCACCCCCCCACAGTTGCGGAGTGCGGCCACTTTACAGGGGCGCTGTATTAATTTGCCTCTCAGCACAGTCCACCCCATAAGACTGGCACTACACTAACAACGCAAGCCGGCGGGGACTCTTTCCGTGCTGTGCCCCTGCAAAGTGCTGCCCTAGGCCTGGGCCTTGTCGGCCTAGGCCAGGATACAGCATTGCCTGCTAGGCAGGAATTCTACACACACCTCACTACAGACTTGAGCCATCCAAGGAAGAAATTAGTTGGTTTCCATTTAAAGGGACATACTCCAGCCGGAATCTGTTTCCCCTTCTTTTCTTTCCACAGCAATTTCTCTTACCATCTGACATCCTTAAAGTGATACTTCACCCTAATCTGACATCCTTCACCTAGCATTGCTTATTAAAGGGGAACTCTGTTTGCCAGTTTAGAATCCTTTGGTCAACTCAGTTTTCTTCAAAGAGACTGCATCTCTATTGCACCAACGTAAGGGCCCCAACTAGCTGACAGAAGAGTTCTTCATGTGCTTGGGGTATCTGCTAAGAAGTAACTTGCTTAAATTCCTGAGAGTTAAACCCTGACTGTTTTCACTGAGAGCCCGCAAGTGAGCTAGCCCAGAGTTTGTTCTTCTTTCTTATCTTATTTGCTCATTTGAGGAAAATCTCTCGGTTTGGGAGCTCACGTTTAGATCTTCAGTCCTGCAGGACAGGTGGGAGTGGCTTTAAGTGCTACTGTATTGTGTTATATCGCCTTTTCCTGTTGGTGTTTTGCCATTTGAAAGACTCAGCCAATTGTTTTCCTTTGCCTGTTTTGCCATTTCTGTGACACATTCTGTGATACAACATTTGTCTCATCAGTGTGTGCGTATTTAGCCTTTGTGTAAAAGCCAGGGAGTCTCCTGGCCAAGGCATTTCCGTGGTGTTAGCAGAGGAAATACTCTGCTCAGTAGTGAACAGGGTACTCAAAATACTCAAAGGCATTGGAATTATATTTGCACATCTCTGCCACACAGCAAAACCAGGTAGACCACTTTACTAATTTCTGCTTCAGTTCTACTACTTCCTGGATTACCTCCTGGACATTAGAAAGTAGACTTGGGACCCAGCGAGTCATATAGCCAGGCATTTAAATAGCTTAGTTTTTTTTTTATTTAAGTAACATAAGAACTGGGTCGAGCAGGGGGTTAATGCTTCAGGTTTAACAATGTAATTGTAAGCAGTAATAGGATGATAATGAACTGATGAACTGCAGAAATTAAATATCTTGTGCAAAAAATTCCACTTGCACAAAACTACGATAACAAAAAAGCCTACACCCACTACTACAATTACACCATTTTATAAAGGGCACATATTTGCTAGTATGGTTACAAACTATACATAGGCTTTTAACCACTTCAGCCCCGGAAGGATTTACCCCCTTCGTGACCAGAGCACTTTTTACAATTTGGCACTGCGTCGCTTTAACTGCTAATTGCGCGGTCATGCAATGCTGTACCCAAACGAAATTTGCGTCCTTTTCTTCCCACAAATAGAGCTTTCTTTTGATGGTATTTGATCACCTCTGCCGTTTTTATTTTTTGCGCTATACACGGAAAAAAATGATATTTTCTACTTTTTGTTCTAAAAAAACTCCAATAAACTCAATTTTAGTCATACATTTAGGCCAAAATGTATTCAGCCACATGTCTTTGGTGAAAAAAATGTCAATAAGTGTATATTTATTGGTTTGCGCAAAAGTTATAGCGCCTACAAACTAGGGTACATTTTCTGGAATTTACACAGCTTTTAGTTTATGACTGCCTATGTCGTTTCTTGAGGTGCTAAAATGGCAGGGCAGTACAAAACCCCCACAAATGACCCCATTTTGGAAAGTAGACACCCCAAGGAAATTGCTGAGAGGCATGTTGAGCCCATTGAATATTCATTTTTTTTGTCCCAAGTGATTGAATAATGACAAAAAAAAAAATAATACAAAAAGTTGCCACTAAATGATATATTGCTCACACAGGCCATGGGCATATGTGGAATTGCACCCCAAAATACATTTAGCTGCTTCTCCTGAGTATAGGGATACCACATGTGTGGGACTTTTTGGGAGTCTAGCCGCGTACGGGTCCCGAAAACCAATCACCGCCTTCAGGATTTCTAAGGGCGTACATTTTTGATTTTACTCCTCACTACCTATCACAGTTTTGAAGGCCATAAAATGCCCAGATGGCACAAAACCCCCCAAATGACCCCATTTTGGAAAGTAGACACCCCAAGCTATTTGCTGAGAGGCATGTTGAGTCCATGGAATATTTTATATTTTGACACAAGTTGCGGGAAAGTGACAATTTTTTTTTTTTTTTTGCACAAAGTTGTCACTAAATGATATATTGCTCACACAGGCCATGGGCATATGTGGAATTGCACCCCAAAATACATTTAGCTGCTTCTCCTGAGTATGGGGATACCACATGTGTGGGACTTTTTAGGAGCCTAGCCGCGTACGGGGCCCCGAAAACCAATCACCGCCTTCAGGATTTCTAAGGGTGTACATTTTTGATTTCACTCCTCACTGCCTATCACAGTTTCGGAGGCCATGGAATGCCCAGGTGGCACAAACCCCCCCTCAAATGACCCCATTTTGGAAAGTAAACACCCCAAGCTATTTGCTGAGAGGCATGGTGAGTATTTTGCAGCTCTCATTTGTTTTTGAAAAGACAAGAAAAAAAATGTTTTTTTTCTTTTTTTAATTTTCAAAACTTTGTGACAAAAAGTGAGGTCTGCAAAATACTCACTATACCTCTCAGCAAATAGCTTTGGGTGTCTACTTTCCAAAATGGGGTCATTTGGGGGGGTTTTGGGGGTTTTACACCCTTAGAAATCCTGAAGGCGGTGATTGGTTTTCGGGGTCCCGTGCGCGGCTAGGCTCCCAAAAAGTCTCACACATGTGGTATCCCCATACTCAGGAGAAGCAACAGAATGTATTTTGGGGTGTAATTTCACATATTTCCATGGCATGTTTGAGCAATATATCATTTAGTGACAACTTTGTGCAAAAAAAAAAATAATAATTTGTCTCTTTCCCGCAACTTGTGTCACAATATAAAATATTCCATGGACTCGACATGCCTCTCAGCAAATAGCTTGGGGTGTCTACTTTCCAAAATGGGGTCATTTGGGGGGGTTTTGAACTGTCCTGGCATTTTATGCACAACATTTAGAAGCTTATGTCACACATCACCCACTCTTCTAACCACTTGAAGACAAAGCCCTTTCTGACACTTTTTGATTACATGAAAAAATTATTTTTTTTTGCAAGAAAATTACTTTGAACCCCCAAACATTATATATTTTTTTAAAGCAAATGCCCTACAGATTAAAATGGTGGGTGTTTCATTTTTTTTTTCACACAGTATTTGCGCAGCGATTTTTCAAACGCATTTTTTGGGGAAAAAACACACTTTTTTACATTTTAATGCACTAAAACACACTATATTGCCCAAATGTTTGATGAAATAAAAAAGATGATCTTAGGCTGAGTACATGGATACCAAACATGACATGCTTTACAATTGCGCACAAACGTGCAGTGGCAACAAAATAAATACATTTTTAAAAGTCTTTAAAAGCCTTTACAGGTTACCACTTTAGATTTACAGAGGAGGTCTACTGCAAAAATTACTGCCCTCGATCTGACCATCGCGGTGATACCTCACATGCATGGTGCAATTGCTGTTTACATTTGACGCCAGACCGACGCTTGCGTTCGCCTTAGCGCGAGAGCAGGGGGGACAGGGGTGCTTTTTTTTTTTTTCTTTATTATTTTTTTGCTTTTTTATCTTATTTTTAAACTGTTCCTTTCACTTTTTTTTTTTTTTTAATCATTTTTATTGTTATCTCAGGGAATGTAAATATCCCCTATGATAGCAATAGGTAGTGACAGGTACTCTTTTTTGAAAAAATTGGGGTCTATTAGACCCTAGATTTCTCCTCTGCCCTCAAAGCATCTGACCACACCAAGATCGGTGTGATAAAATGCTTTCCCAATTTCCCAATGGCGCTGTTTACATCCGGCGAAATCTAAGTCATAAAATGCTCGTAGCTTCCAGTTTCTTAGGCCATAGAGATGTTTGGAGCCACTCTGGTCTCTGATCAGCTCTATGGTCAGCTGGCTGAATCACCGGCTGCATTCTCAGGTTCCCTGTTGAGATAGGAGAGCCAGAGAAAAACATGGAAGACGGTGGGGGGGGGGCATTCTCTCCCACTGCTTGTAAAAGCAGTCTAGAGGCTAATTAGCCGCTAGGATTGCTTTTACATGAAAGCCGACCGCTGGCTGAAAAGAATGATACCAAGATGATACCTAAACCTGCAAGCATCATTCTGGTATAACCACTCAAAGTCGTGAATGGCGTACCTGAAGACAAAAAAATGGTTAACAATAAAGCACAGTAAACGGTAAAGTATAAAAAATTGCATACCTGAAAAGCAAACATGATAAAACATAATAACAATAAAACATTGCAGAATAGAATACAGTAAAAAAAGAGCAGAACAATAGAGAGAATAGAGAGAGAGAGAGAGAGAGAGAACAATAAAACGACAACTATTATTTTTTATTTTATATTTTTGTTTGTGTTTTTTTTTTTTTTTACACTTTTTTTGTAACTGTAACTTTTATAACGGTAACCGGTTCCAGGTTCGGGTCTCTCAAAATGCGATGGCATCTTGGGAGACCCTGTGAAAGTTTGCCTAGTCTGTGGAATGCTGTACCCTACGCTAATACTCAACTAGTGAATGGTAGCGTTCAAAACATTCACCAATGCAAAGACCAGGATTGACAGGAGGGACAATAATAGCAGGTGTCACGCCTATATCCGCGCTTGCTGCAGACACAACATCTTTTTTGGGGGGGTTCGTTGGGTAGGGGTACTCGGGAGGACATAAAGAAAATGCCTCTCATGCAGCCGACTGCATTTGGTTGGGGATGTGAATGGGGGAAGTACGGGCGCTGCAGAAGTGGTGGGTTCCCAATTAGGATTGGCGAATGCAGCAGGAAGGGCACTATGGGCACGACGGGCCTGTGTTTGTCTTTTTGGTGGCAGCGGGACACTACTTGTGCTTGCCACCTCACCAGCTTGAGCTGCACTTATGGGACTCGCCACGTCACCAAGTGTTACTGCAGTGCTGGGTTGACTACGACCGGGGTGTACTAGGCCGCTGGTGCTTGCCAGTTCAATAAAACGCTACCAAAAACACTGTTAGCGATCGCAGGGATCAGGCCTGACTCTGCGAACGCTGCAGTTATGAGTTTAGTGTTTTGCAAGTGACAGTGATCGATCGGCTGGGCTGGGCCGGGTGGAGGGGCAAAACGCAGGTGCTAGCAGGTATCTGGGCTGATCCCGCTAACACTGCGTTTTTGGGAACCCTAAACTGCTGGGGACGCTAGTATAGATCTGATCGGATCAGATATTGATCAGTTCAGATACTATACCACTAAGGGAGGTGTATGCTGCGTGCGTGGGTGTTAGCGGTACTGGCGCTAATCTGACGCTGCCTGGGGCTGGTGCTTGCCAGTTCACCAAAACGCTACCAAAAAAACTGTTAGCGATCGCAGGGATCAGGCCTGACTCTGCGAACGCTGCAGTTATGAGTTTAGTGCTTTGTAAGTGACAGTGATCGATTGATACTGCACTTGGGTGGGCTGGGCTGGGCTGGGCGGAGGGGCAAAACGCAGGTGCTAGCAGGTATCTGGGCTGATCCCGCTAACACTGCGTTTTTTGGGAACCCTAAACTGCTGGGGACGCTAGTATAGATCTGATCGGATCAGATATTGATCAGTTCAGATACTATACCACTAAGGGAGGTGTATGCTGCGTGCGTGGGTGTTAGCGGTACTGGCGCTAATCTGACGCTGCCTGGGGCGACGCATATCACCGCCGGGCGATCAGGGGGCGAAACCTTTATTCGTTAATAAACGGCGGGTGCCCTGACACTATAAAAAATAAATTAACTAACCAGCGTCACCCGCAACGGTTATACGGTGATCAGTGGTTAAAGGATTAACTAGGGGGCAATCAAGGGGTTAAAACATTTATTAGATAGTATATGGGGGTCCCTGTCGCTATAAAACGCTGACGGCGAACCTAAATATTTACCTCCCTAACTAGCGTCACCAGCGACACTAATACAGCGATCAGAAAAATGATTGCTTAGTGACACTGGCGACAGGGGGTGATCAAGGGGTTAAAACTTTATTAGGGGGGGTTAGGGGGGTATCCTCGACCTAAAGGAGGCTAACAGTAACTGTCCTAACACTGTAACTGTCACAAACTGACACCAATACAGTAATCAGAAAAAAAAAAACCTGCTTGGTGTCAGTTTGTGACGGGGGGTGATTGGGGGGGGGACGGGGGGTGATTGGGGGGGGATCGGGGGGGCGATCGGGGGGGGGGGATCGGGGTGTTTTGTGTGCCTGGCATGTTCTACTGTGTGTGTGTGTTGTGCACTCACATTCCAGTCTTCTCTCCTCGGCGCCGGAACGGAAAATACCGAGCCGAGGAGAGATGACATCATTTCCTCTGCCTCTGTGTACAATACAGAGGCAGGGAAATGATCCCATTGGCTGGGAGCGATCGCGAGGGGGGGGGCCACGAATGGATGGCCTCCCCCTCACCACCGATCGCCGGGGGAGATTTGCCGACCGCCGCAGGCACCGGGGGGGGGTCCGATCGGACCCCCCACCCGCGGGCAGGCAAGGACGTACAGGTAAGCCCTTTTGCCTGCCCGTGCCGCTCTGCCGACGTACATCGTCGTGCGGCGGTCGGCAACTGGTTAAAATCATTAATATTAATAAGATTGTTTTACAATAAGCTGATCATATTTACATAAATATCTGAAAAAATAGTAAGAAGTAACATAGAAACACATATGCAAAACATATACAGCAATGCAATAAAACGAAAATTGAAAAAAAAAAACACATTCCCTTTTACCAACACAAATAATAAAATGTAACTATTTTCATAAAAAGGCTGCCAAAATAATGCTGTGCCCAATGTCTTATTTATAAAGTACAGTTACAATCTCCTTCTCTCATTCCCTTATTAGGCATTTTATTGCCATGTGGGGTTTTTTAAACATTAATAAGACAGCTCAGAGTACACAAAACTTGTATGTGGGGATCCTAACAAAAAGTATGAATTTACCCGCACTGTGGATCACTCGCAGTGAATGAATAGGAGATATACCAACGTTTGCTCAACTTTATTTAGGTTTGTTTTGAGTGTTTATAAACTGTTTAATATACTTTATTATTTTTTATTTAAAGGGTTACTCCACTTTCGTGGGGGAAAAAAAATAGCAAATAAAGAAAAAATAATATAATGTGTACAATTGCGGCACAAGCCATATTGTAATTGAATGTTATTAAAAATTACCTTTCCTTTTCAATCTGCAGCCACTGTAATTTTCTGAGAATACATTGCAATATGGCTACCTGGAGTTGTTCTGTACACAGAGTGTGTACTGACCACCCCCCCAGAAACATAATTTCCTGCTTGTGTGATTGGCTCACCAATTTTCCCAGGAGTCTGCACTACGAAACAAGTCAGATTTCAGGCATCCCCTGCAAGAAAAATGTCATTTTTAGTGAGATAGTCCCTGTAGGAACAAGTCTAAAGGGATGCAGGCCCAGCAGATTTTCTCATTAGTGCCCTGCAGGTGCACACCTGATAGATAATTATGAAACCACTCCCATTAGACCCACTCACCACAGAGGCAGAGAGGAATATACAGGGATCACTTCAGAATAACAAAAGGTAGGAATCTGCAACAAAGTTTGTTAAAATACTTGCAATGCACATAGATCACCCAGAGGGGAATATTTTTTTTCTCAACAAAAGTGGAGTTAGGCTTTAAAAAAAAAACATTTTATATATACAGGGTGCTTGACATGCTGGTAAGTCTGACAATCCAGATGGCTCCTTTTTGAGGTTTGTCCTCCTCTGACTCATCCAGCTATGTAATCTGATGTACTGCTACTCTGATCTAATTACAACACTGGTTCTTCAGGTATGTTTGCTGCATTAAGTCTCTTGCACACGGATGCTTACTAGCTCCTGTGTGCTGAGGCATAAAATCCCTGGCGCTTGCAGGTGCCTGGGGAAGCCGCACATGGCATGTACAAGCCAATACCAGTGAATGGTTTTACAAAGCCGTGCTCCGGTAAAGCTGATGGGTTTTGCATTAGCGTTTACCCATGTATGTGTGTACAGCTCTTCCCCATGGAGGCACCGATTTCACTTCTGGGGAGAAGCACTGTACATGTATAGTAGGTGCTGGTAAATGCCAATGCAAAGCCAATCTGTGTTTACCCGGGCATGGCCGCTTACAGCTATTCATTTGTATTGGAAGCTGTATGCAGCACGCGCCTCCCCAGCGTCTAAAAGTGTCAAGGATTTTATGCATCAGCACACAGGAGCTAGTGTTCACGAGGCCTTATAGTACACCAGCTTTATGACGCTGGTCTATTCCTCACTACCTGCTGGTTGCATGTAGTAAATACAACGTTTTGTAAATTTAGTAAATACTCTGAACACTAAACTTAAAGCAGAACTTCAACCTAACAGGGTAGCGAAGTTTTACTTTATGTCCTGCTCCCTTCCTCTACTAAATTTGGCACTTTTTTTGAGGGGAGGGGGCGGGGACCAGGTTTTGACAGGTACCCGCTCCCACTTCCAGACCGATCACTGTGGCTCATGCCTGTGCATCCGGCTGTGAAGCCCCAAGGAATCACAGCTGGCTGCACACAGTAAACATGCCGGCGTAGAAGACCTGAAGATCGGGGAAGAATCGGTTCAGGTGGGGGTGGCGTTGGACCCCTGGATAGGTGAGTGTCCTTTTTTTAAAACTCAGCTGGTATAGTATTTGTCTTTGCGACCTGCTGCAAGTGCTAATTCATTAACAGCACGCCAAATGCAGATCACCATCACAGTGTGTTTGCAGACACCAGATCGCATGGTACTGCAGTACCATGTGATTTGGTGAGGCGTGTTTCTCAAAAGTAGTGCAAGCACTACTTTTTTGTATGTCACGGTGTGATTTGTGGCCCATTCAAATGAATGTCATACTGCAGGGGGACATACAGGAAAACGGATTTGGTTCCTGTGTGATTTTGGTGGTTTCAGATGTGAATGGGGAGCAGGTGTGTTACATTTGGTGTTATCGCTCTCACTCTCTCATACTGGTCACTGGAAGTTTAACATGGCACCTCATAGCAAAGAACTCTCTGAGGATCTAAAAAAAAGAATTGTTGCTCTATATAAAGATGGCCTAGACTATAAGAAGATTGCCAAGACCCTGAAACTAAGCTGGAGCACGGTGGTCAAGACCATACAGCTTTTTAACCGAGCAGGTTCTCCTTAGAACAGGCCTCGCCATAGTCGACCAAAGAAGTTGAGTGCACGTGCTCAGCTTCATATCCAGAGGTTGTCTTTGGGAAATAGACATATGAGTGCTGCCAGCATTGCTGTAGAGGTTTAAGGGGTGGGGGGTCAGCCTGTCAGTGCTCAGACCATATGCCAGACACTGCATCAAATTGGTCTGCACGGTACAGAATGAGTACAGATCAAAATAATACAAAACTAATAGGGTCTCTGAATTGTAAGAGAGCAAACCACACATAGCAATACTGTAGATAATTTCTAGGAACAATCCCAGAGAAAAGGCATTGTGACTTCTCTTTGGGAAATAGACGTATGAGTGCTGTCAGCATTGCTACAGAGCTTGAAGGGGTGGGGGGTCAGCCTGTCAGTGCTCAGACCATACGCCGCACACTGCATCAAATTGGTCTGCACGGCTGTCGTCCCAGAAGGAAGCCTCTTCTAAAGATGATGCTGGAGGGACTGTGGGGAGGAGGGAACTCATGCACATATATGGTGGCAATACCCCCTAATTCAACCATATTGGAGGGAAGTAGTAGTGTGGATTAAGAAGATTAGTGGGAGTGAAATTGAATTCGATCCTTGGCAGTGCCTGTTTCATGTAACTGCGATGCCAAGGAAGAAATATCGAGAAGCAATTACACCGTTCGTGCTGAATGCAGCAAAGGTACTAATCCCAAAATTCTGGAAGGTAAAAAATACCCCGACGATAAAGGAGTGGTTTAGGGAGATCGATATAATTAGATGTATGGAAGAAGTAATACATACAGAATAATACTGAAATAAAATATGCCAACACGTGGAAGAGTTGGCTAGAATTTAGGCAAACTCTAGTTTATACGAACTATATGGGTGGTAATTAGGAATTTTATGGCTCCTTGTCTCTTCCCCCTCCCTCTCTTTCTTCCTCTTCTTCTTCTTCTTCTTCTTTTTCCTTTTTTTTTTTTTCCTTTTGAAATAAACAAAATAGGGTTGGGAAAGAAAAAGCACAACATATATTTAGTAGGGATAAAACATGGGATTAACGATATTATTAGTGGGGGGAGGGTCACACAATTTAGGGAAGGGATATGGGGTATACTACACTATAAAGTTGGGAAGGTTGCCACATTTTTTTTCTTCTTCACAAGGAATAATAAAATGTTGGTAGAGAGTTGCGATTCTCCTCTTCAAAATAAACATAATAGGTTTGGGATAAAACTCTAGGGTTATAGTATGGGACATAGGATAAACATGATTTGAAATAAGTATTAAGTGAGCGGGGGTCACTAAAGTAAAGGATTACAATTCACTAATAAGGTTGGATTGCTTTTGAAAAAAAAAGGCGTTTTTTTTTTCCCCTAGGGGATGGGAGAGGGGAGAGACCGTGGAAATTATTTAATATTTTATATTTTTGGTACTATGAGATTGATCCAAGAACTATGTCGAGTGTGGTGATTATGAGTTTTGTTTTTTATATGTATGTTAAGCATGTTTATTAAGGCTATGTGATGAAACGTTATGGAATGTTTTTATGTGAAAATATCTTAATAAAAATAATTGAAATAAAGATGATGCACAAGAAAGCCCGCAAACAGTTTGCTGAAGACAAGCAGACTAAAGACATGGAGTACTGGAACCATGTCCTGTGGTCTGATGAGACCAAGATAAACTTATTTGGTTCAGATGGTGTCAAGTGTGCGTGGCGGCAACCAGGTGAGGAGTACAAAGACAGGTGTGTCTTGCCTACAGTCAAGCGTGGTGGTGGGAGTGTCATGGTCTGGGGCTGCATGAGTGCTGCCGGCACTGGGGAGCTACAGTTCATTGAGGGAACCATGAATGCCAACATGTACTGTGACATACTGAAGCAGAGCATGATCCCCTCCCTTCAGAGACTGGGCCGCAGGGCAGTATTCCAACATGATAACGACCCCAAACACACCTCCAAGACGACCACTGCCTTGCTAAGGAAGCTGAGGGTAAAGGTGATGGACTGGCCAAGCATGTCTCCAGACCTTAATCCCATTGAGCATCTGTGAAACATCCTCAAACTGAAGATGGAGGAGCGCAAGGTCAAATATTGACACTTTGGGCCCAATGTGGACATTTTCACTTAGGGGTGTACTCACTTTTGTTGCCAGCAGTTTAGACATTATTGGCTGTGTGTTGAGTTACTTTGAGGGGTCAGCAAATTTACACTGTTAAACAAGCTGTACACTCACTACTTTACAATGTATCAAAGTGTCATTTCTTCA
The DNA here is from genome assembly GCA_037952835.1 of Lithobates septentrionalis. Taxonomy (NCBI): domain Eukaryota; kingdom Metazoa; phylum Chordata; class Amphibia; order Anura; family Ranidae; genus Lithobates; species Lithobates septentrionalis. Next base: position 45,396 of record JBBDGP010000541.1, read on the forward strand.
GAGTTGTCACATGAAAAGATATAATAAAATATTTACAAAAATGTACTCACTTTTGTGAGATTATATATATATATATATATATATATATATATATATATATATATACAGTATGTCACAAAAGTTAGTACACCCCTCACATTTTTGAAAATATTTTATTCTATCTTTTCATGTGAGTGAGTAAGTGAGTACAACCCTAAGTGAAAATGACCCAAAGTGGCAATATTTTGCGTGGCCACCATTATTTTACAGCACTGCCTTAACCCTCTTGGGCATGGAGTTCACCAGAGCTTCAAAGGTTGCCACTGGAGTCCTCTTCCACTCCTCCATGATGACATCACGGAGTTAGTGGATGTTAGAGACCTTGCGCTCCTCCACCTTCCATTTGAGGATGCCCCACAGATGCTCAATAGGGTTTAGATCTGGAGACATGCTTGGCCAGTCCATCACCATTACCCTCAGCTTCTTTAGCAAGGCAGTGGTTGTCTTGCAGGTGTGTTTGGGGTCGTTATCATATTGGAATACTGCCCTGTGGCCCAGTCCCTGAAGGGAGGGGATCATGCTCTGCCTCAGTATGTCACAGTACATGTTGGAATTCATGGTTCCCTCAATGAACTGTAGCTCCCCAGTGCCGGCAGCACTTATGCAGCCCCAGACAATGACACTCCCACCACCATACTTGACTGTAGGCAAGACATACTTGTCTTTGTACTCCACACACGCTTGACACCATCTGAACCAAATAAATGGTCTCATCAGACCACAGGACATGGTTCCAGTTATTCATGTCCTTGGTCTGCTTGTCTTCAGCAAACTGTTTGCGGACTTTCTTGTGCACCATTTTTAAAAGAGGCTTCCTTCTGGGACGACAGGTATGTAGACCAATTTGATGCAGTGTGCGGCGTATGGTCTGAGCACTGACAGGCTGAAACCCCCAACCCTTCAACCTCTGCAGCAATGCTGGCAGCACTCATACGTCTATTTTCCAAAGACAACCTCTGGATATGAGGCTGAGTACGTGCACTCAACTTTTTTGGTCGACCATGGTGAGGCCTGTTCTGAATAGAACCTGTCCTGTTAAACTGCTGTATGGTCTTGGCCACCGTACTGCAGCTCAGTTTCAGGGTCTTGGCAATCTTCTTACAGCCTAGGCCATCTTTATCTAGAGCAACAATTCTTTTTTTCAGATCCTCTGAGAGTTCTTTGCCATGAGGTGCCATGTTGACCTTCCAGTGACCAGTATGAGAGAGTGAGAGCAATAACACCACATGAAACACACCTGCTCCCCATTCACACCTGACACCTTGTAACACTAACGAGTCACATGACATCGGGGAGGGAAAATGGCTAATTGGGCCCAATTTGAACATTTTCACTTAGAGGTGTACTCACTTTTGTTGCCAGTGGTTTAGACATTAATGGCTGTGTGTTGAGTTATTTTGAGGAGACAACAAATTTACACTGTTATACAAGCTGTACACTCACTACTTTACATTGTAGCAAAGTGTCATTTCTTCAGTGTTGTCACATGAAAAGATATAATAAAATAGCTACAAAAATGCGAGGGGTGTACTCACTTTTGTGAGATACTGTATATATATATATATATATATATATATATATATATATATATATATATATATATATATATATATATACCCGATCCACCTGGCTATCTCCTACTCTGTACACCTTCAGGCAATCCTGAGAAACCTACATTTTAGGCCAATCACCCACCTCCCTGATGGCATAGCATGATGTATAAGTATCTGCCTGTATTTCTCAGAATTGAGGACACCATTGATTGGGCAACGTTGAGGACCCTAGACGCAGTGGTCTGCCAAGGAAACCTAATGCAGCAGATTAAAGACACATCATGCTTACTTCCCTTCAGTACTGGAAGATGTCCAGCACTGCCATCAGCACAGAATTGGAGGTAACCAGTATGACCCAGGTACACCCATCCACGCCCCATTATTAAAGTGGAGTTCCACCCAAAAATGGAACTTCCACTTTTTGGATTCCTCCCCCCCTCCAGTGTCACATTTGGCACCTTTCAGGGGGGAGGAGGGAACAGATACCTGTCTAATACAGGTATTTGCTCCCACTTCCTGACATAGATCACTGCGGCGCTTGCGGTGATCTATGCCACTTCCGGTCCTCCCCCGCTGTATTCTGGGAGACACACAGGTCCCAGAACACAGCAGGGACCTGAGAGGATGCGCAGCGCTACTCGCGCATGCGCAGTAGGGAACCAGGAAGTGAAGCCGCACGGCTTCACTTCCTAATCCCCCCACTGAGGATGGCGGCGGCAGCAGCCGAGAGCTGAAGGACGGATCGACTTCGGTTGCCGACATCGCGGGCTCCCTGGACAGGTAAGTGTCCATATATTAAAAGTAAGCAGCTTCAGTATTTGTAGCTGATGTCTTTTAATACTTTTTTTTCAGCGGACTTCCACTTTAAGCTCCGAGCGAAACGTGTTGGGTATGTGGCCTAGTTGGAGTCCTGGTTGAGGTTGCCACTAGCACATTGATCGGCATTGTTCTGATATGTGGCTAAATTGAGACCTAGACCCATCTACCGCCCATAGACATTTGGCCAGAAGTGGTCTACTTCCGATGTGGAAACAAGGCAAAGTGACTTAACTATGCAAAAAAACATAGGAACTGGGGAGCAAAAAAGTGTCAGCAGGTGCTCTGGACCAATGAGTCAAAATGTGCAATATTTGGCTGTAGCAGGAGGCAGTATGTTTGCGAAGGGCTGGAGAGCAGTACAAAAATGAGTGTCTGCAGGCAACAGTGAAGCATGGTGGAGATTTCTGCAAATGGAGGTGAGGATTTAGTCAGGATCAATGGTGTCCTCAATGGTTAGAAATAGAGGCAGATATTATCTATCATGTCATAACATCAGGGGGGGGGGGGGGGGTGTGATTGGCTCCAAATTTATTCTACAGCAGAACAATGGCCCCAAACATACGGCCAATGTCATTAAGAACTATCTTAAGCATAAAGAAGAACAAGGAGTCCTGGAAGTGATGGTTTGGCCCCCACAGAGCCCTGATCTCAACAGCATGGAGTCTGTCTGGGAATACATGAAGTGACAGAAGGATTTGAGGCAGCCAACATCCACAGAAGATCTGTGCTTAGTTCTCCAAGATGTTTGGATCAACCTGCTTGCCGAGTTCCTTCAAAAAGTGTGGGCAAGGAGAATTGATACTGTTTGAAGGTAAAGGGTGGTCACACCAAATATTGATTCGATTTGGATTTCTCTTCTGTTCGTTTACTTTCCATTTAGTTCGATGATAAAAATAAACTATTAACACTCCTATTTCTATAAAATTTCCCAATCTACAGCATTTTTTCACACCTGCCTAAAACTTTTGCACAGTACTGTATATATATTGACCGAGTAACTTCCGCAATGAGAAGTGCAAAATAACACTGCCCAGTTTAACCTTGGGACTTGGGTGGCAGAACCCTAAATAGGAACATTGAGCTTTGAATTTAAACAATTATGGAGATAAGAAAAATTTGGGCCATTCGATTAATTATCTCTAACACTACTGAGAGTTTGAAACTTTTAAATAAAAGTGAGACTACAAGCCTTTAGTTGTGCTTTAATTGAATTCACTTAGCCTATGAGGGTTCTCCTATGGCATTCCATGAAAATTCTTTGTTGCAGTATCATATGAATAATTCTTAAATCAATATAAGGGATATAGGTTTCCTTAATATTGTGACATGAAAGGTGAGGTGATTGATAGATATTATATTTCACCTCCCATGCGTTCATTTGCTGAGATCTAAGGTGGAATCCATTCTGGGTTTTACCAGCCACCTTGGCAGGGTTGGTTCCGGACCAGATTTTGCGGTCCACATGTGTCCACCAACAGGTGGTATAAATAAAACAGGACTGGAGCGAAGAGTTGCTTTTGGCCTGGGACCCAGGAAGCCAAAACCTGAGAGAGCTGTTGATATAAAGTTTGCGTTTGTGAAAGAGAAGGTTTGCGTTATCTTTATTTTGTGGGTGACGTGGAAAAGCCCATCACCTGTGAGTTAGAAACCTGCATATGTTTATTTAGTGCCTGGATTGCAAGGATTTATTTTCCACTTTATTTGTTTTGTTTTTATGCAACCTTTTACAATAAAACTGGCTACAAGTCCGATTTTAAGAAAACCTGCCATTTGGACTGCCTTTTTTCCAGGGAAGGTGATCCTCCTTGAGCTAACCTCTGACAATATATACAGAAACAAATTACAGGGGTCCCTTATTGTTTTTAACAATTGTGGACATTATTAAATTAAGCATCTAGCAGAATTTTAGCATGCTTGAGGCCTGGAGCTAGAACTAGGGGGCAATAATGCGGAAGGGCGTTGCATTACAGTCAAAAGTGTTCAGACACAGTACGGGACTGGGAAGATTTGTAATACAAGACTGTGGCAGTGCCAGTAGAGGGCACATAGTAAAGGTCTTTGTGAAGCTTTGGTCTTGGTATGTGCAACCTATTACAAAAATGCTCAGCCTAGGGAGGGATAGGGTTCCCCAGCTAAGGCCAACAATCAACAAACTGTTGAAAGGGAAGCAACTCTAATTTAAATTATCTGTAGAGTAACATTTCCTTAAAGTATAGCTAAAAGCAAAACTTTTTTTTTTTTTCGTTTTGAAGAGACGAGAGGAATTAGAACACCTGTCAATTTTTTGCTGCCTGTGCCCCCGTTAAGGAGATTCACCCTCTCTATTTGTCCTGTTTACCATCAGTTTGATGCCCCAGTTGATGTCCATGTGGATGAAACGCGTCAGTCAAGCCTTACTCTTTCCTACACTTGATTTTATCGTTTTTTACGTGATCACGCTTTTTATATTACTTGTTGAATATTGGTGATATCCAATAAATATACGTCATTTGATTTGCACTATTGGCGTTTTCATGTATTTTTTTTTATTTACACTCTGGAGATTTTCCTGTGGCCCTGACCCTTTCCGGGTCCTCCAAACTGGCAGTCGTGACTTCGATTACAGAGGAAAGATCCCCCTTGAGATCCGGGGTTTCTGGGACCAACCATCGTCCATCAAGGATCTCTGAGCCTGTTTGATTCGGTGTCACCGGCATCCAAATCCACTTCCTCTGGTAAGCGTATTTCATCCATTCCCATTATATGATCGTATAATCAATGACACACAGAGGAGAAGATTCCCGCACCAGTGCAACATTTTTTATACAATTTGCTTGGGGACTTTCCGTTGTTTGGTGTATAGCTACACATTGGGACATTATTGTATCTTACCTATCACTTACCACTTTATATCACGTCACATGTGTTTCATCTATGGGCCTTTTTTAAATGACCACCATTACTGATGTGTTTCTCACCATTGGTTATCATCATTAGCGCTACATTTTATTTTCATTTTTCATGTTTACAATATTGGTCATATTTAAAGGAGCTGCTTTTTGTGTATTGGGTTAGCGCAGTGTTATTTATACTTTCTCCTGTTTACCATTATCCGTGAAAGTAAAAGAAAACCCTAAGTTTTGGGTTGTCCCCATAAAAGTAATAGGAGTCAACTCTTCCAATAGGTGTACTAGTTCCAGTGACCTGGGGTCCCCAAAAAATTCCCTTAATTTGCAGATATTTCTTCTCACTTCCTGTTTGGCTATGGGACAGAAAGTGAAGGTAAATCTCCACAATGGGACACAGATTGTGAAAAAAAATCTGACGGGTTATAACCCTCCCTTGCTCTATCCAAAATGGAAAAAAAAATGCCGATAGTTCTACTTTAAGCTTATGTGCATAGTTCCTTATTAACGATTGATGTAGAGAAAGCTGTAGGAAGCAGAATGAGACTGCTGGAGAAACACCAGTACACCCCTGACTAATGGCAAAGGAGCAGCTCTGGCACTGACCTGTAGGTCTCCAAAAATATATATCAGGACATTTCTTTTTTTTTATCATGGGTGTCTTTTTACTTTATGTCTTATGACAGCAATTGTGTTAGTGTAGCATTTGTTTCAGAAATATATTTGCACATATATAACCTTAGCCACTAGATGGCGACAAAAGCTTTAAAATATCTTTAAAAAATAATGTAAATTGCCCAGTTCTGCTCAGAACAGAACCACTAGCAACCTTCTGTGGAACATAAAAGAAGAAACACTAAAGGAATACATTTTAGTGGTTCAGACCATAGGCTAAAATATTCAACTGACAATTTTAAAGGGAACTTAGGAATCAAGTTAAGGCTGTGGTGGAAAAACATTAGAGTGCGGAAATATATATTGAAGGAATATGCTCCTTACCATGTTCCTTTAGCCAGGAATGGGTAAAGTATAAATGCACAGTGCTGTGCAGGCTTATAGAGGGACAGCAGAGCTATACTCAATACAAAGTTCTAAAAATAAAACTGTATGCACTAACCTCTGATTATCTGTGGCTACACAAACTTTAGTTATTGAACTGAACCTTGCTTCACTGGGATAAGAGAACACTTTCAATATATTTGTACAATATTATTATTATTATTCAGGATTGTTATAGCACCAACAGTTTTCCCAGCGCCTTACAAAATATTAATCATGAAAAGATAGAACAGAAAGCAAGTAAAAACATGAAAGTCATATCAATACTTCCTTTCATGTAAATACTTCCTTTCATGTAAATCTTACAACAATAACACGCAATAATAATGTTACAATAATTAACTAAAAATACAGCACTTTTTTCTATTTAAACTGTAATTTAAAGTGGTTCTAAAGCCAGAAGGTTTTTTTACCTTAATGTATTCTCTGTATTTGGGTAAAAAACTTTCTGCAATCAGCTCCCTACCCCCCCCCCCACCCTCCTCCTATACACACCTGAACCTGATCTCGATCCAGCAATGTGCACAAATGCAGAGGCTCTCTTGACTCTCTCTCCTCATTGGCTCAGACACAGAAGCAAGCGAGGAGGGAATGGGGGGAGGCGGGGCTCGAGAGGGAGCACGCATGAGTGCCCCCATAGCAAGCGGCTAACTATGGGGCATTCAGCAGGGGGGCGGGGATGGGGGGGCAGCAGGCCGGCATTGGACCCAAGAATAGGAGGATCAGGGCTAAAATGTGCAAAACCATTGCACGTAAATAGAAAGGAATGAACCCATAGCGGGACTTTAAAGTGGTTGTAAACTCTCCCCGACAACTTTGTCCCATGTAAATCAGCATAAAAAACCCTAATGAACACTGCTTGTAGATATCTCCTTACTTGCTTAGTATTGTTGTAATCCTTTTTGTTCTTTAGAATGACTTCACTGAGCATGCCCAGATCTCCCCTGATTTACAGCACACTCTGTGTACTTATCTGTCTATTATCAGATCTTCTATTATCAGATATTCCTACGGCACAACTCTGAAAGCCCACGAGACTGCATAATCACTCAGAGCTTCCTACTACACCTCATGTGACCATGTGACAGCACATGCAGTGTAAACTTGGGCATCGGACAGGATTACTGCAGCCTTATCAGCTGAAGCTGATAAGACTGACACAGGAAAACACTAGATAATAGGCACAAGTAAATAAATGAAATAAAACAAGTCAGCTATGAGCAGTGAAACAGGGTTGCCATAGAAACGGTGGATTGAGAAGGAGGCTTGGTTAACAGTACAGGAAGTGCTCAATGTAAGGGCGGAAATACTCTACTGTGGACTCAGAAAACGATACTTAAGATGGCACTGCCTAACCCCTGGAAACAAGTTTTTTAAAGTTTCTATAAACAGTAAGTAATATGCGATTTGGGCTGGATTACAGTGGCTATAGTTTGATAATTACTTATTATAATGGACTAAATGAAAAGCAGCAGCAAAGTGGGAGAGTTTACTTCCTCTTTAAGGGCCTGTTATGGAAATGATTAAGAGCTCCAATCGAGCCCAAGGTTATCTGCTGCTGTCTCTAATTTGAAAAGTGTTGATATGCATGCATATAAAAGTAAACACTCTGAGACACGCTCAGCACCGTTACTTGTTACACTTCTAATTTATTCCAGGCGGTGCTAATGTTTTATACACACAAATACGTCATTGCTATGTTAGTCTAATAGGTACATCTCATTGGTTAAGAAGGAGAAAAGAAGATGGAGGATTTTCATAACGAGGTTTGGCTGTCTTTGGTTTTATCTTCAGTTCCGCGTTCTTCTGATGTGTGGGATGTAGGGGGTACCCGCCATCTTGAGAAAATATAGGAACAGAGCAAATCTGTATACTTATATAATGAGTAAGGAGAAAAATATGTATGCACATAAGAAAATAGACATTTTCAGATTACTATTATTATTATCTACATCACATTCCTTCACAATCCCCCCTAAAATGACTATTTTCTCTTTTCTGTCCCTAATACTAAAGGTCCCACTTTGGCCTGGCCCTTCTCCTCAGCAACTCTTTTTGGCTGTATATAGAATTGGGCAGCAACTGTTCACTTCCCTCCTCGATACAGCTGGAGAGGTGCAGTCAGGCGCTACCTATCCCTATAACCTTATAGGATTGTGAGATTTTGGACAGGCAGTGACTGTAGAGGAGTGAACGGTTTGTCATCTTCCATCATAAGGGGGTCCTCTTCTTCTTGGTGGAGAAATGTAGGTGTGCTATTGTCTACAGCCTTGCTCATTAACTTTTTACAAAAGGTAGAATACAGCATACAATCAGGGCTGAAAGGACCAGGATTATTAATACCCTTACCCGTATCTGGGCGAGCACCTTCTGCCACCCACTCATCCAGCTAAAGTATTGATCCCATGGGTCTGTGATACCTGAGTTCTTCTTCAACTCTAGTGACAGATCTTCTAATTTCTTTATAGCTAAAGTAACCTTACCATTTGGGCCAGTATTATCAGGAATGTATGTGCAGCAAGTTCCCGTTTTTTCCTATGATTTTACAAAACACCTCCTTTCCCAGCCAGCACCATGTCTAAGGCCATCAGGTCCTGGAATGTCATGTAGGAAGTGGGGGATAACTGGTCAGCAATTCCCTGGAGGGCATCTTTAGAGTAATTTACAAATCTCTGTTGGTTATAATATGTGTAGTGTCAGGTCACCTAGAGGCTGGGTGACAGATGCACACCGTTGGGATCAGGAGTGCACTGCAAGGTAGTGGACCCTACGGCTGACTGCTGCGGATTGAACCCTGGGAGGTTCAGGAATCAGGTCTACTGGATCACTGACACAGATCCCACTGGGAGCTAGAGCATAGATTCCCCAGGGCGCGGAGTCTAAGAGCCAGCAGGTGTTCAACAGAGCCTTTAATGGTAAGGATGGACTGCGCTGCAGTCTGGCTCCAGGTCGCGGCCCCCAGGGTCTCACAGCTCACGCTCACGGTAGACTACAGGAGAAGAGGAAGGAGGCAGCTGGCTGGAACATCAGGGTCACAGACAAACAGGGATGGTCGGGAACAGGCCAAAGTCGGTAACAGGAATCAGCTGTAGGAAACACAGCAAGTACACACAGAGGCTAACACACAATGGTTGATCAGCACTGCTGGCTTGCAGTGCACAGGTTAATATAGGGTTCCCTGATAGGGCCTGGGGTGGGGCCATGCTTAGAGCAGAGGTTACAAAAGCAGTCAGGTAAGGGTCAGCTGGTCTCTAGAGATGAACACATGGAGACAGGTATGCTGATCGACAAACTCTATTGCATAACCATGACATGTAGTTAATCCAATCTACATTCTTGCTGACAGTTGTTATGGGGATCAAAGACTCAAAACCAGCTTTTACCTGATCCCTGGCTTTAAACTCATCAGGGACCCCCCTTGTAACCCCTATGACATGTATGTATACATGAGGATCAAAGCTTCCGGAGAGAGCTGCTCGCTTCCTCCTCTGACTGTGTGCTGGGTCAGTGTATGTATCAGGGGTATCTTTGGTTAGGGCATGGGGCTTTCTATTTTCATCTTTTTTTTTTTTTCTAATGCACTCTGTGGTCGCCCAGTCTGGCCCTGTGTTCCAACCCACTGGCCCCCACAGAAACCACAACTCTGTCCCCAGTAACTGTCTGTGTGGCATACATATATGTCCTTACCGTCAGGGATATCACTGTACCAATGGCATCACCATGAAGGGTCAAACAGACAAGGTACTATGTCACAGTAATCTAAGGTAAAGGTGGTCACATGTGTACCTGAAGAGTTACACTAAAACGTAATTATGTTATCATTTTTGTGATGGCCACCTCCTGGGCCCCTCCCCCCTAGATCAAACAGAAAAAGGATATGCAGCACCCGAAAACACTCTCTCCTGCAGTGATAAGCGTGCATTCAGGTGTTCTTCCTGGCCAACTTGACCGAGGTGGCTGTGGTCAGCAAAACTTGGAATGGACCATCATAACTTGGCTCAAGGATCTCCAGACAGTAGTTGGTGTGTTCCTGTATCTAATTCAGGATCTGGAATGGAAGAAAACACCTGGACATGCATTCAGGTTAATTCTCGTGATAATGTGGTTACATAATTAGTCAACACATTAGACTGCAACTGTAACTGTTGTGGAAAGTAACAACCAAGTCTGGGAGCTGAACCAAACAAAATTTCATAATGGGATAGGGCATGTTTCCCCCGGGGGGGTGTCTGACACTGAACAGGGCAATGGGCTAACTGTCTGGCCAACTCATGTTAGTCTCTTGGGCCATCTTTAACATCCTGTTTTTAGTGTCCCATTCATCCTTTCTACCTTCCCGCTACTTTGAGGGTGGTATGGGATGTGTAGTGCCAACTGAACCCCCAGTGCTGCCCAAATCTCTTTTGTAAGGGTTGCTGTTAGGGCTGGTCCCTGATCTCTCAATATCACCTCTGGGACCCCAAATCTACATACTATCTCACTTAGTAGTTTCTTAGCTGTGGTCCTGGCAGTCGTGACCACTTCCACTAGGGCGTTTTCGAATCTGCCACTTCTTGGCACTTGAGAATGATCAATTTGCATCCTCTGGAATGGGGTATAGGGCTTTTGCCAGGTGCTTCTTCTGTGCATCCTGGGTTGCATTTGGTGCAGATAATGCATGATCTGCAGAAGTTGTCGGTCAGTGGAGTAACTCTTGGTGCAACACTTGTTGATAAGAGAGTTCATAAAAGTCTTTGTCAAGTGGGCAGCTCCATGTGCCCATTGCACCACAGCTGGGTACATACTCCTGGGTAGACAAGGCTTCTTGTTGCACTCGAATAGTCCATTTCTGAGAGTTGCTCCTCTCCGTTTCCAGCTTTCCTTCTTATCCAGACTTGTTGTTTCCTGTAGTTCTTTTAGATAAACTCTGTCCACTGGGAAAGTCTGTAAGGTAAACACGGGGTGGTCTGCTTCTACCACCCTGCTGTCCACTTCCCTTGGACCACCAGCTGTCTGGTTGGCAGCTGAATTGGCTAGATGATTGCCTTAAGCTTCCTTTGAGTTCATTTTGTCGTGTGCTTTTACTCATAATAGTCACTTGGGTTGTGAGAAACAAGGCATCAATCAAGTTTTCACAGGTGTTCCTGCAGCCGTCAGGAATCCTCTGTCCTAGATAACACCATAATCATGGGCAATGCTGAAAGCATATCTTGAGTCCATAGGAATGTTGGCTCTTTTTCCCTCTGCCCATTTACGTGCTGTAGTAAGTGCTTACAGCTCTGCCTCCTGTGCAGACATCACCGGTGGTAAGGCTTCAGCTTGTAGAACAGTGTTTTCAGTGGTGACCGCGTGTCCTGTGTGGTCATGGGGTGACAAGTCAAGACTCTACTCCTCCTCCTTTCCCCCCTCGAGAAGTGGAAGAAGGGTGGTAGGGTTCAGTGTTTGACAACTTAATAGAGTAATGCTGTCCAGTAGGAGGGAACACAGGAGTCTCAAGTGTCTGGTAGTGGACAAGTGTTTCGGCTGGATCTTGGTTGAATATGGCAACAACGTCATGGGGAGCAAGCAGAACGAGGCAGTGTCCGAGGACCAAGTTCAAAGTTTTGTCAAGCAAGGCTTGTGTAGCAAATCCAGCTCGCAGACACAATAGGCCTCCTCTTGCTACCGCATCCAGCCGACAGGAATAATATCCTATGGGGCGTAGGCTGATGCCGTGTGATTGGGTGAGTACACCTGCAGCATGTCCCAGACGTTCGGATACAAAGAGCTTGAGCGTTTTGTCGTAGTCTGGGAGCCCTAGCGCCGGGGGTGGCGCACTTAAAGGCTTCAAACTTTAGATATTTCTTCAGGAGACATCTGGAAGGGGTCTGATTGCAGAGCATCAGTAGGAAGGCTTCTGTAATCCATACTCTGCACTAGGAAATTAGTCCAAGGAAAGTGACAGGTGTTGAGCACCACTGCAATTTGGGCTTTGAGGCTCTGCAGCCCTGGTTGGCAAGATAGCACAACAGGCTTTCTGAGGTGACTTCAACAGGGGGTAAGTCAGCTGCACAAAGGAGAAGGTCATCAACATGTTGGAAGAGAATCACTTCCGGGTGTTCCTCTTGTCATGTGTCAAGGATGATAGCCATAGCTTTTGCAGACTGGCTTGGAAAGTTCTGTGCCCCTTGCGGCACAACTGTTTAGGTATGTTGCCGTTTCTTTCCGTGGATGAATGCAAAAAGGTACCAGCAGGAGGGGTAAGGGTGGACACTGAAGAAAACGTTTGTAAGGTCCACCTCTGTGAGGTATTTTGCAGTCAAAGGCATCCACAGTAGGTACCTGGTTCTCTCTTTAGGATTCTCTTCTTGGGGTTATTGTGGTTTCCGGGGCAATGAAGCGCCCTCTTTTAGCTTGACTGAAACTGGTGGCACCTTTAAGTGACCATTGTCTTCCGGTCCTGTGGACCATAGGCACGCAGGGATTCTGTCAAGTACTTCCTGCAGTATTGAACTTGAAGTTTTTTCTTCATTAAGTGTCATCAGGAGAGGCAGAGAACACAAAGCAGATTAGTCTTCTAAAGATAGGGGAGTATGTAACTTCATCCCCCCTTCAGGCGTGTCCTGATTGAGGCCTGTAGTCTGGACAACACATCAGCTCCTAGTAGATTCAAGGGACATGTAGAGGAGACTACAAATCTGGCAAGTAAATCAGGAAATGTTCCCACCTGTAGTGGCTCAGTAAGTGGACTAGAGCGGGGTACCCCATCCACTCCTACACAGGAAACATCAATAGTGGAAAGGAAAGAATTATCAGGCAGGTCCACAGCCCTCAACACGCTTCTGGCTGCACCCGTGTCAATGAGAAAGGTGGTAGGTTTTCCTTGTATGGGTAACGTGACCTTTGCTAAGGGTCCCCCAGTTCCACTTGAGGACACTGCCATAAGGGGTGACACGGGTTTGCCCATTTCCTAGTGAGAGTTGGGGCGTGGTGGTGGTGGTTCATGTCCCCGTTGCCCTGCATAGGGTTCCCTGTCTCGTTTGGGATATTTTGGGGCTCTGCATTCTTTCCTTATGTGACCCCGTTTCCCACAGTTGTAACAGGTGATCCTTACCCTGGTATTGGGCAGTGGTGGTGGACGAGTGTAGGCGGGATCTTCGTCATGGATTACCATGAGGGGCGTAGGTTTTTTACCTTTTTGATTTTCTATACCTCTGGTCACCAACAATAAATCAGACATTTTCATTGAATGGTATTCAGGGCGGGCCACCATCAGGCCTTTTCTGATATCCTCTCTGAGCCCTGAAACAAAAGCAGTTGATAACATGTGTGTGTGTGCCTTTATGAGTCTAGCATGATACTTCTTCACAGACTCCCCTTTATCTTGGGTAATATCTTGGATTGTGGTCTTCTGATCCGTCAACTTCTCCTTTGCCCAGTCGTGGAGTTGTGCACAGAACTCCACGCCTGAGGTGTAGGAAGTGGCACTTGTCAGGCAGGCATCATTGAAGGCCATCTGCATGACTGGCCAAAAGACATATCCTGCTTTGATTTGGCATAGGCTGATCAAGTCTCTCCAGGCAGCTGAGTAAGTTTCTTGTATCTGCACTATCCTGTGGTAGAAGGGAATTGGCTGCTTCTCTGGGTCAGGCAGACTTGTCACTAAGGCCGCTGTTTGTGATAGAGTAAAAGCGACATACATCACTGGTGCCCCTTCTGGTAACCGAGACTGTTGTTGGGGCAGGGGCTGGCAAGGGGCACTGTTCCTTATGGTTGCCAGCATGTGTTTGAGATCCTCTCGGAACTGAGAGTCTGGAGCCGGATTGGGGGTTAAATCAGTGGGTGGCCTTGCTGCCTGCTGTTGGGCTTCCCACTCAGATGCTTCTTCATCATTAACATATCCGGCCTGGGAATGTGATGCTCCCGTATTGGGGAAGACAGGTGTGTGATATGAACCATCTTGGTTTAAAACAGGGAGGGCTGGGTACAGGCTGTTTAAGCTTACTGGGTGTACCAAGATGGCCGCCGGCAGGAAGTGCACTGGACTGGGTAGAAAGTGAAGGCATGGGTGCACTAAGATGGCCGTCGGGCTGAGTTGTCACAGTGGGTTGTGCTTGGGTGGTGAGAAAGGAGTGGTTGTTAGACGGAGGGCAGTGCTGTCCCTCCCCTCCTTTGTTTCAAGTTCCAACATATCATCAGCTCTGTGATACACATACATAATACAATCGCCATCTTTCTTAACTTCCTTTATCCAATTTTCTTTATCACACAGGATTTTTCTCCCTGTTTCTTCAGCAACATAACTTTCGCCACTTCTTTCAACTTTGTTAACTATTTCAACATCTTCTTCTTTACAATATCACTTTCTTTTCTCTCTCTCTCAACCAAGGGGTTAATATTTTTTCTCAGTGTTCTTATCAACAAATTCCTTCGGTGGGGGCATATAAGACTAATATACGGTTAATCTCAGAACAAGAACAAACACATCAGGGGTAATAGGGAGCAACGTAGCAAACAGTAAATCACAAATACAATCATGACAGGACATTACACCTGCCACTCTTCGAACTGCAAAATTTCAGCAGGCTGAGATAACCACAAGGGCAGACCACCCTGCAAAAATAAACCCGTTTTATAGACGTTTGCTACAAGGGAAACCATCTCATTCCAGAGACCGATAGCTCATCTGGAGATGAGACCACACATTCACACATGTAGCACTTTAGACTGCAAAGCCAGCAGCTAAAATAACCCTCAAAGGTTCGTTAGTAACCCGTCTATAAACGTTTGCTACAAGGGAAACCATCTCATTCCAGAGACCACACATTCACACATGTAGCACCCTTAGACTGCTGAGTTTCGTAGCCCAAAGAATGGCAGACAGTGAACAAAAAATACAGTCAGCAGAAACCCATTGGCAGGTTCGTTAAAACAACCTCAGGCGAGGAATTACCTGCCTCTAAGACAGTCTCAGCATACCGACAGAATCCAGCCGTCAACCGAAAGATAAGAGAGTCGTACAGTGGTAAGAATATAAATCAAACTCACCGGTACTGTTAGGGCTGCGCAAACCCCACTCTCATCAATCAGTTAACGCCCGAATGCTTGTCGCGGTATAGCTTCGACTGTAGCCTGAGGTCCCGGGTTTCGGCACCATCTGTTATGGAAATGATTAAGAGCTCCAATCGAGCCCAAGGTTATCTGCTGCTGTCTCTAATTTGAAAAGTGTTGATATGCATGCATATAAAAGTAAACACTCTGAGACACGCTCAGCACCGTTACTTGTTACACTTCTAATTTATTCCAGGCGGTGCTAATGTTTTATACACACAAATACGTCATTGCTATGTTAGTCTAATAGGTACATCTCATTGGTTAAGAAGGAGAAAAGAAGATGGAGGATTTTCATAACGAGGTTTGGCTGTCTTTGGTTTTATCTTCAGTTCTGCGTTCTTCTGATGTGTGGGATGTAGGGGGTACCCGCCATCTTGAGAAAATATAGGAACAGAGCAAATCTGTATACTTATATAATGAGTAAGGAGAAAAATATGTATGCACATAAGAAAATAGACATTTTCAGATTACTATTATTATTATCTACATCACATTCCTTCACAGGCCTATAATACATAGTGCATTATGATGAAATAGGAATAGCCAAAAAGGTATTAAAAATCTGAAGTACAAATTTTTATTAACAATCATTAACCACTTGACCACTGGGCACTTAAACCCCCTTAATAACCAGACCAATTTTCAGCTTTTGGTGCTCTCACATTTTGAATGACAATTACTCAGTCATGCAACACTGTACCTATATGATTTTTTTTTTCACACAAATAGAGCTTTCTTTTGGTGGTATTTAATCACCGCTGGGTTCTTTATTTTTTGCGCTATAAAAGAAAAAAGACCGAAAAATATGTAAAAAAAATTTTCTTCGTTTCTGTTATAAAATTTTGAAAATTAGTAATTTTTCTTCATATATTTTGGCCAAAATTTTGCTGCTACATATCTTTGGTAAAAATAACCCAAATTAGTGTATATTATTTGGTCTTTGTGAAAGTTATAGCGTCCACAAGCTATGGTGCCAATATCTGAAAATTGATCACACCTGAAGTACTGATGGCCTATCTCATTTCTTGAGACCCTAACATGCCAGAAAAGTACAAATACCCCCCAAATGACCCCTTTTTGGAAAGAAGACATTCCAAGGTATTTAGAAAGATGCATGGTGAGTTTTTTGAAGTTGTCATTTTTCCCCACAATTCTTTGCAAAATCAAGTTTTTTTTTTCTTGTTTTTTTTTCACAAATTTGTCATATTAGCAGGTTATTTCTCACACACAGCATATGCATACCAAAAATTACACCCCAAAACACATTCTGCTATTACTCCAGAGTATGGCGATACCACATGTGTGAGACTTTTACACAGCGTGGCCACATACAGAGGCCCATCATGCAGGTGAGCACCTTCAGGTGTTCTGGAGCACCCAGGCCAATTCTGACATTTCTCTCCTACATGTAAAAATCATCATTTATTTGCTAGAAAATTACATAGAACCCCAACACATTATATATGTTTTTTTAGCAAAGACCCTAGAGAATACAAAAGCGGTCATTACAACTTTTTATCTCGCACGATATTTGCGCAGCAATTTTTCGAACGCGTTTTTTTTGGGAAAAAAAACAGTTTTGTGCTTTAAAAAAAACCAAAACAGTAAGGTTAGCCCAATGTTTTTGCATAATATGAAAGATGAAGTTACGCTGAGTAAATAGATACCTAACATGTCACCTTTCAAAATTGCACACGCTTGTGGAATGGCGCCAAACTTCGCTACTTAAAAATCCCCATATGCAACGCTTTAAAATTTTTTACTGGTTACAAATTTTGAGTTACAGAGGAGGTCTAGGGCCAAAATTATTGCTCTCGCTCTACCGATCGCAGCGATACCTCACATGTGTGGTTTGAACACCATTTTCATATGTGGGCGGGACTTACGTTTGCGTTCGCTTCTGCAGGCGAGCACACGGACAGGGGCGCTTTAAAAATTTTTTTTTTTTTTTTATTGTTCATTTTACTTTATTTATTTTAGTTTGACACTTTTTTCCCCAAAAAAATTTTTTTGATTACTTTTATTCCTATTACAAGGAAGGTAAACATCCCTTGTAATAGGAATATGGCATGACAGGTCCTCTACAGTGAATTATGGGGTCAATAAGATCCCACATCTCACCCCTAGGCTGTGCCTGAAATAAAAAAAAAAAAAACGATCCTGGCTTCGATCGTAGCGGTGAGTCGGTAGAAGCACCAGAGGGCGGCGGGAGGGGGGGACGTCCCCTCTCGCCTCCCGTAAGAACGATCAAGCAGTGTAACAGCCGCTATGATCATTCTTATGGTGTAGGGAATCGCCGGCTGAAAAAGCTGATATCTGAATGATGCCTGTAGCTGCACCCATCATTCAGATATTCCCGCACAAAGTTAAGGACGTCGTATGACGGCAGGCGGGAAGTGGTTAAAACGCTTTTTTTTTAACACAAAGTTGTCCATTTATACAATATTTCTAACACATAGAATGTACATACCAAAAATGACACCCCAAAATAGATTCTCCTACTCCTCCTGAGTACGGCGATACCACATGTGTGAGACTTCCACAGCCTGGCCACATACAGAGGCAGAGTATGGCTGAGCATGGCTGGGTATGGCTGAGCATGGCCGAGTATGGCTGAGCATGGCCAAGTATGGCTGAGCATGGCTGGGTATTGCAGAGTATCGCCGAGTATGACTGGGTATGGCAGAGTATGGCTGGGTATCACCGAGTATTGCAGAGTATGGCTGGGTATTGCAGGGTATTGCAGAGTATGGCTGGGTATGTCAGAGTATTGCGGGTTATGGCAGAGTATTGCAGATTTTTGCGGGGTATTGCAGAGCATGGCTGGGTATGGCAGAGTATGGCTGGGTATCACCGAGTATTGCAGAGTATGGCTGGGTATTGCGGGGTATTGCAGAGTATTGCGGGATATTTTTCGGGGTATTGATTGCAGTGTATTGCAGGGTATTTCGGGGTATTGCAGGGTATGGCAGAGTATTGCGGGGTATTTCGGGGTATTTCAGGGTATGGCAGAGTATTGCGGGGTATTGCAGAGTATTGCGGAGTATTGCAGGGTATGGCAGAGTATTGCGGGGTATTGCAGAGTATTGTGGGGTATTGCGGGGTATTGCAGGGTATGGCAGAGTATTGCGGGGTATTGCAGAGTATTGCGGGGTATTGCAGGGTATGGCAGAGTATTGCGGGGTATTTTGTGGTATTGCAGGGTATGGCAGAGTATTGCGGGGTATTACAGGGTATGGCAGAGTATTGCGGGGTATTTCGGGGTATTGCAGGGTATGGCAGAGTATTGCGGGGTATTGCAGGGTATGGCAGAGTATTGCAGGGTATTTCAGGGTATGGCAGAGTATTGCGGGGTATTGCAGGATATGGCAGAGTATTGCGGGGTATTGCAGAGTATTGTGGGGTATTGCAGAGTATTGTGGGGCATTGCAGAGTATTGTGGGGCATTGCAGAGTATTGTGGGGCATTGCAGATTATTGTGGGGCATTGCAGAGTATTGTGGGGTATTGTGGTGCATTGCAGAGTATTGCGGGGTATTGCAGAGTATTGCGGGCTATTGCAGGGTACAGCAGAGTATTGTGGGGTATTTCGGGGTATTGCAGGGTATGGCAGAGTATTGCGGGGTATTTCGGGGTATTGCAGGGTATGGCAGAGTATTGCAGGGTATTGCGGGGTATTTCGGGGTATTGCAGGGTATGGCAGAGTATTGCGGGGTATTGCAGGGTATGGCAGAGTATTGTGGGGTATTTCAGGGTATGGCAGAGTATTGCGGGGTATTTCGGGGTATTGCAGGGTATTGCAGAGTATTGCGGGGTATTTTGGGGTATTGCAGGGTATGGCAGAGTATTGCGGGGTATTGCAGGGTATGGCAGAGTATTGCGGGATATTGCGGAGCATTGCAGAGTATTGTGGGGCATTGCAGAGTATTGTGGGGCATTGCAGAGTATTGTGGGGTATTGTGGGGCATTGCAGAGTATTGTGGGGCATTGCAGAGGGCATTGCAGAGTATTGTGGGGCATTGCAGAGTAATGCACAGCATTGCAAGGCATTGCAGAGTAGTGAGGGATGGCTGAGCATGGATGGATGGATGGCTGGATGTCTCTGTGCAGCGCTGTGGGCACTACAGATGCAGCCCACAGCGCTGCTACCATCCATCCATCCCCCTCTCCGCTCACAGTGTACCGATCGGTACACAGGAGGGGAGGAGAGGAACCGGCGTCATGAGATGACGCCGGTTTGTTTACATGTGATCGATCCGTCGGACGGAGTGATCACATGGTAAACGGCCGCGAATAGCGGCCATTTACCGAGATCCCGGCGGTCACGGATGCTCTCGAGTATGCGCCCTAGGGGGCGCGCGAGAGCGGAATTCTGGGAGGACGTCCCTGGACGCCCTCCCAGAGTTAAGCAACTGCCCTGTAGCCGTCATTTGGCTATGGGCCGGTTGTTAAGTGGTTAAAAGACAAAATAAAGCTGGTGTAAATATAAGAACAGTACAGTACCAGTCAATGGTTCTACATATACCAAGAGTGTCCACGATGAGGATACCGTGGCAGAGCATACATGGAAAACACCCGTTGCGTTTCAGATGTTTATTCTTTCATCAGGGGTGTATATAATAGTAGAACGAAATGCTTATGTTAGCAACAAATGCAACTTATATACATGTCAGAAACCATGAATCAGACTGAGACAGAAGTACGGTTAAATCTCACTTGTTTAATAATAATAAAAAGAGGTAAACAGAGTAAACATAGTCAAAACAGCCAGAGTTCAGGAACCAGAACAGATAGTCAGACAAGCCAAACATCAGGGAGCCAGAGATGAGCATAGTAGAACAACAAGCAAGATCTGGAGCCAGAAGGAATGTCAGCCAAGCAAGTATTTAACAGGAACACAGGAGAGCGTCTCTAGAGATGTGACCAAGGTGAAGGCAGAGATCATCTGGGCTGGACGGCTTAAGTAGGCAAGACTGACAAGCAGGATATCATCAACAGGAAGGTCACTGTGGAGAGATAGGAGCTGGCAATTAGCCGACAGCTGAGCGGCCAGCTCAGAGAACGAAGGGCTGAGCCCAGCCCTGACAATACATCAGCCAAAGCGAGTTAAAAATCATCAGTGATAGCCATTCCCTTGTCGGGAGAGGGAGATATTATGGTAATGGTGCTCCAAAGAATAAGTTCAGCAAATACCCACCAGTTAGCATCTCAAGTAGGGGAGAGGCGGGTAGAAATTGTGGTCTAGCAAGAAGGTATAATTGCTGCAATGGCAGCCTAAAAAAGACATGCCACACGTCCTCTCCCCCATACACCTGAGGGGGGATATCCCTGCCAGTGGATCCAAGGAAAGGGTGAAAAACCATTGCACAGAGCAGGTAAGTATAACTTGTTTGTTTAAAAAAAAAAATCTGCCTTTACAATTACTTTAAACCTAAATTATTACGAATTGATTTATGCAAACTATTTTGAATCTGTGACCACTGCACCTGACTGCTTGTTAATATTCTTCCTATTTTTGTTTTTTTAACTTTTTTCACTTACTGTATCTACGAGTGCATGTGTGCAGTGCAAATTCTGACCACTAGAGGGGGGTATCTACATAAATATGGTAAAGTGACATTAACTATGCATGAAATCATATACTTTTTCCTGTTAGTTTGCACCTGTATCAGCAAATCTGTTCCTGAACAGATAATTCTGTTGTACTGCACTTTTTTTAAAATTAGAATGTGAAATTTGCTAAATTGGCCTAAAGTGGAAGCTGTGCTTTGCCTATACAGGGCAATGAAACAGGATCTTAAAGTGATTGCAAAACCCTGATTTTTTTTTTTTTTTAAATAAACACGTCATACTTAGCTGCTATGTGCAATGGTTTTGCAGAGAGCAACCCCAAACCTCCTCTTCTGGGGTCCCCTGTTGGCACTCCTCCTCTTCAGGGATTGCCTCAAAAGAAAGACGGTTTCTATGGGGGCACTCATGCGGGCTTGCTCCAGGGCCCTGCTGCCTGCATCTATTGATAGAGACAGCGTGGCTCAGTCCAGCTCCCTCCTCACAGAATTTATTTGAGAGCAGTGGGAGCCAATGCTGGCTAACATTTAGTGAATCTTGAAGCCACTTTGAAGCTGTAAATCCCAGCAATCTGAAACAACAGGGGATTCTGGGATAGTCTATAAAAATAAGTGCAACTGGCGTACTCGCTCTCTTGGCCCAGAGACATCTAAGAGGTCAGTCAGGAGCCACTGTCTTGCTCAAATCTGCACTGAGATACAGCGATGCAAACTTATACATGCAGATTGATCTGCACCGGCACCAGAGGTTCAGGGACATAGCGCATTCCAGTGCCAGACAACCAGCTGCATAGCTGTCCTTAGAAACACCCACACTGATCGTCATCTGCAGCTTTCCACCAACGTTACTGCAGTCCACTGTGCACTCACCACTCTATCCTATTGTTGATCCAAAGCCTGCTCATCCCACTATCTTGCACTAGAGTCCTAGCTTCAATCGGGATTGGTGAGAGGGCAGTTTGCTGGATGTCGGCTAGCAGTGTCATACATGGACACTGCTAGCAGACATCTTTACCACCCACATCAGTTAGGGAGATCTTGCTACCTTGCCCTTACTGTATGCAAATCTGACTCAATCACCAGCACCTATACTTCAACTGTTAAAAGAACCCCAAACAATTGCTGGCAGAAGGTACAGCCTCAAACACAAACTAACTTTTCCTATAAAAATACACTATATTATCAAAAGTATTGGCTCACAGTCTCCACTGTAATTTATCCCAAAGGTATTCTATGGGGTTGAGGTGCAGGCCAGTCAAGTTCCTCCACCCCAAACTCGCTCATCCATGTCTTTATGGACCGTGCTTTGTGCACTGGTCCAAATCATTTGGCGGAGGGGAGGTTATGGTGTGGGGTCGTTTGTCAGGGGTTGAGATTGTCCCCTTAGTTCCAGTGAAGAGAACTCTTAAGACATCAGCATACCAAGACATTTTGGACAATTTCATGCTCCCAACTTTGTGGGAACAGTTTGGGGATGGCCCCTTCCTGTTCCAACATGACTGTGCACCAGTGCACAAAGTAAGGTCCATAAAGACATGGATGAGTGAGTTTGGGGTGGAGAAACTTGACTGGCCTGCACAGAGCCCTGACCTCAACCCAATAGAACACCTTTGGGATAAATTTGTCAGGGCTAGGCTCAGCCCTAACTTCTCAAAGCTGGCCGCTCAGCTGTTGGCTAATTGCCAGCTCCTATCTCTCCACAGTGACTCACCTGTTGATGATATCGTGATCGTCAGTCCTGCCTACTTAAGCCGTCCAGCCCAGATGATCTCTGCCTTCACCTTGGTCACATCTCTAGAGACGCTCTCCTGTGTTCCTGTTAAAGACTTGCTTGGCTGACATTCCTTCTGGCTCCAGATCCTGCTTGCTGTTCTACAACGCTCATCTCTGGCTCTCTGACGTTTTGGCTTATCTGACTATCCATTCCGGTTCCTGAACTCTGGCTATGTTTTGACTATGTTTACTCTGTTTACCTTTTTTTTATTATTATTAACCACTTGGTATCCTGAATTCACAGGAGGCCATCATATGAGTCGGGTGATCACCGATCTAAGGAAGGGGCCGGTCCCGGCCCCTTACCATGTGATCAGCTTTCAGCCAATGAAAGCTGATCACATTAAGTAAACAAAAGATCGGTAATCGTTTTTTTCTACTCACGCTGACAGCGTGAGTAGAAAAAAAAAGCCGATCACCGGCTCAAATGTGAATGACATCGGTCCCGAAGTGGAAGAGGCACATCTGCCTCATCAGTGCCACCTAATAGTGCCACCTAACAGTGCCCACAGTGCCACCTAACAGTGCCCACACTGCCACCTAACAGTGCCACCTAACAGTGCCCACAAGTGCCACCTATCAATGCCCGCAAGTGCCACCTATCAATGCCCACAAGTGCCACCTATCAATGCCCACCAGTAGTGCCAATCAGTGCCACCTAGCAGTGCTGCCTATCAGTGTAACTGATCAGTGCCCATCACTGCCCCCTATCAGTCCCCATCACTGCCGCCTCATCAGCGTACATCAATGAAGGAGAAAAATTACCTGTTTAAAATTTTTTATAACAAAATATAAAAAAAATTAAAAATTTTTTTTTTTTAATTCAGTTTTTTACATTTTTTTAACAAAAAGTAAAAACTGCAGAGGTGATCAAATACCACCAAAAGAAAGCTCTATTTGTGGGAAAAAATGATAAAAATTTTATATGGGTACAGTGTTGTATGACCGCGCAATTGTCATTCAAAGTGCGTCAGTGCTGAAAGCTGAACATTGGTCTGGATAGGAGGGGGGTTTAAGTGCCCAGTAAGCAAGTGGTTAAACAAGTGTGATTTAACTGTACTTCTGTCTCAGTCTGATTCTGGTTTCTGACAGTAGGCCATGAATTCAAAAGATGCATTCAATCCACCTGTTGGTAATATTTTTTTCAGATTGGATGAGCAGGATCACCGCATGGATCAGTTTGCCATGGTGTTACAAACGCTCCTGAGTCTCAAGGCTCACCTGGAATCTCTCACTGTGGCTGCTCTGGTACAACCTGTGTTGCAGGCCGTCCCTGCTGCTGCTCCAGTCTCTGAAGGCACCCGCCTCGAGTATTACCTCTATAAGAGGTATGTCTGGTTCCGCTACGCTTCCCCAGCGAATTGGGTGCGATCCAGTCCAATGCAGAGGGTTTCTCAACCAGGTTGAGATATACTTTGAGATGCTGCCCCAGGCGTTTCCCACGGACAGAAGCAAAGTAGGTTTTGTGATATCTTTGCTTTCTGAGAGAGCCTTGGCCTGGGCAAACCCTCTATGGAAGACGCAAAAACCTGTTGTCTTGAGTTACCCTGAGTTTGGGACTTTTAAAAGGGTATTTGACGTTCCCACATGCTCAACTTTTGCTGCCAAGTGCCTCATGTCCAACAAACAGAGTACAAGAACTGTTGCTGATACCATCAAGGATGAGATAGCAGCCCAAGATATACCCACTGAGCTGGAGAGGTTGATCACGTTTGCCATCCTCATCGACTCCAGACTCAGAGAAAGACTCCCTTTTAAGGAGCGCTTGCGGAAGACTCCTGCACATTTGTCTCCGAACTTTGCAGTCCAATCCTTGCCTCCCTCACCTCCCATGCCTCCTGGTACCGAGTCGGTCTGTGAAGATGAACCCATGCACTTGGGCTTCATGCGTCTCTCTGCGGATGAGAGAGCCCTTAGGAGAAGGGAGAGATTGCACCTTTATTGTGGCCAGGCAGGTCACTTTTTGAAGTCCTACCAGTCAAGGGAACGCCTGAACCTTGAGGTCCTGTCACGGATAGGCCTTAGGTGGCATTGTTTCGTCCCCAGTTATCCAGAAGGATAAGCCCCTGGTTTTGGTTACCCTTTGTTGGGCTGAGTCGTCCATCGAGATACAGGCTCTAATCCACTCTGGGGCTGCAGGCCTGTTCATTGATGCTGCCTTTGTATTGAAGCAATTGATTCCGCTGCAGCTGCGTGACACTCCACTTGCCATTGAGGCTCTTGACGGAAGACCTCTACAGCCTGCCCATGTGACTCATGAGACTGATACGTTGTCCATGGCCATAGGGGCTCTTCACCATGAGATAATCCAATTCCAAGTTATTTTCTCACCTAAGTTTCCGCTGGTTATTGGTTATCCTTAGTTACAGAGGCACAACCCCTATTTTGATTGGCTCCGTGCTGAGGTTCTCTCCTGGTTGCCACAATGCAGTAAGACATGCTTCAAGAAGGTAGCCAAGGTCCTGTGTACCCCTTCACTCTCCTCCCTGCCGGAGGAGTACTGCTATTTTAGCGATGTCTTTGACAAAGGTCAAACCAGTAGTTTGCCTCCACACCGGTCGTATAATTGCACAATTGACCTTCAACCTGGTGCCATACCCTCTCATGGCCGGGTTTACCCTTTGTCGGTCTTGGAGGATAAGGCCATGGAGGAGCATGTTGCAGAGGCACTTTCTCGAGGTTTCATCCACAAATCCTCATCTCCTGCTGGTGCTGGTTTCTTCTTTGTGAATAAGAAGACTGGTGAACTGAGACCTTGTATTGATTATAGGGGTCTTAATTGTTTCAGCTTGCTTTCTCCTCTGCCTATCACCCGCAGTCTAATGGGGCCGCAAAACGAGACAATCAGTCCTTAGAGCAATTCCTACGTTGCTATATTTCTGACCATCATAACAACTGGTCAGACCTCTTGCCATGGGCAGAGTTTGCTCACAATAGTGCCTTGAATTCTACCTCCTGATTGTCCCCGTTTAAGGTGAACTATGGTTTCCAACCTTCCATGTTGCCTGACTCATTTGTTCTGCAGAGTATTCCTGCATTACAGGAGAATCTCCGTGGTCTTCGTTCCACTTGGGCACTAGTCCAGGAGGCTTTGCGACATGCTAATGATAGGTACAGACTCCATGCTGACCGCAGACGCCTGCCTGCACCTTCCTACCAGTTTGGGGACAGGGTCTGGCTGTAATCTCGCAACCTCCGACTTCGTGTTCCCCCTCTGAAGTTCGCACCTTGGTTTATTGGGCCTTTCCGTATTTTTCGCAGGATTAACCCAGTGGCTTACGCATTAGACCTTCCTTCTAATATGCGTATTTCAAATGTATTTCATGTCTCCTTAATAAAACCTTTGGTCTGCAACCACTTTACCACCTCGGTGCCTCGTCCTCACCCTGTACAGGTTAAGAAACATGAGGAGTATGAAGTACAGTCTATTGTTGACTCCCGTAGCTTCCGCGGGCACATACAGTACCTGGTGCGTTGGAAAGGGTACAGTCCGGAGGAACGCTCTTGGGTCTCATCCTCGGACATACATGCCCCTGTCCTCCTCCGTGATTTCCATAGATGTTTTTCCCCTCAAGCCTGGTGGTCCTCCAAGGGGGAGGGGTCATTGAGGAGGGGGTACTGTCAAGGCTGGGCTCAGCCCTTCCTTAACAAAAAGCTGGCCGCTCATCTGTCGGCTAATTGCCAGCTCCTATCTCTCCACAGTGACTCACCTGTTGATGATATCCTGCTCGTCAGTCCTGCCTACTTAAGCCGTCCAGTCCAGATGATCTATGCCTTCGCCTTGGTCACATCTCTAGAGACGCTCTCCTGTGTTCCTGTTAAAGACTTGCTTGGCTGACATTCCTTCTGGCTCCAGATCCTGCTTGCTGTTCTACTACCCTCATCTCTGGCTCTCTGACGTTTTGGCTTGTCTGACTATCTGTTCCGGTTCCTGAACTCTGGCTATGTTTTGACTACGTTTACTCTATTTACCTTTTTTCATTATTATTAAACAAGTGCGATTTAACTGTACTTCTGTCTCAGTCTGATTCATGGTTTCTGACAAAATTAGAGCGGAGACCTCATAAATGCGCTTCTTTCTGGAAGAATGTTAAAACATTCCCATAGACACACTCCTAAACCTTGTGAACAGCTTTCCCAAAAGAGTTGAAGCTGTCAAAGGGTGGGCCAACTCAATATTGAATTCTACCGGCTGAGACTGGGATGCCATTAAAGTTCATGTGAGTGTAAAGGCAGGTTTCCCAATACTTTTGGTAATGTAGCGTATCTGACACCCAGCCATTAGAATGCATTAACACTGGAACATGCCTAGCATTAAAGCGTGTTAATGAGTGCTAATGCATGCTAAGGGGCTTTTGAGCGTTTTTATGCTCAAAAGCTCCTCTCTGGAATGCACAAGTGAAGGGTGTTTTTATGCCTCTAAAATCCCCTGCTGCTAAACTCTTAAACTCCCTTTTTTTCTTTTTTTAACAGATGCAGTTTATTTGGTATAGACAGAAAAAGTAAAACACAACAAAGCCAAATCATAGTTGGTACAGAATGGGTACAGATCAAAATAATACAACACTAATAGGGTTTCTGAATTGTAAGAGAGCAACCCACACATAGTAATACTGTAGTTAATTTCTAGGAACAATCCCACAGGAGAGGCATTGTAACTTCTCTTTGGGAAATAGACGTATGAGTGCTGTCAGCATTGCTGTAGAGGTTGAAGGAGTGGGGGGTCAGCCTGTCAGTGCTCAGACCATATGCCGCACACTGCATCAAATTGGTCTGCATGACTGTCATCCCAGAAGGAAGCCTCTTCTAAAGATGATGCACAAGAAAGCTCGCAAACAGTTTGCTGAAGACAAGCAGACTAAGGACATGGATTACTGGAACCATGTCCTGTGGTCTGATGAGACCAAGATAAACTTATTTGATTCAGATGGTGTCAAGCATGTGTGGAGGCAACCAGGTGAGGAGTACAAAGACAAGTGTGTCTTGCCTACAGTCAAGAATGGTGGTAGGAGTGTCATGGTCTGGGGCTGCATGAGTGCTGCCGGCACTGGGGAGCTACAGTTCATTGAGGGAGTCATGAATGCCAACATGTGCTGTGATATACTGAAGCAGAGCATGATCCCCTCCCTTTGGAGACTGGGCCGCAGGGCAGTATTCCACCATGATAACGAACCCAAACATACCTCCAAGACGACCACTGCCTTGCTAAAGAAGCTGAAGGTAAAGATGATGGACTGGCCAAGCATTTCTCCAGACCTAAACCCTATTGAGCATCTATGGGGCATCCTCAAACGGAAAGTGGAGGAGCGCAAGGTCTCTAACATCCACCAGCTCCGTAATGTTGTCATGGAGGAATGGTAGAGGACTCCAGTGGCAACCTGTGAAGCTTTGGTGAACTCCATGCCCAAGAGGGTTAAGGCAGTGCTGGAAAATAATGGTGGCCACACAAAATATTGACACTTTTGGCCCAGTTTGGACATTTTCACTTAGGGGTGTACTCACTTTTGTTGCCAGCGGTTTAGACATTAATGTCTGTGTGTTGAGTTACTTTGAGGGGACAGCTAATTTAAACTGTTATTCAAGCTGTACACTCACTACTTTACATTGTAGCAATGTGTAATTTCTTCAGTGGTGTCACATGAAAAGGTATAATAAAATATTTACAAAAATGTGAGATACTGTAATTGTGCATTCAATGTATCCACATCAACAGCATGTTGTTCAGTCCAACACCAGTCGGCATCTTGGCACAGAAGCTGACGGGGTGGAGATGTTATCTCACTGTAGTGATGAATGAACTTCGATAAGATAATTGGTCATGCCAAGAAACCTTTGCAATCCGTGTTTGTCCTCTGGAGCAGGCATTTGATAGATGGCTTTGGTTTTTTTGGGTCAGGCTTGACACCTTCATCCGTGAGTAGGTGTCCAACACATGGCACCTCTGAGACCCTGAAGCGACATTTGGTAGGGTTAAGCTGCATATTGATGGCTCTGACACGGTCTAATACGCATTTAAGTTGTTTGTCATGTTCCTCAACGGAGGATCCCCAAATCAAGGTATCATCCACGACTATATCATATGGCTGTCCATCAAAGAGCTATTCCATACATCTCTGAAAGACTTTGCTTCCAGTTGACATTCCATATGGCATCCATAAGCATTTGTATCTCCCATATGCGGTCATAAATGTAGCAAGGTCTCTGGCCTCCTTCAGTCAAATGAGAACCTCAAGGGCCAGAGATAGCTAACATCCTTCAGTATGTGGTGGGTTGCGAAGCATAGTGGGTGCAAGGTGGAAGTTATTGGGCGCTAGACACTTCTTTAATGCAAAAGAGATGTTTATTTCTCTTACATACTTTTATGGGGAAAAGAGGGTTAGGGCCAGGACACCCTTGAGTAGCTGCAAGTTTAATTAGCGACTCTGAGACTTCAATAAGAGGACAGCCGTGCAGGGAAAGGCCTCCAGTGAGAAGCCACATCTGCACGTGCCGGAAAGCTGTCTCCTATGGCCACAGTCTTTAACAGTTCCTAACACAAAGCGTAACAGTTCTTTCACCTTCACTACAACTTTTCCTTGTAGTACTTCACACACTGAGTTCCTGGTCTCTCACTAGACCCTCTGATTCACTGCCACTGAATTCCTTGGGTTCTTCCAATCTTTACGGTGGTATCCTCCTCAAGAGTCACCCCCGCTTTCTCTGCTGGGTCGCTAGCTTGGCAAACCTGATACTTCCCAAGCTTCAACCCGCTGGCCTGCTCGGTTCCTGATTTGGCACACAAGGCTGCTCTTCAAGCATCACCCCTGCTGGCTGGATCCCTAACTTGATCACCGTCTGAAGTTTCCCGATTCTCCACCATGCCCATTTGGTGAGCATGTGACTCCGGTACTTGCTTCAGTTACTTACTGTGGTCCCTGGTAATAAGGCGGATGATCCCTTTGTGACGACAGCTTCCCCTCTACCTCTGACCACTGACGGGTTCTCCGGCCGGCAGAACCGTCACTTCTGGTTGGACCGCAAGCCGCAATCCCAACCCTGTGCTGCTCTCTTATTTCTGGATAGGCCTCAGACAGCCTTGCAGCCAGATGCCCCGGAATAGGCCCAATCTCTGGCCTAGCACCCTGGGACAACACGACACACGTCCACCCAGACAGCCGTCCAAGTGGCACAGAACATAGATCACCTAACTCCACCCGAATGTATAGGTTCTCCCAGCAGGCCAAGGAATCCAAGAAAACCCCTGCCCATTGGCTGACACACCCAATATATCCATAACCTGACCTTGAGTTGCCCTTCTCATATCTAGTACCACCAAGTACCCAGCCACCTAGTGGTAGAAGAGAAAAGTGCAATAAGGCCAAACTTAGGGAGAAATCATAGGGTCTCTAACAATCAACCAGTGGACTACTCCTGGCGAGTAGATTTGTGAGGAGCATCCCTGCCTAAACTCCAGGGTGCTACATCAATGTTGTGAGTAATGATGATTCCTCATCCAGAGGGATTTGCCAGAATCCACATTTTGCATCTAGAATGCTGAAGACTTTTGCCTGTGGCATATCAGTATCACTTGCTCTACAGTTTTTAATAGGTGATGCGGCCTCAGGAGAGCCTTATTGAGGTGCACAGGATCAATGCTTACGGACAGTGCCATCTTTCTTGACTACTGCTGCCATGGCAGACACCCAGGGGGTAGCCTCCTGCACTGGTGCAATGATGCCCAGTCTAGTCATCCTTTCCAACTCTTGCAAGACTTTGTCCTTTATAGCCAATGGGATCCTTCGAGGGGCACACACAGTAGGCTGTACTGTTCCATCTAAGCGCATGTGATACATTACTGGAAGCTTATCAACAGTGTCATTTCGAAATAAGTCCTCATAAGCGTTCATCTCAGGAGCCTGTTGTTATACTGCATGTACTTCTGGACTGAGTTGGATTAGATATAAGCACATGCTGTCTGGCAAGCCTAGCTGGCGCTTAACATTTCTATCAACAATGTGGGATAGCAGAGTCCCTAGAGTCTGAATTATTTGACCGCCATAAGCTATATTTCAGCTTTGGGGTGATGATGTGCAATGTGGATAAGGACATGACATTGCATTTGACACCAGTGTCAACTTTCAACTTAACATGTTTGTTGCATGCAGTTGAGAAGGTGGTGAATATTTCTCCCTTATTTGCAATTAGGTCCACACTTTTACAAAGAAAACAATTTTTTGGTGATCATCACTATCCACTTCATTAATTCTGCGCACATTTTATTGTTTAGTATGAATATTTTTAGGCTTGCACCTACAACATTTTGCAAAATAATTCCATTTGTTTCATGAGTTGCGTCTTTTATTAAAAGCCGGACACTTGTTCCACTCAGTAGCATGTTCACTACCACCGTTGCTGCATTGCCTTTTGTTCTATTGCACCACAAACACTTCTGCCTCTCATTTTAGTTCCTTAGTGGCCCTTTCAGAATGTTCAAACTACATACATATTCTGATGGCTGATTCCAGTGTTAAATCTTTCTCCCTTAACAACTGAGCACGAACTGCATCATTGCAGATCTCACATACAATCCTGTCATGTATCAGTTCATCTGTTAGTGCACCAAAATCACATTTTGTAGCCAGAAGTCTCAGTGTGGCTGCATAGGATTGTATTCCTTCATCAGGTTTTCAAGCCATCATGTTAAATGTATGTCAGTCTATTATCACATTACGTTGTGGTAAGCATATCTCATCAAAATTCTTGATTAAGACATCAGGATCTTCGCTGTCCTCATTTTCTTGTTAATGAAATGACTCATATTTATCTAGTGCATCTGAACCAGCAAAACTGGAAAGAGTTTAAGCTGTACCTTTTTTGACTTGTCTGATGAAGTCACATGTCGTGACATAACGCGCAGGGCGTGGTCGGATGTTTGAGCAAACCAGAAGTGACGTAAGGAGCGTGTTTTTACATGTGTTTTGCACTGACAAGCCTGTTTTTATCTATTCAAATGTAAGAGTCCATTTGGCATTTTAATACATTTTGATTGTTTGTACATATTACACTATGGGAGGCCTGTTTTCTATGCTTTCTTTAATGGTGGACACTGAATGGTAACTGCGTTACCACGAGGCCCGGAGGCAAATTTACAGCAGAGGGAAACCAGAGCCCAATAGATCGTGACCGACACCCAGAATTCCCTACACGGACATCGGTTGGAAATACGGGCGCTGTGTACGTGGTCGCATCACAGGATATCCTTGAGGCTTATTTTACTCCTTATGGAGGTAAAAGCTCTGTGAGCATTAGGTGTTCTGTCCACCAGATGTCTTGCTGATTATTTGTACCTTATTTGTACCTGTGTTATTAAATTTACATGCAAAATGTGTAAATTACTTAACACATTCATATGTGGTGTGCAGACTCCATCTAGCGTTCCTTTTTGGTATTGCTGCAGTTCTATTTAACCACTTCACACCCGCGCTAAAGCCGAATGATGGCTGCAGCGCAGACGCTACCTGCCGCGTGGCTGTCAGTGGACGTCCTGCTGTTTAGTTCCGCGATGCGCGCTCCCGCAGGCGCGCATCGGAGAAGTTTTGTGCTGACCGTGTCCCTTGGACACAGCCAGTCACAGATCACCGTAAACGGCCAATCACAGCGGCCATTTACAGTGCGATCGGCGGTGCCAATGAGAGATGATCTCATATGTAAACATATGAGATCATCTCTCATCGCCGGCTCTCCCTCCTCACACAGAGACAGCGTGTGGGGAGGGAGAGCGAACCGCTGCAGCGGTGAGTCAGAAAAAAAAACGGAAAAAAAAGTCAAGTCAGTGTCATCTGTCCCCACTGTCATCTGTCCCCACTGCCATCAGTCCCCAGTGCCATCCCTCCCCAGTGCCATCCCTCCCCAGTGCCATCCGTCCTCAGTGCCACATATTAGTGCCATCTGTCATCAGTGCCGCATATTAGTGCCATCTGTCATCAGTGCCACATATTAGTGCCATCTGTCATCAGTGCCACCTGTCAGTGTCACGTATCAGTGGCATCTGTCATCAGTGTCACGTGTCAGCAGTGTCACGTGTCATTAGTGCCATCTGTCATCAGTGTCACGTGTCATTAGTGCCATCTGTCATCAGTGCCACGTATTAGTGCAATCTGTCATCAGTGCCACATGTCATCAGTGCCACGTATTAGTGCCATCTGTCATCAGTGCCATCTGTCATCAGTGCCACCTGTCATTAGTGCCACATATTAGTGCCATCTGTCATCAGTGTCTGGTGTCATCCGTGCCACGTATTAGTGCCATCTGTCAGTGCTACGTATTAGTGCCAAGTGTCATCAGTGCCACGTATTAGTGCCATCTGTCATCAGTGTCATCAGTGCCACATATTAGTGCCATCTGTCATCAGTGCCATGTCAGTGTCATCAGTGCCACGCATCAGTGCCACGCATCAGTGCCACGTCAGTGTCATCAGTGCCATCTGTCATCAGTGCCAGGTCAGTGTCACGTGTCATTGTCCTGGTGCTCCAGGGCCTTCAAAAGTGTAATAGGTAGTCAACAAGTTAGATGTGTAATTTATGTCCCTAGAACACGTGATGGCGCTCCCTGCATGTTGGGCCTCTCTATGTGGCCAGGCTGTGAAAAAGTCCCACACATGTGGTATCGCCATACTCAGGAGGAGTATCAGAATTTATTTTGGGGTGTTATTTGTGGTATACACATGCCATGTCAGAGAAATAACCTATTACAATGACAATTTTGTGTGTGGGGGGGGGATCTTCATTTTGCAAAGAATTGTGGGAAAAAATTACAACATCAAAAACCTCACCATGCATCTTACTAAACACCTTGGAATGCCTACTTTCAAAAAAGGGGTCATTTGGGGGGTATTTGTACTTTCCTGACTTGTTCGGGTCGCAAGAAATGAGATAGGCCACCAGTGCATCAGGTGTGATGAATTTATATGATTTGCACCACAGCTTGTAGACTCTCTAACTTTCAAAAAGACCAAATAATATCCACTAATTTGGGTTATTTTTACCAAAGATATGTGGCAGTATAAATTGTGGCCAAAATTTATGAAGAAAAATTAATAATTTGCAAAATTTTATCACAGAAAGTAAGAAAAATGCATTTTCTTTCAAAATTTTCGGTCTTTTTTCATTTATAGCGCAAAAAATAAAAAACCCAGAGGTGATCAAATACCACCAAAAGAAAGCTCTATTTGTATGAAAAAAAGGACAAAAAATTCATTTGGGTACAGTATTACATGACTGAGTAATTGTCATTCAAAGTGTGAGAGCACCGAAAGCTGAAAATTGGTCTGGGCAGGAGGTGGGTTTAAGTGCCCAGTAGGCAAGTGGTTAATTGTTTATTGTATGTGTAAATAAGGAAGTTGTCAGCAAGCAGGAAATTCTGGGTAGAATCTTAGCAGGAAGTGAACCATCCACCATTCTTTTCAACACATTGCAAGAAGCAAGTCATGTCTTTCGCAATCTATCGCCATCACTCCTTAAAGAACTTAAAAAGTAAGTTTTTACTATCACATATTGTATTGTAAATCGTTGTTTCTGCAAAGTATGCTGTATTGTATGCGATATTGTTCTTATTGAAGTCTATTTCTGTTATTTTGTAGTTTCACCTGGCTTGTTCTAATAAACTGATATCAAAGAAATATGGTATCTAAAGTTATTGGGATAATAAGGTTTAGCTAACTGTCCCAGAGACAGAACAGTGAAATTTTTAAGCTGACCTCTGAAGGAAGATAAGCTGACTTCGGAAGTCTGTACAGCCTGGGGCTATGCAGTGTCCATACAGTCAGAAGCCTTAAAGAAACAGGCCTGCGGCAGGCGAAGCAAGCAGCCACGCTACACAGAGACACGCTCTGTTAGGCAGCATCGACACTAGAGCGGTCTCTATACAGCAAGACAGCTTCTTCCCCGCAGCCATGTCTCACAGTGGGACATCTTCTTACAAAACACGTTCAAGAGCAAGCTCATCTAAGTCATCTGTCGCAAATGCAGCAGCTATCGCCCGTTCAAAAGCCGAAGCAGCAAAAGCCAGGGCCGCATTCGCAGACCAAAAGTTGCAGATGAAAAAAGAAAAGGCCCACCTTGATGCAGAAAAGGTGAGACAGGAACGAGAGAGAGAGAGAAGGAAAGAATACGCTTGGAACAAGAGAGAGAGAGCAAGAAAGATTACACATGGAACAAGAGCAGCATACCGGGTCTAGAGGAGGACCAACGAGATTCGTCACAACGCACGTCAGATTATGTCTACCAGCACTCTGACCCAAGCAGCATCCCACAACAAGAAATCAAACATGACATCAGTGAGTCACATCAAATAAAGCAGCACCAAGACGGCCTGGGACCCCAGTGCTACAAGCAAGAAAAAACTGACAGAGTTCCAGACTTTCCAGTTCTACCAAACCTTCTACTCCACAAGGTACCCAGCCTTCATACAAGCATCAAACACCAGTCTTCACTCCAAAGGTGTATGCAATGAGCCGGTACGAACTGCCAACCTTAAGCAAGTTTGAACCCAGAGCGCCTAAAGAAGAGACTTTTACCAGGCATGCCTTTACACAGCACCACAATACACCAGCAGCCTACCCCAATGCCAATCAGGCTACAGTAGACTTTGTCAAGTTCCTGGCCAAGAGAGAGTTAGTTACCCAAGGATTTGACTTTACCCAAGGAAATTCAGTGATCGCCCCCAACACTACAGGGCGTGGCGATTCTCTTTCCAGAGTGCCATTCAAGGTCTAGATCTATCCTGCAGGGACCAGATAGACCTCCTCGTAAAGTGGCTTGGCAATGATTCTGTTGAGCATGCCAAAAGGATCAGAGGCATTAACATAAACCGCCCTGAGATAGGCCTTGCAAACATCTGGAACAGACTGGATAGATGTTATGGCTCACCAGAGGCTATAGAGAGTACACTGTTTAAAAGGGTAGAAGACTTCCCAAAAATACCTAGCAGAGGTTACCAAAGACTCAGAGAATTCAGTGACCTGTGTATGGAGTTAGAAGTTACTAAAGCAGAAGGAGACTTACCTGGCCTTTCTTATCTTGACTCTGCTAGAGGTATTAACTCCATAGCACAAAAACTTCCTTATGAGTTACACAAAAGATGGATTACACATGGCTGTAACTACAAACGAAAACACAATGTGCCTTTTCCACCCTTTAGTGAGTTTGTGGACTTTGTAGACAGACAAGCAGGAATGAAAGATGACCCAGCTTCATTTTTCCAGTGTCTTATTACCACTTCTTCTCGCTCTAAACAACTCAGAGCTCCAGTAGCAGTGCACAAAACTAACATTTCTTCCCACAGATTCGCAGAGTCTCAGCCAGAGGATCAAGACAGCGACCCTACTAAGTTCTGCTCTCTACATAAGATGCTACATCCTCTTGTGAAATGCAGAGACTTCAGGACAAAGACCATCCAGGATTGCAAAGCTTTCCTCAAAGAGAACAACATCTGTTACAAGTGCTGCTCTTCGTCCACACATTTCTCCAAGGACTGTAAGTTCAGTGTTAAATGTACAGAATGTGACAGCACAGAGCAAAACACAGCTCTACACCCAAGGCCTACTCCATGAACTTTCCCACCTGTTCATAGGGACAAGGAGCAAGGTGGGGAGACCAAAGACTCTAGTACAGACGCCATAGCAATCACTTCACAGTGTACTGAAGTTTGCAGAGACAAAGCAGTCAAGCTCTACGTCATCTTGGATGATAAGAGTAATAAGTCACTAGGTATATCTATGTTTTTTGACATTCTAAACCTTAAAGGCCCCAGCAGTCCTTACTCCCTTAAGACTTGTGCAGGTACAGTGGAAACGGCGGGGAGAAGAGCTGACGGCCTACAAATTGAATCTATGGATGGTAAGACATGCCTACCCTTACCGACCATAATAGAGTGCAACCAGATGCCAGACAACAGATCCGAGATTCCCACGCCAGACGCAGCAGCTCACCAGACTTGAATCACATAGCACATCTCATACCGGAACTAGATGATCAGGCTCAGATAATCTTACTCCTAGGAAGGGATATCTTGCAAGTCCACAAAGTAAGAAAACTGATCAACGGTCCTAAAAATGCCCCATATGCCCAAAAACTGGATCTCGAGTGGGTCATTACAGGTGATGTTTGCCTGGGAGGTACACACAAACCGGCATCTGTTAATAACCTGCTCACTATTACCCTCGAGAATGGTCATCCTTCTCTTTACCAGCCCTGTCAAATCACATCCTCATAAAGGAGCTACCACACAACAACCCTGTACCACTTCCCTTCCTGAGTCCCCTCTGTGACAGCAATACCTATGACGGCGACCAAAGCGACTTAGGAAGCACAGTGTTCAGGAGAACAAAGAAAGACAACCAGGTAGCAATGTCCATTGAGGATAGGCTCTTCTTAGAAGTTATGGAAAGGAGTATGGAGAAAGACGGGACTAATAGCTGCATTGCACCTCTTCCCTTTGGACCACAAAGACGACGTTTGCCTAACAATAGAGAACTAGCATATAAAGGTCTCACTTCCCTAAGACACAATCTTCAAAGGAAACCAGAGATGAAAGAACATTTCCTTTCCTTCATGGAGAAAATATTCCAGAATGGTCATGCTGAGATAGCCCCAAACCTCAAAGACTCAGAGGAATGCTGGTACTTACCCATATTTGGGGTCTATCACCCTAAGAAGCCAGGGCAGATTAGAGTGGTGTTCGATTCCAGTGCCAAACATGAAGGTGTCTCTCTAAATGATGTCCTTCTCTCTGGCCCTGACCTTAACAACAGACTATTAGGAGTACTTCTTCGCTTTCGCAAGGATTCAGTCGCATTCATGGCAGACATACAGCAAATGTTCTATTGCTTTCTTGTTAAAGAAGAACACCGTAACTTTCTGAGGTTTCTCTGGTTCAGGGACAACAACCTCTCTGGAGACATCACAGAATACCGCATGAGGGTGCACATATTTGGCAACAGTCCTTCCCCTGCAGTTGCTATATATGGCCTCAGACACTCTGCTAGAGTGGGAGAGTCAGAGTATGCGTCAGATGTCAGACAGTTTGTGGATAAGGATTTCTATGTAGACGATTTCTTGAAATCACTACCCCCAAATGAAGCCGCAATCAGTCTCCTCAAAAGAACTCAGGCAATGCTTGCTTGTTCCAACTTAAGACTCCACAAGATTGCTTCCAACACTAGAGAAGTTTTAGAAGCCTTTCCTGTCCAAGATCGTTCTAACGGGTTAAAGGACTTAGATCTAGGCACAGACTCACTTCCCATGCAACGCAGTCTTGGTTTGCTTTGGGACTTAAGATCTGACACGTTTACTTTCCAAGTAAACACAGAAGAAAAACCTTTTACCCGTAGAGGTGTCCTGTCTACCATAAACAGCTTGTATGATCCCTTAGGCTTTGCAGCACCTGTCACCATCCAGGGTAAAGCACTACTGAGAGACTTAACCTGTGAGTTGCTAGATTGGGACCACCCTCTCCCCACCAACAAGAAGAACCTATGGCCAGAGTGGAAAGACTCACTAACAGCTCTATCCAACCTTAAAATTCCACGACCATATGCTCCTCTGTCATCTTCAGACGTTCAGATGCAAAGACTTTGTGTGTTTTCGGATGCTTCTGTTAAAGCAATTAATGCTGTAGCTTACCTGAAAACCATAGACACTAAAGGACAATGTCACATAGGATTTGTAATGGGGAAAGCAAAACTTGCACCACTTCCCGAACACACCATACACACGCTGGAACTTTGTGTTGCAGTATTAGCCACAGAGTTAGCTGAATTCATTGCAATCAGAGGCCCAGTGAAACTCATTCGCTATGACAGAGGGTCTAACTTTGTAGGAGCAGTAAAAGAACTTCAAATTCCTTCTAACTTAGACGTTCTTATGCCCCGTACACACGGTCGGATTTTCCGATGGAAAATGTCCGATCGGATCGTGTTGTCGGAAATTCCGACCGTGTGTGGGCTCCATTGGACATTTTCCATCGGATTTTCCGACACACAAAGTTGGAGAGCAGGAGATAAAATTTTCCGACAACAAAATCCGTTGTCGGAAATTCCGATCGTGTGTACACAAATCCGACGGACAAAGTGCCACGCATGCTCAGAATAAATAAAGAGATGAAAGCTATTGGCCACTGCCCCGTTTATAGTCCCGCCGTACGTGTTTTACGTCACCGCGTTTAGGACGATCGGATTTTCTGACAACTTTGTGCGACCGTGTGTAGACAAAACAAGTTTGAGCCAACATCCGTCGGAAAAAATCCTAGGATTTTGTTGTCGGAATGTCCGAACAAAGTCCGACCGTGTGTACGCCCTATAAGAGTAGAAAGATACTTGAGTGAACAAGACTGCACGTGGATCTTCAACCCACCTCACTCTTCTCACATGGGAGGTGTTTGGGAGAGGATTATAGGCATGGCCCGCAGAATTCTTGATTCTATCTTCCTACAAGTAGGAACTGCAAGGCTCACTCACGAATGTTTAGTGACATTATGGCAGAGGTTACAGCTATCATTAACGCCAGACCTTTGACATCCATTTCAAGTGACTCTAAAGATCCAGTGGTCCTCACACCTGCCATGTTACTCACTCAAAAGACTAGTCCTGCCGGTGCTCCAGCTGGAGAGTTTTTTGAGAAGGACCTTTAGAATAGTCAATGGAGACAAGTACAAACCCTTGCCAATACCTTCTGGAACCGGTGGAGGGAACAATATATATCTACTCTACAAGTAAGGAGAAAGTGGCACACTGAAAAGCCTAATCTTAAACCTGTTGATGTTGTGCTCATGAAAGATTGCCAGGCACTAAGGAATATGTGGCCTTTAGTTTTGATCACCAAAGTACTGCCAAGCGAGGATAATCGTGTCCGTAAGGTCGAGGTCAAGATCTTTCAACAGAATGAGGTTAAAGTATTCTTGAGACCAGTGACCGAACTTATTCTGCTGCTCTCTACGGATGGACTCTGTTAGTGACATCACTTGATGTCAGGCGGGGAGTGTTCTGTCCACCAGATGTCTTGCTGATTATTTGTACCTGTGTTGTTAAATTTACATGCAAAATGTGTAATTCACTTAACACAATCATATGTGGTGTGCAGGATCCATCTAGCATTCCTTTTTGGTCTTGCTGCAGTTCTATTTAATTGTTTATTGTATGTGTAAATAAGGAAGTTGTCAGCAAGCAGGGAATTCTGGGTAGAATCTTAGCAGGAAGTGAACCATCCACTATTCTTTTCAACACATTGCAGGAAGCAAGTCATGTCTTTCGCAATCTATCGCCATCACTCCTTAGAGAACTTAAAAAGTACGTTTTTACTATCACATCTTGTATTGTACATCGTTGTTTCTGCAATGTATGCTGTATTGTATGCGATATTGTACTTATTAAGGTCTATTTCTGTTATTTTGTAGTTTCACCTGGCTTGTTCTAATAAACTGAGATCAAAGAAAAATGGTATCTAAAGTTATTGGGATAAGAAGGTTTAGCTAACTGTCCCAGAGACAGAACATTAGGTGGCTGTATAGTCACGAAGATTTACACTTAATCACTTAATTTGGATAGAGCTTTTTTGTGTTTGTTACACATATTTGGATCACTATACTTTACTTTAATACTCATTTGATAGCGTTCATTTTGAAATCTGCGCAGATCACTTTATTAATTATTTATCATTTTTGTGTTTAGTGTACACTTTAGATTTAGCAGCGATTTCAATATTCTTTATTGTAGTTAGGATTGTTTAATTATTCACTTAGTAGCACGAGGGACCACACTTTATCAGTTGTTAGCAATGTCATTATCAAAGATTAGAGGTTGTATGCCACGTAGATTCTGAGCCATGATGTTTCAGCGATCTCACTTCTGTCACCATGTAGATTTTGTAGAAGCAATGATGAATAGTCAGATGAACCTTGTGAAGAATTTATTTATTCCAGCCAGCAGAGAGATGCATTTAAAACCCTTTTCTTCTAGTTTCACTTCATAACTTCCATTCAATTGAATGAACCTATCCCTAGCTGAAATCATCATTGGAATAAATTGCTGTATGTCCTCCCCCCAGTCTTTGGCATCAAGGTCTGGAATATAATTTTGACAAATATGACACAATTAAGTCGTCTCCTTCCCAGAAATCCTGAGATAGAGAGAATAAAGTATCCTATCCGCGTTTTTAGAAATCAAGAAGCGCTCAACTGAATGTGATTCCAGTGTAACAGAATTGGGGAATTGTGCCCTAGCCGCATGCCACAGTTGCAGGTACCTAAAAAACATTCCAATGGGGAGATGAAATTCCAGCTTCAGCTCATCGAAGGTCAGTAGGGAACCATTTCTGAATATACGATTAAGGGTAGTAATACCAAATCTTGCCCACACCACAGGATCCGGAATGGACATAAGATGTGGGAAAGAGGGGTTACCCCAAAGCGGTGTATGGGGTGAAATATTAATAGGCTCACCCATAAAATTAGTCACCTGTTGCCAAACCCTAATTGTAGTGTACATTGGGGTCGTAATGCCAGTCGTAAATACTGAGTTCAGCATAGGAGCCCAAAAGCATCGCTTCACAGTTGACCACTGAGATGCCCCCCAGTTGGGCAAACCACCATCGCATAGTGTCCAGTGGCAGGACTGTAATGCAGGGCACAGGGGCACCGCCTCCCTATCCATGTGTCTGCCCCCCTAATCTACATGCAGGGAGCCGGATGCATGGATTCTAATTTTTTTTTTTTGAAGCACGTGACTAGAGCCCAAGGCTCTAATAGACTTCAAAAACTGGTGGGCTCAGTGTGCAGAGCACTGCGCCCGAGCCCACCCAGTTGTGTGACAATATCGAATGAATATTCACTATTGTCACACTGATTCTTCTCCCGGCCAATCAGGAAGCAGGTCCTGAGACCTGTTTCCCGATTGGCTGAAAGGAGAAGCAATTCTATTGGCCTAGAAAGAGGAGGGAAGAGATGCACGGCCGCCATGATGTGAGGAGGAGAAGAAGGGGAAGCCAGACTGCCGGCTGACCCACCAGCTGCCACTGCTGGGGTTGCTGTGTTCAGGGATTGACTGCACTCATGCCGAGGACGTGGATGGTGTGCACGGACATGAGGAGTGTGAGCAGGTGAGCGGACTATAATTGGTGATGAGCGAGGTCACTGAACCTGAGTTGTGGGGGGAGAGGAGTGATGGAGAGCTCCTCTGATCCCCCATCTCTATACATTCCTCTGATCCTGCCATGGAATGGGAAGGATTGTTTGTAGGAGAGAATGATGTCAAAATTATCTGATTATGATGTATCGGTCACGGGGATGTGATTCCAATGTATCGTGATCGGTGTGATGACTTGGACGGATGGCTGGGAGATGTTCCTGATTGGACTTGGCTGTGTGCATTGCGGATCGGAGGGTGGGTGAGCTGAGTGATTGATTGGAGATGCTAAGTGACCCGGAGTCATGCTTCCCATTCATCCCCAATCCTGTGCCCTCTTCCAGCATTCCTTGTAGGGGGATGGAGGCCGGACGATCATCAATGGGAAGATGGCAAGAGACTTCTAATAAGGATCATTGGGGAGGGATGGGGAGGACGATTGCCGCCATCTGTCTCCCGTGTGGGGGGTGTTAGTTTGCCCCCAACCAAAAAACTATTGAGCACCAGCCACCACTGACAGTGACCAGTACCACCGCCCAGTAATAGTATCTAAAATTAGGAAGGGCTAATCCTCCCATAGACATAAGGAGCTGCAGAGTGGTTTTTGCTAAGCAGGGGCCCTTCCCTGCCCAGATAAAGATGGTAAGAAGTTGATCAATTTTGTCAAAGAAGACCTTAGGAATCAATACCAGGGTTTTGCAAAACTGTCAGGATCACTTAGTGCTCCTGCTCCTCATGCCAGCATCCGGGTGTTGGCTGTTGCATTCTCCCTGTCTGTGTTCACCTGCAAGGTGATTGATCTGGTCAGTCACCTGATATAAGCAAACCGAACACTCTATCCCTTGCTTGTGATAGAAACAGATCAAGCCTTCAATTTGTCTGCCCTGCTTTGCTGTTGGATTTCCCTGTGTATG
Source organism: Lithobates septentrionalis (assembly GCA_037952835.1). Taxonomy (NCBI): domain Eukaryota; kingdom Metazoa; phylum Chordata; class Amphibia; order Anura; family Ranidae; genus Lithobates; species Lithobates septentrionalis. The sequence continues at coordinate 88,229 of JBBDGP010000541.1, forward strand.
ACCTGGATTGGATATTGGACTATTCCCTGAACTCAGCCTACCTTTTACCTGGACTGTCATAGAACCACGCTATCTGTCTGCCAAACTGCAAGTAGTCTTTTGGCTCTGTTCGCTTCCGCCCTGGTGTGGTGGCCAGACACTATAGCATTGTATATAAGTCCTGGAGGCAACCAAGTACCGGTAGGCCTGCTTGCCCTAAGGTAAAGGGGGCTGCTATAGGTGAAGAACACAGTAGCTAGCTTTAGTGTCTGACCATCTGCATTGGGGTAGACGGGACATTTGTGACAGAAATGCATAAAGAAACTTCGACAAAAAGGTCATCTTTATCAGATTTACCAGACCAACTTGAGTCAGGGGGAGGGATTTCCATATACCTGTCAGGGTTGGGCTCAGCCCTTCCTTCTCTAAGCTGGTCACATCTCTAGAGACGCTCTCCTGTGTTCCTGGTAAAGACTTGCTTGGCTGACATTCCTTCTGGCTCCAGATCCTGCTTGTTGTTCTACTACGCTCATCTCTGGCTCCCTGAAGTTTTGGCTTGTCTGACTATCCGTTCCGGTTCCTGAACTCTGGCTATGTTTTGACTACGTTTACTCTGTTTACTTTTTCATTATTATTAAACAAGCGTGATTTAACTGTACTTCTGTCTCAGTCTAATTCATGGTTTCTGACAATACCACATTTATGAGTGAGTTGAGTCAGCACCGGTTGGAGGTTATTGACCAAAAAGCTGTCAAAGTCATATGTAATTTGAATCCCCAGATACTTAAATTGGGCAGCTAGGAGAAGTGGCAAATTAGCTATCAAAGGCTGGGGCCCTGACGTCAATGGAAATAGGACCGATTTTTCCCAGTTTATATGTATACAGAGAATTTGCCTAACCCGTCAATGAGAGTCAAAGCTGTCGTTAGGGACGGGCCTGCATCTTCCAGAAACAACAGAGCGTTGTCGGCACATAAAGACACCTTTTCAATAATAGAGCCCACTGCTATGCCCACCACCCTCTCCGCTCCATGCAAACAAATCGCCATTGGTTCAACAGCTAGGGCAAAAAACTGGAAGTGGGCACCCCTACCTCGTCCCCTGGAACAATGGAAAAAAAGGAGAAAGTAAACCGTTAGTGCGGACCCTGGCCATGGGGCGCGCATATAGGATCTTAACCCAGTATATAAATTTAGGCACAAATCCAAATCTCTGCAGAAGCCAGAGATACTCCCACTCCACAAAGTCATAGGCCTTCTCCACATTTAGAGAGGCCACCACCCCAAAGCCAGAGCCCAAACCGGAGTTAGCAATGACGGTATGAAGGTGACGAAGGTTGCTGTCTGTCCCCTTACCCGGCATAAATCCAGATTGATCCCCGTGGACTATGGTAAGAATAACCAAGTCCAATCAGTTAGCCAGTACCTTAGTCAGAATTTTGTCATTTACGTCCAGTAGGGAGATCGGGCAGTAGGAGGAGCATAAAGATGGGTCCTTGCCCGGCTTGGGGTCCACCACTGTTACACCACTCCACTATTCCGCCCCTGTTCAGACAACAAATTTCCTTCCAGCTTCTTTGATTTTCAGATCGCACAATGTCAGGCGGGAGTATGCTTATTAGGAACAGATATTTGCTCCATGTATGGCCAGCTTAAAGGTTAAGTTCACCTTTTCAAGAAAACAGCTTATGCAGTCAAGGGGCCCCAGTAGATATTACAAATCTGTGCAGCTTTGTAAGATGATCATTAACATTATTGCTTTATCTGTAGGTCATTTGGGTCCTCTCAGAAGCCTGGTTTAAAAAAAAAAATCCTAGTTAGCAACACCTACATCCTGCCTAGTTTCTAGGACACTTAGGCATAGGCTATTTTCAAGAAAAGGTGAACTAATGCCACGTACACACGACCGGACTTTACGGCATACTTGGTCCTGTGGACCGGAGTCCGTCGGACAATTTGATCGTGTGTGGGCTCCAGCGGGCTTTTTTTTCCCCAAAAGTTCGATGGACCTAGAAATGAAACATGTTTCAAATCTTTTCGACGGACTCGAGTCCGGTCGAAAAGTCCGCTCGTCTGTATGCTAGTCCGACGGGCAAAAACTGACGCTAGGGCAGCTATTGGCTACTGGCTATGAACTTCCTTGTTTTAGTCCGGTCTTACATCATCACGTACGAATCCGTCGGACTTTGGTTGATCGTGTGTAGGCAAGTCCGTTCATTTGTAAAGTCCGTCGTAAAGTCCGTCGAAAAGTCCGCCGGACAAAGTTTGCCGTAAAGTCCGGTCGTGTGTACGCGGCATTAGCCTTTAGGCTCGGTTCACATATGAGCCGCATAGCAGGGGTCCGGTGCGTCCTGCTTCACAGTTTCAGGTCTGATTTCAGCCAAAATTTTGGACTGAAATGGACCAAAAGACGCACAGCATTTTTCTGCAAAACGCACCGGGCCTGCTGCGGAGATATGTGAACCGGCTCCATAGAGAGCTGGTCAAAATCTCCTGCTATTGTGAAGTGGATGAAAGCAGCATGACAGTTATATGTTTACTAATAAATGTGCTGAAAATTTTATCTAGTCTTGCATTAAATGTCACCTCCATTGTTATTGGAATGTACACTATATAGTTTTACATGTATTAGCTGTGCTGATAAGTAAAAAAAAAAGAAAGGCAGCTTGGCAGAGGAAACTGCTTTGCCAATATATACACTGGTACTATGGCCTATGGCACCGAATGCCACCATTTTCCCCACAATGAAAGCAGGAATAAATGGTAGCTTAATTGTCAAAAGGAGAAAAACATGAAATCCTGGCAGAGTTACAAGTCTGAAGTAAGGATGAACTCTGGCGTGTTCGCAAACGGCACGTGCAGAGCCCACCAGGAAGTCGGCACTGCACAGCGCTAATCACAGGCAGTGAGACATTTCCGATCTCTGCAGCCGCGCATTAGGACAATGTCTTACTGCTTGTGATTAGCGCTGTGCAGTGCCGACTTCCTGGTGGGCTCTGCACGTGCCGTTTGTGAACAAGCCTGAGCTCATCCTTAGTCTGAAGTTTAGCCAAATTAAATGGCACTGTGATGATAGTGTAAGACTGAGATGTGGAATTTCCAGTGGTTGTTAAACAGAAATGACACTTAGCTAAACAGGGCGAAAGTACAGTGACAGACTCCTGTTCTAATTCTTCTACACAGAAAATGAAAATAGGAAATGCAGAAGTATATTTCAAAACAGAAATAACACATAGGAAACAAGATGCAGCCTCTGTCTTCCACTTTCCAACACTAAATGATGCATGCTGTATTTTTTCCATAAGGGGGAGCACCCTTTCACTTGAACCCAGTGCAGACAGGGAATCCTCTTTCCTGGGTCCAGGGTATGAAAGGGATGGTTGTCAAAGTCTGCCAATGCCAAAACAAACACACATGGCAGCAAACAGGCATAGAACTGAATTACTGTGGCACTACTCACACATTAAACTAGACCTGAAAGCAGAAAGTGAAGGTCTGCTATGTTATAGGGAACATCTGGAAATGTTAATTGTGCCTGAGCATTGCCCCGAAAAATGAAAGCCTAAGTTTAATATATTGTTTTTTAAATCAGATGGTATTGTCAGGACCTGGATCTAAACCTGCAACCTCTGCTGTATCTGGCAGTAACTCTACCTGATGAGCCACCTGAGATGGGGGACAGCCCCCTGGGCAATCTGAAACAATCTCAACACTTGTACGACAAACGCTCCGACATTGGGAGCTCATGTCGCACGACGTGTGAAAAATGTTTCCCTATGAGAGCCGTCTTAACCGATCCGACACAAGTCGGTCCGACTTTGAAAATGCTCCCTGCACTACTTTGGTCTGACTTTGATCCTCCTTCAGCCCATTGAATATCACTGAAGTCAGATCAAAGTCGGATCACCATCTTAACTGATCCGACTTTGGCATGCGACTTGTGCTCTGATGATCTTGAAGGGGAACCGCACGCCAAATTAAAAAAAAAACGACATGGGTTCTCCCACCAAGACCATACCAGGCCCTTCAGTCTGGTATGGATTTTAAGAGGACCCTTACTTGAGCACACAGCCTGGCAGGTCAGGAAAGGGGGTGGGGAAGAGTGAGCGCCCCCCCTCCTGAACCGTAACAGGCCGTATGCCGCCGTGTATGACTTATAAAGACATGGGACGGGGCCATCCAGTGACATCATATAGAGGCCACACACCCTTATGACGTCACCGCCTAGGGCATGATGTGACGGTGACATCATAAGGGGCGTGGCCTCTACATGACATCATAGCACACAGCGGATCTGGCATTACACCGGGAGAGCGTGTCGAGGCAACATCAGAAGAGGAACAGAGGGAAAAGACAGTTCAGAGAGGAGACTCGGCAGAGGCAGGAGACAGCGGACAGAGAAGAACCAGAGAGGGCTAGAAGACATCAGCGGAGGAGAACTGGAGAGGGGAGAAGAACTGGCAGAGGCAGAAGACATCAGCGGAGGAGGGAGAAGAGCCTAGAGGGGAGAAGAAATTAGAAGCAACACCAGATCTGCCTTAATAAATTACATTATAGACCTGTGTACTGCGTTTCATTTTTGACACTTTTTGTTTAGGTGAATGGGTAGGGGTACAATGTACCCCATACTCATTCGCATAGGGTGGGGGGCTGGGATCTGGGGGCCCCCTTGTTAAAGGGGGCTTCCAGACTCTGATAAGCCCCCCGCCCGCAGACCCTGAAACCAACGGCCAGGGTTGTCGGGAAGAGGCCCTTGCCGCTCGTCCGCACCCCCTTTCCTGACTTGCCGGGCTGTGTGCTCGGATAAGGAGGTTCCCCTAAAATCCATGCCAGACCGCAGGGTCTGGTATGGTCTTGGAGGGGGAACCAATGCATTTTTTTATTATTATTTGGCGTGGAGTTTCTCCTAAAGATTTATACCAGATACAAAGTGCCTGGTATTGTCAGGATCAAAGTCGGATCCCCGTTCATTGAAGTTGGACGTCGGACTTCAAGTCGCTTGGGCAAAGTCAGATCCAGAGTGTCGTATGACTGTCATGTTGTACCAGTGTGAACCCAGCCTGAACCCTGTTTCTGGTGAACCTTGAACTCTTTTCTCCTCCCATGAACTTCCTATTTAAGCCATGCCTTTGCATTTCCCGCTTTTCAGATTATTGTGCTCTCTCCAGCCAAAATCTCCCTCTGGTCACTCCTGCTGCCATCTGTATCTTCGCCTCCACTTGTTACCGACCTTTTGCTTGTTCCTCAAATACATTTGTGCTTGATCCCAACCTACAACCACTTGTTACCCACTTTTGGCTTGTTTACTGACTAAACTTATGCTTGAACCCTACCTGCTATATCTGCTACTGGACCCCAGCTTGCTCAACTCCTGATGGGGTATGGGTTAGTGCTTAAACCAGCACCTCAGGTGAGCCCGCGTCATATGCCAGGGTGATCTGCTTGTACAGTTATCCTGCTGGTCGGTGGGAGCCTCTCTACTGCTATAGCTACTGGTCTCTGAGCCTGACCCCTGACCGTAACAGGTATTTACATTAAAGTGGAAGTAAACCCATCCATAAAACTGTTTCATTTCCAGCACATGCCGGAAATGTAACATTCCCATTGGTTGTGCTCTCAACCAAACTGTCAAACCATCCAATGGCTGGTGTCATAACTGATCACATGTGCAGCATCATGGCAGTTGTAGATTAAACAGAGGCAAAGATGGCAGCTTCCTTGGCTGAAAACGATACGGGGGTTTACTTACACTTTTTAAATGTTCCAGTGCTGTGGTAATTACTATAGCTGCTGGAACTGTCATAAGCACTCATCTAGAGTGCTGACTATGACCGCCTTTCTGCCCCCTCCTCATTACGTAGATTCTGTACTATAGCTTCCATCAATGAAGAGAGCCCTATGAACTGAGGAGGTTGACCTTTCATTTATCTGCCCATCCTACATTTATAGTTCTTTTGATGATGGAAGCTATTGTACAGCTTCTATGAATGGAGAAGGGCGCTGTAAAGGGCGAGCATAGTTGGCACGCTCGTCGAGTGCTTACGAGAGGTCCGGCAGCTGTATTAACCCCAAAAGCACAAAAAAGTACCACTGGGGAGAATGGAGGAACAGAAGATTTCAACTACTATAGCAGACACCAGCACATTGGACATTTCTCATTGAATGTAAGTACTGTCCCTTGTGCTGAATAAGAAATAAATAAATTTAGGCGTTAACCTTTTGTCTTGAATCCCTCCTACAAAACAGATCACTTCAATGGATGCGAGTGTGTCTAGGCACTCCTGTGCCTACAGCCTTATAGCTGTATATCTGCAATGTGAGATCTAAGTCACTGCTGCCTTGGACTGCTCGTATTGTGTTGCAACTGTTCTCCTTGCTGACATGAGTGAGAAAAACCGACCCCTATGCAAAAAAAAAACCCCAACACAAAGACACAGCATAACAAGGTACGATAAAGTCAAGGAAGCTGCCATCAAAGTCTCTGTTTGATCTGCAGCTTCCACAATGCTGCACGTTTATGTTTAATCTTTGTTTATTTATTTTTGTTAGCACACAAATACATGTGAAAAAACAGAAGGAACAAAAGGTTCAAGATGAGATCCGTTTTCCGTACAGCATGTATAGCAGTAACAATAGGGTATATACAGTATATGTAGCCATGCCCTCTTCGGGGTTGCTGAAAGTTGTGGTTCACCCTGCCCAGCCCAACATCCATCTTACATTCACTCCGTAACACAGACCAGTCCATAACTTGTTTTGTTTTATTAAAGAGATTAAACTTGGATGGGTATTAAGGAATTATGGGATGCCCAGGATTTTAAAACAAGCAACTGTGAATTGTAGATAAATCAATTGTAAATTGTATATCAATCAACTGGGAATACTATATACACTCCCTGTACATACACTTCAATCTTCTCTCCAGCTCTTCAATTGCTGCACACTGTTCCTCCACCAGCACTTCCCTTGCTGCAGACTGTCACTCCTCTGGACTAACTAGCACCATGTGGGTACGCCTGACACTGCTCCAGCCAGGCCTCAATGAACTGCCTCGGGCCCCTGTGGTATAGAATAGTTCGAGAGCTAGTTGTTCTCTCCTCAGCTACCACTCCCAGATAGCTCTCTTCAGGCCCTGCCAGCCACCCTGGCTGCAAAGGCCCCTTTTCACTGCCCTTTTCCATAGTCCTCTCTCCACTGGTTCTGCACCCATCTCTCAAACTGCAAACTCCCAGTTGTCTCAGGCGTGCCTCCCCAGTCCTCCCAACTGTGCTCACTCACCAGCCCTCTGGCTGTGACCAGTAGTCTTCCTGGAGACTCTTAGAGTGTTCTCTCCCACTGTCCTCTCTCCTGCTCTCCCATGTGCCTCTGATTCCGGGATCTCTTCACTCCTCCCAGATGCACCCGAGCCCCAGCCCAGGGTCCCCCCCCCCCAGACTGGGAAGCTCCCCATGGGCCCAACAGCCTCAACACCCTTTCACTCCCGCTCTTCCACCCGACAACTCCTCCCCAGCTGGGCTGACCACAGGCATTTAAAGAGGCCAGCCCCCTGCCAATCCAAATTGGGGATTGGTCAAGGCTCCCCAGATACTTAAAGCAGCTCCACCTCTATTCCCCTCCTCTCCTTTCAGGACCTTACAGAAGGAAGGGGGAGGTGATGATTTTTTTTTTTTTTTTTTTTCTTTTTTTTTTCCACTTCAGCGAAATTTTTCTGAGAGACATTATTTCAACTTTATGTGTCAAACTTTATCTCTTCTCATTTTTCACATCATTGTGGATTGTTTCCGTCACTTCTTTATTATTTATTCCCTTCAAGGGTATTATTTATTATTTTTAAAAGCCAACAACGAAGCGCCTCCCATATCTGTAAGCCCACTATTATATAATTTCCTTTTTGTCCCCCCCCCCTCCTCCCCTCCCCCCTTCCCCCTGTACCCCTCCTGTGTCTGATCCATTCTTTTATGTTATTCATTTATCCACTAGGCTCTGCACCTATTCTTTCTTTCATCTTATCTAAATAAATGTCTGAGGCTTTGTATTTTTTCCAACTTTCCCATCTACTATTATCCCTTTTCTTTCCTCCTTCCATTTTATAGTAATATTCTATTTCCTCTAGCCAATTTCTTATCTCTGGTTTTCCGCATTTTAACCAATTCTTAGGAATCAATGCCTTGGCCGCATTCAAAAGGTTAGGCACTATTGATTTCATGTATTGTTTCTTAGGTTTGTTATGTATATGGAAAAGACAAGTCCAGATATTTTGTTCTATTTCTTCTCCAGTTATTTCCTTTATGATCTTTAACACTTCCTTCCAGTATTCCGTTATTATTGGGCATTCCCACCATATGTGTATGATCGTTGCTGATTGGCCACATTTTCTCCAACACAAGGGTGTTTTGTCCTGTTGAAATTTATGTATTCTTACTGGGGTCATATACCATCTTGATACTAATTTATAGTTCATTTCGATAATCTTCATATCCCAGGCCTTATTATATCCCATTTCAATCATTTTTTCCACTTTTTGGTTATCTACCACCAGCTAGGCCTGCCCAAATTTTCCTACCCTGTCAAAACAACCTCACTTCTAGCACTCCCTAACTAGAGGATGCTACATATACTAGTACATAAGGCAAATCAAAGTACAGCATGGTGATTCCCTGTAGATAACAAAGGAGCACATCCACCCTAGTGAGTAGGATGTGATTAATCATCATCCAATATTTGCATGGATTGAAATTTCAGCAACATAGAAAACCTTGGAGGGTATTCATCGAAATAGAGTTTCCAACATCAAAAAAATTGAATGAATCCCTCCTAAGGCGTTTACATAATAACTCTATGGAAGTGAAAAATATGTCTACAGACCCTAAGGAGATATAGGCATTAGCAGCGCTAAACTCTTGTATCAATCACAGAAAGATATTAATTTTAAACACATAATATATAAAACTAGCACAATGTCCTCATTATAAACAAGAATAAAAAAGTATAAAAAATTCTCTGTATAGTAATCAGCTGTAACAAAATAACCAACAGTGCGTGGGGGAGTGTTGAAAATTTTTAAATTATAATTAATTCCTCAGAATCTTCATCCCTTCACCACACCACGTGGGACACCGCTCCCTTAAGATCTTACACTCACCAGAATTTAGGTGAAAATCAGCCTTGAACTCCACAATAAGCAGACTTCCTCCTCTGGTCATCGGATCATGGTACAGACTACCTCTTTAGCTTCTAATGTAATTTCACCAGTATTAGGTCTGAATGGGTTCACACTGTGTTCTATCCTGGAATGCCAGACTCCAATAGATTGCAACTGGATCCCAAGCTCATCAGTGATCATGCCCAAAGAATAAAGAAGCTCTCATAGCATAATTCAGTTTTAAACAGTTTTTAATTAAACCCAAAATCCCCCCTACCAATTGCACTTACAACTATAGGATTAAAAAATAGCATGTAAACAGTAGTTTGCCTGCCTGGTGTCACTCCAACGAAGTCTACGACGATACGCGTTAGGGTGAGGCTATACAGCCACTCAGCTTGTCTACCCTCGTGGAGCTCCACCCAGGCATCGGCGCAATCCTTTCAATACTAGGAGTGGCACCGGGCAGGCAAACTAAAAAAAAGAAGCTTTAATAGCACTTTAACACTTTAGTATACAATATTCAACAACCATGAAATCGGTGCTGAATTTGAATAGTGGCTCGACTGTGTATGGTTCTCAAACGTGAAAAATATCATGGTGCTTCCATAAAATTTACAAGGATTGGGTAATTAAAGTACAGAAATAGAGAAGAATACAAATACCTGTACATGTAAGAATACATATCCCACAGTTAATAAGTAACCCTTTGCTTTTTTCCCTGCATTGCTATTTAATATTGTACTTTGCACAAATAAAGAGGACTATAACATTACTAGCATGATATTTGTTAAACCATAAAATGGTGATAACATTTAATTGCATTGCTTTACAATTGTAATAAACGGGACCATGCACTGACTCTGAACATTTTCAGTTAGAGAAAACAATAAGTAATTCATATCCACCAGTATCTTAAAATGGCAACCGAGAGTAATGGGAGTTCAATCTCCTATGTAAAACATATGATTATATTTGTTTCTTCCTAGGATGCTATCTTTATTTTAGGCATTTCTTCCTGTTAGAAATGTTCTGTTATATTGCTATTGCTCATCCTTATCGTAAGTGATTTCTACAAGTGTTTTCTTTACCCTTTTTTCATTCATAGCATCAATTACTAATTTCATTAGACAATAATGCAGTCAGCCACCCTTAACTTTTTGTAAATGCTGGTATTTGTGCCTACTGAGAGCAAATTTTACATTGCATCAATTCCAGTTTCCCAGTCTGGCTCAACAAATACTTCAGCTCACAGATTCAATAAACTGCAAAGTTAACCTGTGTTAAATAATTAATCTGATTCAAGACAGTTTGTGCACACACCAATATTACAGAAAGTTGTGTGCATTTCTCTGGCATTATGGTCTGCACTCAAACAGTTTCCTATGTAAGCTGGGCTGTGTTCCAAAAAGTTCCAATGGAGACACAAGTTTTATTTAAAAATTGTACAGAATAGAGCCTTACTCTTCATTAGGTAGCGAGCATTCTTCCATGAATGAGCGCCACTCAGTCCTGAACTTTTGTGAGCCCAGCCTGCATGGTGATGTGCCCCCAGAGCTGGGCTCATAGAAAATGGGCAGATTGATGGCGTTGTACAGCCTAGAGGTGGACCACAAGCGCTGGACCAAAGAGGTAGTCAGGGACAGTTCTGAAGCATGGCCAGGGTAAGTATAACTTTCAAATATTTTTTTTTTGTTATATTGATCCGTAGAGCAGGGGTGTCCAAACTTATTTCAAAGAGGGCCAGATTTAAAGAAGTGAACATGCGACCATTTTGCCTGACATTCTTTGAACCAATAAAATTCGGTCTGTGTGTTTGTTCGAGCACTAATACACTGCTCAACAAGAATTCTCTTGCCTTTGTGGCCGTGTGTGAGTATTTGGATTTGATGCACCGTATTTATTGGCGTATAACAGGCACCTTCACTTTAAGAGGGAAGTTACAGGAAAAAAACCACAGGGATAAAATAAATCTTCTACGCAGGGCTAGAGAGAAAGGGAGCATATTCTTTAATGGAGCAAGAATATCAATGTACCCTTATTTCTCCCCTGGATTGCAAAAGCGTAGAGCGGAATTTTTAAGAATTAAACGTAGTCTCCAAGGGTATGAAGTCACATATGCGCTTCTTTATCCGGCCAGGCTGCGGGTGAATGCGCTTGGAGGAAGTCAGATTTTTGACTCCCCAGAGAAGGCGCTGTCATGGTTTGAGGATAAGAGGGACCAGTTGTCACCGAAATAAAGAGGGATTTGGGCAGAGAGAGTATAGAGATGGGGAATAAATATAAACACATAATATAAAGATATATATAATAAAATGGAAACACTTTGAGTGGAGGGGAGTGGGGTGGGGAATACACATGGTTAGATTGAATTAGAAAATAGGTTTGTATGTGAATGGAGGAAGGGTGGGATGGGTAGAGTGTAAGGGTAAGGAAGACAGAGGTGTGTGTAGAATAGGTTTTGGAATGAAGGGGGGGTATGAGACGGTCATTAAAAAAGCCTTTAACGGTAACCTAGAATGGTGGGGGGGGGAGAGGGGGGAGAGGGGGGAGGGTTTTGGGTAGGGGGGGATGGGTGGAGGGTATGGGGGAAAGAGGACACAGAAAAAGGGAGTATATAATGCATAAGATTGTAAGGAAACGCTTTGTACACTATTTTTTATATTTTTTCACAGGGCATCCCACTAGGTACAAGAAAATAAATATAGTTATGATAAAATATATTGGGGGGAACCATGTGTATAGATCAAGGGTTTGAAGACATGAGTTTAAAATATTTAGTTAAAGTTAGAGTAATTTCTTTTTTTCTTATTAATAGGGATAAGATGTATTTGAGCACTAAAATACTAAGGGTAAATATGTTGCACAAATTAATGGGATATAAAATATTATTGTTCTCTATTGTATTCTTCTTTGTTGGATTGGTAGAAATTAAAATCCCCTTTCCGGTAAGGACCATGGACTGTAAAAATCAAGTTAAGTCATGGTGCTGAATATTGGATCATGGAATGTTTGGGGGCTGGGATTCCCTGTTAAAAGAGCCGCGATATTTGATGTTTTGGATACATATAAAGTAAGAATAGCCTGTCTGCAGGAGACGCACCTAACAAACGATACTAAAGGGCATATGAGGAATAGGAAGTATAAGTACCAGTTTCACTCTGTGCATACCTCCTATTCGACAGGGGTTTCGGTATTAATTGATGGGGAGGTGGTATTCTCTTGCAGACAGTGCGTATTGGATGAAGAGGGGCGATACATTTTTATGCATTGTATAATAGAGAGTCAAGAATGGGTGTTAGCTAATATATACATCCCCCCTCCCTTCAGAATGGAGGTATTGTATATCCTATTGGAATTTATAATGGATAAGCCTGGCTTACCAGTTATAGTGGTTGGGGACTTTAATGTGGTCATGGATAAAAAAATAGACAGATTCCCCCCAGGGAAAAAAGTCAGGGAGCACAAGAAAACCGGATGTGCCAATATCTACAAGAAGTGGGATTATCCGACATTTGGAGAATACGGAACCCGGGAGCATTACAGTACTCATGTTACTCGAGTTCCTATTCTACCTTATCAAGGATATAGTAAAAGGTAACGAGTTAGCAGGGCAGGTAATACAAAATATAGTCTATCATCCTAGAAGGGTGTCAGATCACTCTTTAACCACCTCCCGACCGCCCACTGTATATTGACGTCCTGTTTTTTAAAGATGGATATCTCGGTAACGGCAGCAGCTGCTGCCACAACCGAGGTATCCATCTTTAGGGCCGGCGATTCTGCACACGATAACGGTGGTCTATGCGGCGGGTTCGCCGCGAGATCACCGTTATCGGCGGCTCTCCCGCACCCTCCGCCGCTTACCGGAGCCGTCGGTAACGGCGGAGGCGATCGGGTCCTTTCACAGCTGAGGTACTGAGACGAGTGAGGCCAAGATGGCCCCCACCCGTCTCTATACCATGTGACGGCCGGAGCGACGTCATTACGACGGCTCCGCCCACTTCTCTTAAAGGCACAATTTATTTTGTGTCATTTTTTTTAAACGACTTTTTTTTTTTTTTTTTTTTTTTTTTTTGCATTATAGTCTAAATATGAGATCTGAGGACTTTTTGACCCCAGATCTCATATTTAAGAGGACCTGTCATGCTTTTTTCTATTACAAGGGATGTTTACATTCCTTGTAATAGGAATAAAAGTGATCCAAATTTTTTTTTTTTTAAAAAACAGTGAAAAAATAAATAAAATAAAGTAAAATAAATAATTAAAAAAAAAATAAAAAATTTTAAAGCGCCCTGTCCCGACGAGCTCGCGCGCAGAAGCGAACGCATACATGAGTAGCGCCCGCATATGAAAACGGTGGTCAAACCACACATGTGAGGTATCGCCGCGACCGGTAGAGTGAGAGCAATAATTCTAGCCCTAGACCTCCTCTGTAACGCAAAACCTGCAATCTGTAGAATTTTTTAAATGTCGCCTACGGAGATTTTTAAGGGTAAAAGTTTGACGCCATTCCACGAGCGGGCGCAATTTTAAAGCGTGACATGATGGGTATCAATTTACTTGGCGTAACATTATATTTCACAATATAAAAAAAAATTGGGCTAACTTTACTGTTGTCTTATTTTTTTTTTCAAAAAAGTGAATTTTTTCCAAAAAAAGTGCGCTTAGAAGACCGCTGCGCAAATACGGTGCAAAAAAAAGTATTGCAATGACCGCTATTTTATTCTCTAGGGTGTTAGAAAAAAAACAATATATAATGTTTGGGGGTTCTAAGTAATTTTCTAGCAAAAAAACCTGTTTTAAACTCTTAAACACCTAAAATCCAAAACGAGGCTGGTTTTGAAGTGGTTAATGACAGTTGTAGTAAACCCAGGAAATAAAAAAGAATGTAGAGTATGGAAACTAAACCCGGCCTGGTTGGAAATTATGGAGGATTCGGAAAGGAAGGGATGGTATCTGAGTTGAACTAATTCATAAGGTTCAACTCAGATACTGCCTCAAGGGGGGTGATGTGGGATACATTAAAGGCATATTTGAGGGGACTATTAATTCAGAAAGTGTCTAAAATCAAAAAAGCATCACGGGATTGGGAGGATAAGATTAGGAGTGTGTTAATGGAGGCAGAGAAGGAGTATGTGAAAGAACCTTCCCCCGATAAACAAAGAATGTGGGAGAACAAACAACAAAGATATAAAGATGCAATACTTAGGAAGGTAGAAAATAAAAGGCTGTTCCAGAGACAAATTATATATGGGGAAGGAGAAAAAGTAGGGAAGATGCTGGCTCATATTGTAAAAAACAGTCCCCCCCCTCCACGGTCTCAGCAATTAGAACTATGAGAGGCGAAATATCATCCCAGAGGGAGGTAATTATTGATACCTTTAAAGAATATTACAAGGATTTATATAAATCCCGAGGGATCATGGAGGGAGAGGAAATGGACTCCTTTTTTAGTAAGATAAGTATACCAGCAATTGAGGGGGCAGATAAGAAGGAACTAGAGCGTCCGGTCACTCTGGAAGAAATCAAAATGGCAGTAGCAGAAATGGCCAATTATAAGTCCCCGGGGCCAGATGGGCTACCAATTGAGATATATAAAAGCTATGGGGAAATACTACTTCCGGAACTCCTCAAGGTATTTAACTGGGCGAAGGAGAAGGGGAAATTACCTACATCAATGACAGAAGCCACAATTATTGTATTGCAGAAGGAGGGGAAAGACCCCTTGGAACCCGGGTCTTATAGACCCATATCTCTACTCTGTTCAGATGTTAAGATTTTAGCAAAGGTCCTGGCTGGTAGGTTAAGGAAAATCATTCATAAAGTAGTTCATCAAGATCAGACGGGATTTATTCCACATAGAGCAACTAGTATGAACATTAGGAGAGTTTTTCTGAACCTTCAGATACCCACAGATAATATGGGTTCTAGAGCAGTTATGCTGCTAGACGTGGTAAAAGCGTTTGACAGCGTAGAATGTGAGTACATCTGGCGGGTACTAAGGGAGTTTGGGTTTGGCCCCTCTTTTATTAATTGGGTAAAAATACTTTATAATGATCCCAAAGCAAAGGTAAGAATTAATAGCGATTACTCAACCGAGTTCCAATTAGAAAGAGGTTCAAGGCAAGGGTGCCCCTTATCCCCCCTGATATTTGCTCTGGCAATAGAGCCATTAGCCATAGCAATAAGGCAAAACAGGATAATAGAAGGATTTTTTTGATTGAAAATGTATACTTTATTTTGCAAGAAAATATACAAAAAACAAATACTTGAACAGGGTGCATTCAGTATTGCGACGCAGCGCATAAATACACTACATAACAATACATTGCCAAGCATACAAATAAATTACATTCATCCTGCGGTATGATGCCTAATGTGTTGTGCAGAGTAATAATACCCCGAAACATCACATCATGCATGACGCCGCATTACCCTGAAAGCAGTACTTCAATGACATTTCACAAAAAGTCCGGTCATACAGTCAACTAACATTCAAATGGGCAACGGGTGTGATGGGGGGGGGGGTGGAGAAGGTGGGGTGGGGAAGGGAAAAAAGAGTTCACAGGCCCGAAGCTTTATTTGAACTGCCAAAGGATACACGGGGGAGAGGGGGGGGGATGGGGAAATCTTCAGACCTCCTCTTCCTCCTTGAAGTCCATCAAGTGATAGTCTCTGAGCAGACTGTGAACCAGTCTGCGACAGTCCTCGATGGACATCCTCTCCCGCTGGTGGATGAGGCGCTTCCTGGCGCACCATAAAGCGTCCTTAAAGCAACACAGCACCCGCCAGGCACCGTCAATGTCCTCCTGTGAATGAGTTCCACAGAAGAGTCCGTTCAACACACCAAAGTGTGTGATGGCAGTCTGTGGCACAAAGTCTTTGAGTTCAGGTTCCAAGGCCCTCAACAGGTCCTGTGCAAAGGGGCACTCCCAGAAAACATGCAGAGCAGTTTCCTCCTGGATGATGCAAAAGGGGCAGTGCCTGTATCTGCACAGGTTTCTGGCATGCATGAATGTCCTGAGTGGCAACCCCCCTTGGATTGCCATCCATGCCAGATCTTTGTGCCTGTTGGTGAGTCTCTTTGAAGAAACATTCCTCCAGACCACTTTACAAGTGGCTGTAGGGAGGCCTGGAACAGTCTCAACAATGTCCGATGCTCTGATCAACTTGTGGATAGTTTTTGGCTTCCACAAGTCGGGCTTCACTCCATGTAGCCCCAGCTCCTTAATAAACTTGAAGGTGTCCAAGTAGTACCAAGGGGTGTCCCAGTTGTAGGGGATGGAGCTGTCCCATTTGTCCCATCCCAGGGTCCTCCAGAGAGGCAGGAGGAAAAAACGGGACATGGAGTTACCGCCAGAGTCCACAGTTCTGTCAACCAATGTCCTGCGGATGCAGTTACAAGCAAAGCACACCCTCAATAAGGTAGCGATGTCGGGCACGCCCTTACCGCCCTTGAGGGGTTCCTTGAACATAACCGCCCGCTTCACTCTGTCCATTTTGGAGCTCCAGATGAAGTGAAACACCGCCCTGGTGATGGCCTTACAGGTGTTAACCCGAGGGGGCCAGGCCTGGGCGAGGTACTGCAACACAGGGAGGATCTCGCTGCGGAGTACCAGTGTTTTGCCTTCGATGGTGAGTTCTCTGAGGCTCCAAAAGACCGCAAATTTTGAAAAAGAACAAGTTTTTCTTTGTTTCTGTTAAAACTTTTTGTAAATAAGTACGTTTTCTTCTTCAATGACGGGCACTGATACGGCGGCACTGATGGGCACCGATGAGGTGGCACCGATGAGGTGGCACCAATGAGGTGGCACTGATGAGGTGGCACTGACGGGCACTGATGATGGGCACTGATAGGCGCCACTGATGGGCACTGACAGGTGGCACTGATGGGCACTGATAGGTGGCACTGGTATGCGGCACTGATGGGCACTCATAGGTGGCACCGATAAGCACTTATAGGCGGCACTGATGGGCACTCATAGGTGGCATTGATGGGCACTCGTAGGTGGCATTGATGGTTACTTATGGGTGGCACTGATAGTTGGTACAGATGGGCACAGATGGGCACTGATAGATGGGCACTGATGGGCACAGATGGGCACTGACAGGTGGCACGAATGGACACTGATGGGTGGCACTGATGACACTGCTTGTTTGCAGTGATGCCCCTAAGGGGGGCATTGCTGGGCATCACTGCAACATAATGGTGCCAATCAGTGCCCATTTGTGGGCACCGATTGGCACAGATTTGGCACACTGGGCACATGTGGATGGCCATGGGGTACATACCTGGCCATCCACATGTTGCCCCTTCCCTGGTGGTCCTAGTGGCGATCCCTGGTGGTCCAGTGTGGTGATCTGCGGGGGGGCTGCGCTGATAAACAATCAGCGCAGACCCCCCCTGCCAGGAGAGCCACCGATCGGCTCTCCTCTACTCGCGTCTGTCAGACGCGAGTGAGGAAGAGCCGATCAACGGCTCTTCCTATTGACAGCGTGATCAGCCGTGATTGGACACGGCTGATCACGTGGTAAAGAGCCTCCGCCGGAGGCTCTTTACCAAGATCGGTGTAGCGGTGTGTCAGACGGACACACTGATCCACCGATCGCCGCGATGCGCGCCCCCGTCCAGTCAGGATAACAGAACCACTTCCCGGACGTCAATCCGCCATAGGGCGGGCGGGAAGTGGTTAAACACGCTCTGAGGGAACAGTTTGGAGAACAGGGGCCAGCCTAGAATAGGTCTATCTTAATTCAAAGGCTAGGTGAGCCTAGCTACAGTGGGCCCATAGCCGAAATGTATCCACATATATGTAAAAGTATTATAGAGACTCCAGGAAAACTAAAATGTAGAGCTAAATAGGAAGGGGACCTGGGTGCAATTTCAGATGAACAATGGAAAGAGATATTGGCCGGAGGACACCAAGTTTCAATCTCACCAGCTCAGAAAGTGTCAAACTTAATGTTGCTACATAGGACATACTATACCCCTAAAAGGTTATTTGGGTTCGGTGGGAGGAACGACGATAAATGCCCTAGATGCCAGGAAACTGGGGACCTAATGCACATGATATGGAAATGCCCGAAGTTATTTCGTTATTGGTATGAGGTGGTGGAAACGTTAAATAAGATCCTCACTCTAGAACTCAAAATAGAGCCGAAACTATGTATTTTGGGAGTGGAGGGAAACATAAATAGAGGTAATTTTAAAATTAAAATAGTAAGAAGATGCCTATTCCAAGCAAGGAAGTTAATAGCTCAAAGATGGCAGGCAAGAAACCCCCCCCCCCCCCCCCCACGAAGGACGAATGGATTAAAACGGTATTAGAAACAATGTGGAAGGAAAAAGTAGTATATATAAAGAGAAGGAATCTGAAAGAATTTAAAAGACTCTGGAACCCCTGGTTAGAAGAAATGGGTTACCCAATGTAAGGGAACGATAAAAGAGGCGGCCTTATGGTAGTTAAAACTATGGAAGAATAGAGATGCATGGTTGGGGGAGGGGGGGGATAGGGTGGGAGGAGGGGGGGGGGGGAAATTGCATGGGGGAAAATGATTAGAGTATACCTTTTATTCTACAACTATATGTGTACATAAATGTATATATAGTAGATATATTTAAAACTTGGTATGCTTGTTTTTAACTTTTGTATAATGTGAAGTAATGAATAAAGATTATATAAATTAAAAAAAAAAAGATGAGCTCGGGCGTGTTATTTGGATTTGATGCACCGTATTTATTGGTGTATAACAGGCACCTTCACTTTAAGAGGGAAGTTTCAGGAAAAAAAACGTAAATTTTAAATAAAGAACTGTGAAGCAAAATAAGGGTCAGTGCCCATCTGCAGCCTCACAATGCCATGAATGCAGCACCCCCTTGCCATGAATGTAGCCTCACAATTGCCATGAATGCAGCCCCACCATTGCCATGAATGCAGCACCCCCATTGCCATCAGTGCAGCACCCTCAATGCCATGAATGGAACACCCTCATTGCCATAAGTGTAGCACCCCCATTCCATCAGTGCAGCACCCCCATTGCCAGGAATGCAGCACCCCCATTGCCAGGAATGCAGCACCCCCCATTGCCAGGAATGCAGCAACCCCCATTGCCATGAATGCAGCACCCCCATTGCCAGGAATGCAGCACCCCTATTGCCAGGAATGCAGGACCCACCATTGCCATGAATGCAGCAGCCACCATTGCCAGAATCGCAGCACCCACCATTGCCAGGAATGCAGCACCCACCATTGCCAGGAATGCAGCACCCATCATTGCCATGAATGCAGCACCCACCATTGCCATGAATGCATCACACACCATTACTAGGAATGCAGCACCCACCATTGCCAGGAATGCAGCATCCCTGTTGCCATGAATGCAGCACCCACCATAGCCATCAGTGCAGCCTAATTGATGCCCATCCATCTGCCGCCTCGGAAGGGACAGGGAGGGGGCGGGACGAGCGACAAAAGATTACATACAGGAAAAACCCCTGTTTTCTCGGTGGCCTCTTTAATACAAAGTTCCGCCTCCTATGATGGACAGAACAGTCGTCCAATGGCAGTGCAGGAAACGGTACTTCCTATTACAGAGGCTGCCGTGTAAACAGGAAATTTTCCTGTGTGTACGGCACTCGTCCCACCTCCAAGGCAGCCAACATATATATCTTTTGTGGCCCCTGCGCTGGGAGATCGTTGGGGGCCACCAAAGATATATATGTCCAAATAACCAGGCGAGCCATTCAAAACCGGAACGCAGGCTGCGATTGGCCCGCGGGTCGGGCTTTGGACATGTCTATTGTAGAGGAAAGAAAATTCAGCTGGAGTTCTGCTTTGATTTTATATAGGGATAGCTTTTCACTATATAAAATTATAGTTTATCGTTTTTAAATATATATATATATATATATATATATATATATATATATATATATATATACAGTACTGTATATACAGTATTGTATATACAGTACTGTGCAAAAGTTTTAGGAGGTGTGAAAAATGCTATAAACTAGGAATGTTTTCAGAAATAGAAGTGTTAATAGTTTATTTTTATCAATTAAAAACATGGAAAGTAAATTAACAGATTTGATGTGACCCCCTTTGCCCTCAAAACAGAATCAATTCTTCTAGGTACCCTTGCACACAGTTTTTGAAGGAACTTGGCTGGTAGATTGTTCCAGACATCTTGGAGAACTAACCACAGATCTTCTGTGGATGTAGGCTGCCTCAAATCCTTCTGTCTCTTCATGTAATCCCAGCCAGACTCAATGTTGAGATCAGGGCTCTGTGGGAGCCAAACCATCAGAAAACATAAGAACTTTAGAACAGGTGATACATATAAGAGCAGGGTACAAATACATTTCAAGCTGAGACCATAACCTATAGAAATCTGTGGTTGAAGTAAAACAGCTTTCAGGGTGCAGTATGAAGCTTCCCTGTGAAGCTTTAAACATGTTTCCGGCTAGGCAGTAGAGATGGGCTGAACGACCCCCTGTTTTTGGTAACAAAACATAATTTTTAACCACTTCAGCCCCGAAGATTTGGCTGCTCAATGACCAAGCCATTTTTTGTGTTACGGCACTGC
Organism: Lithobates septentrionalis; assembly: GCA_037952835.1. Taxonomy (NCBI): domain Eukaryota; kingdom Metazoa; phylum Chordata; class Amphibia; order Anura; family Ranidae; genus Lithobates; species Lithobates septentrionalis. Next base: position 108,941 of record JBBDGP010000541.1, read on the forward strand.
GTCACTTTAACTGACAATTACGCGGTCATGCAACGCTGTACCCAAGCAAAATTGACGTCCTTTTTTCCCACAAATAGAGCTTTATTTTGGTGGTATTTGATCACCTCTGCGGTTTTAATTTTTTGCGTTTATAAATAAAAGAAGAGCGACAATTTTGAAAAAAACACAATGGGGGTTATTTACAAAAGCCAAATCCACTTTGCACTAAAAGTGCACTTGAAAGTGCAGTCGCTGTAAATCTGAGGCATAGATCTGAAATGAAGGAAAGCTCTGCTGATTTTATCCTCCAATCACGTGCAAGCTAAAATGCTGTATTTTTATTTTCCGTGCATGTCCCCCTCAGATTTACAGCGACTGCACTTCCAAGTGCACTTGCAGTGCACTTGTAGTGCAAAGTGGATTTTCCTTTTGTAGATAACCCCCAATATCTTTTACTTTTTGCTATAATAAATATCCCAGTTTTTTTTTCAAAAAAACAAATTTTTTCCTCAGTTTAGTAAAAAATGTAAATAATATGCACCTGTCAAACAGGTGCGGATAAATTGGTCTTTGGGTGTTGGTGGTGCCCTTACACCGAAACCCTATCGAGGTACTCTTGATGAAAGCAAGAATGGGTCTTGCTGTCAAAAATTTAAATTTGATGCCCTGCTCAAACAATTGCAGAAAAATTGGTCTTTGGGTGTCAGTGGTGCCTTCACACCGTAATGCTATAGAAGTACTCCTGATAAAAGCAAGAATTGGCCTTGGTGTAAAAAATTGCAATGATATGCACCTGTCAAACAGGTGCAGAAAATTGGTTCTTGGGTGTTAATTGTGCCCATGAAACCTACACCAACATTTTTTTTCCAAATGAAATCAACACCCACAAAGCTAGGTAGCCTAGACAGTCTTTCAGAGATTCGAGATCCAGAAAGCACTTAAACAGCGACATCGGCATCAGGGGTTTGATAGCTGCTGTTAATGCAGGACTGATTCATTTTGATAAATGGCAGCCGGTCCACAGAGTCCATGTACAGATGCTCTCTTATCTGTCACAAAACCTCTGGCAGCAGTGAATGCCCGTTCGGAAAGCACGCTGGATGCAGGGCAGACCAGCAGCTCTATTGCATACTGGGCAAGTTCTGGGCAGTAGTCTATTCTCATGACCCAGTAACCCAGTGGATCGTCAACTGGAAAACTCTCCATATCTGTTTTTGCCCCTAGTTAATCTCCCACCATATGATGAAGACACTGCCGATGGGATGTGTAGGCTGACAGCCCTAAGCGCCGATGGCTAAATATATTTTGAAAGCCAACACTGAGGCAGCCCCCTTCTCCACCTCTCCTCTCTTGACCAACAGAAGCCTCAAAATGACGTTTCCCACGAGACTGTAACCTACCAGAGTCAGGAAAGGCGTTACATAAACTCCGCTTTAAGGTGTCCTCAAGAGATTTTTTCTTCTGCTCCCTCTGTGGGGATGGGACGAGTTCTGAGACTTCCCCTAACAGTGGCCAAGGAGGGTTGCCAACCAATAGTGATCCTTCTCCTTGATGCCACGTATTCTTGGGTCCTTTCACATGCTTTGAAGAAAGAGGGAGCCCTTACAATGCAAGTTTGCAGAGGCATGAGAAGCAGACTCCTTGGGATCAGTAAGGATTACAGTATCTGGAACTGCCTCCTTCCAGCCATGTACTACTCCCGAGGGTTCTGGAGAGGAAAAACCATCTGTTAAGGGTTGACGTATGTCTTGCTCTGCTTCAATGCCTCCAAAGCTGCCAGAATCCTCCTCCTCCTCCTCTTGTGTGTTCTGTGGTGTAGGAAGAATGGTTTCTGCATAAAGTGGGCCTTGAGAGGAAAGAAAGTCCTCCTCTTCCTCCCACTGCTCTGCCTTGAGTGCCCTGTCCATAATGCCACGCAGAGTCACGACATACCATCCTTGTGGCTTCCTTAAATGGTGACAGTACAGTGCATGCATTCTTTATGAGCAGCCATTGGCGTGGGGAAAAAAAAGGCGAGCCGGCCTGAGCCTGTCATTGTGCCATACTCACAGGTACTTGCTGACAGCACTCTGCTGCATGTGCAGCCGCTGCAGCATTGCCAAAGTCGAGTTCCACCTGGTGGGCATGACACAAATTAGGTGGTTTACAGGGCAGGTGGGAATCAATGCTGAATTTCAGCCAATTGAGCACTGGCTGTCTATGACCGCCTGAAATGGGTACAGACTGTTCTGGCCTGCTTCAGCAGATCTTCCACCCCTGGGTACCTATTTAAAAAACGCTGCACCACCAAACTGAGAACATGTGCCATGCATGGCACTTGTGTCAACTTTCCCTGTCTAAGGGCGGACAGTAGGTTTGTGCCATTATCGCACACCACCATTCCTGGCTCCAGCTGGCATGGCGTGAACCACCTCTGGGCCTGCGCCTGCAGAGCTGCCAAAATCTCTGCTCCGTTGTGACTCCTATGCCCTAGACAGACCAGCTGAAGCACTGCATGGCACCTTTCAGCCTGACTCATTGCATAGCCCCTTGAACACTTAGGGCAGGGGTGTCCAAACTTTTTTCAAAGAGGGCCAGATTTGATGAAGTGAACAAATGCGTGAGGGCCAACCATTTTGCCTGACATTCTTTGAACCATTAAAATTTGGTCGAAGTGTGTTTGTTCGAGCACTAATACACTGCTCAACAAGAAATCTCTTGCCTTTGTAGCTGTGTGAGTAAAGAGATGAGCTTGGGCGTGTTATTCGGATAAACCGTATTTATTGGCGTATAACACACACCTTCACTTTAAGAGGGAAGTTTCAAGAAATTTTTTTTTTTTTTTTTTTTAATTTTTAATAGAACTGTGAAGCAAAATAAGGGTCAGTGCCCATCTGTAGCCTCACAAGTGCCATGAATGCAGCACCCCCATTGCCATGAATTCAGCCCCACCATTGCCATGAATGCAGCCCCACCATTGCCATGAATGCAGCACCCTCATTGCCATAAGTGCAGCACCCCCATTACCATGAATGCAGCACCCCCATTGCCATGATGCAGCGCCCCCATTGCCATAAATGCAGCTCCTCCATTGCCATAAGTGCAGCACCCCCATTTCCATCAGTGCAGCACCCCCATTTCCATGAATGCAGCACCCCCATTGCCATGAATGCAGCACCTCCATTGCCAGGAATGCAGCACCCCCATTGCCAGGACTGCAGCACCCCCATTGCCAGGACTGCAGCACCCACCATTGCCAGAAGTGCAGCATCCACCATTACCAGGAATGCAGCACTCACCATTGCTAGGAATGTAGCACCCACCATTGCCATAAATGCAGCACCCACCATTGCCAGGAATGCAGCACCCACCATTTCCAGGAATGCAGCACCCACCATTGCCATGAATGCATTACCCACCATTGCCAGGAATGCAGCACTCAAAATTGCCAGAAATGCAGCGCCCACCATTGCCAGAAATGCAGCACCCCCATTGCCATGAATGCAGCACCCACCATTGGCAGGAATGCAGCACCCACCATTGGCAGGAATGCAGCACTCACCATTGCCATCAGTGCAGCATGATTGATGTCCATCCATCTGCAGCCTCAGAAGGGACAGGGAGGGGGGCGGGACGAGCGCAAAAAGATTACATACAGGAAAAACTCCTGTTTTCTCGGCGGCCTCTTTAATACAAAGTCCTGCCTCCTATGATGGACAGAACAGTCGTCCAATGACAGAGCAGGAAACGGGACTTCCTATTACAAAAGATATATATGTCCAAATAACCAGGCGGGCCGTTCAAAACCGGAACGTGGGCCGCGATTGGCCCGCGGGCTGGACTTTGGACATGCCTGGCTTAGGGGGCACTTGTAGTTCATGGGACAATTCAGCAGAGGAGGGCATGGAGGAGGAGGAGGGGGCGGAGTTGAAAAATCTTGCAGCAATAAATTGAAATGAAAATAAAAATAATAAAATAATGAAATTAATAAAAAGTGAAAATAGGTGAGAAAAGAGTGAATAAGTGAATAAAGGTGAAAAATATGTGGCAAGAAAACTAATAAATATATATATATATATATATATATATATATATATATATATATATGCGAATATATGAAAGAAAAAATAATAATGAAAAGATAACTACGTAAAACAGAAGTGGAGTCCCCTGTAAACATGGGATATTACCTTATGTGTAAGATCAATTCAATATGAAGTAAGTTTACAATAAGTTAAAAAGAAAGAAGTGTGAAGATAATTATGTGAGTGTATAAATATGTCATGATATTACAAGGGATGCACGAGAGTTATAAACAGTGTGTCAAAAAAACTAAGGAGTATGTGTGGTGAGTGAAGAAGAGAAAATGTGAAAATATAGATGAACACTATATTTAAAAGTGTATATGGATATGTGAGATACAAGCATATATTTGAATCTGTGAATAAGAACCATGATTATGCAGAAAAGAAAAGGAAAAATATATGCTTCTTCTATTTCTGGAAAAAAGTAACAACTATGGGGGTCATTTACTATAACTCCAGGAAGTACTGGGCACTATGGCAAATAATAGAGCAAATTTTAGCCAAATGGAAACAAAACGGCGAATTTGCGCATGAAAATCAGCGATATAAGCGGAGAACAAACGTTTGTAAATTCTAAATTGTCGCTAATTAGCGCTTCCGCGTATATACAAATGCCAATTCTCATCAAGTTGTTATATAGCACTGTACTGTAGCCATGATCCATGTATGTGAAAGAAACATTTTTTATCAGAGATGAGCTCTAGTTCCCGTGCATCTATTGATTTATATTGCAATTAGTATTCCTATTTTTTTTTTCCTTCTTTTGCTAAGAAATGCAGTTCTGAATGATTATTACATAGTAATGTCTGCTATTCTGTAAAGTTACATGTATTAATCATTTAGGTTACCTATTTGTTGTATGTTGTTTTTTTCATGTTTTTGATTTATTATTTAATAATTTAGTTGACTATAACGCAGTAATTATTTATGTTCATTCTTTAATAATACTACACTATTATGCAGGTCTTGTACTTAGCACAATGGCTTAGTGGTCTGCTTTGATATCTCCACACCACTCATGGTATGAGTTCAAACAACAACCTACCATCCACCAGCTCTGTTTATTTTTTCAGTGCGCAAGTGAATTAAAATAAACAAACAAAGAAATGTAAACTGCCCTTTAGCTAGTGTGTGGTGTTTGGAATGTTACATCATAATATAATTGAATACTTACATACCATTGCATGCATTTAAAGAGTTAATACAATAAAAACTTTCACATTAAACTGCATTGGCTACTTGGCAATCACCTATTTTCAGTAAATAAATATACACGTATATTTGTGTTGCTTTGGCTAATTGGCTAACAGTAATTCTCCTTTTCTCCACCAATAGTAATCTTTTAGGATTCTTCTGTGGGATTTGAACCCATGAGTCTTTCAATACCTGAATGTTTGAGGGTAGAGGTGCTAACTGCTAGCCTATTGGGCTGAGCACAATTATATATACAAAATACTTTTACTAGTGTTTGATGTGTTATATACTATACAATAAAGTTTATCAAATGTAAACTGCTTGTTAGCTAGTGTGTGGTGTTTGGAGATTCACCCCATAATATTAGTGAATACTTACATACCATTGCATGCATTTGAAGAGTTAATACAATAATATCAACCACATTAAAGTGGTTACACATTAAAGGCTACTTGGCATTCACTGTGTGCTGCTTTGGCTAACTGGCATTCTCCTTTTCTCCACCAATAGTAATCTTTTAGGATTCTTCTGTGGGATTTGAACCCATGAGTCTTTCAATACCTGAATGTTTGAAGGTAGAGGTGCTAACTGCTAGCCTATTGGGCTGAGCAGAATTATATATACAAAATACTTTTACTAGTGTTTGATGGTTTATATACCATACAATAAAGTTTATCAAATGTAAACTGCTTGTTAGCTAGTGTATGGTGTTTTGGAGATTCACACCATAATATTAGTGAAGACTTATTTATTTTTATTTAAAGCGGGGGTTCACCCACACCGCCAAAAAAAAAAAAAATTAAAAGCCAGCAGCTACAAATACTGCAGCTGCTGACTTTTAATACATGGCCACTTACCTGTCCCAGGGTCCAGCGATGTCGGCAGGGGACGCCGAGAACCCGCTCGGTTCTCGGCAGCTGCCGCCGCCATCCTAGGTGAGGGAATCAGGAAGTGAAGCGTTGCGGCTTCACTTCCCGGTTCCCTACTGCGCATGCGCGAGTCGCGCTGCGCGTCCCTAGTGGTCGCTGCTCTCTCCTGGGAGCTGTGTGTTCCCAGCAGACAGCGCGGTCGGGACGGGAAGAGAAGTGGGTGCAAATACCTGTCTTAGACAGGAATCTGCACCCCCCTCCCCCCTGAAAGGTGCCAAATGTGACACCGGAGGGGGGGAGGGTTCCGAAAAGCGGAAGTTCCATTTTTGTGTGGAACTCCGCTTTAAGGTACTTCTATAGTGCCGTCAATTTACGCAGTGCTTTACATATACATTATACACTAATATGGGCCCCTACCCTCAAGGAGCTTACAATCTAAGGTCCCTAACTCACATTCATATACTAGGGCCAATTTAGACAGAAGCCAATTAACCTACCAGCATGTCTTTGGAGTGTGGGAGGAAACCGGAGTACCCGGAGGAAACCCACGCAGGCACAGGGAGAACATGCAAACTCCAGGCAGGTAGTCTTGTGGTGTGGTTGGGAATACAAACCAGCGACCATTTTAGCCAAATAAAATTTCAACAGGCGAATGTGCAAATGAAAAACTAGCGCTATTAGTGAGAAACACATGTTAGTAAATTTTAAGCTGGCGCTAATTAGCGCTTCCGCGTATATGCAAATGCCAATTCCTACCAAGTTGTTATATAGTACTGCACTGTAATCATGATCCATGTATGTGAAAGAAACATTTTTATGTGAGATGTGCTCTACCTCGTGTGCATCTATTGATGTATGTTGCAATTAGTATTCCTAGTTTTTTCCTTCTTTTGCTAACTAATGCAGTTATGAATGATTATTACACAGTAATGTCTGCTATTCTGTAAAGTTACATGTATTAAACATTTAGGTTATCTATTTGTTTTATGTTGTTTTTTAATTTAGGTGACTATAAAGTGGTAATTATTTATATTCATTCTTTAATCATACTACACTATTATGCAGGTCTCATACTTAGCTTAATGGCTTAGTAGTCTGCTCAGATGTCTCCACAGCACTCATGGTACAAGTTCAAATACCAGCCAACCTACCATCCCCCAGCTGTGTTTATTTTTTCAGTGCACAAGCGAATTAAAATAAACAAACAAAAAAATGTAATCTGCCCATTAGTTAGTGTGTGGTGTTTGGAATTTCACACCATAATAGTATTAAATACTTACATATCATTGCATGCATTTGAAGAGTTAATATAATAGAATCAGCCAAATTTAAAGTGCATTGGCTAATTGGCATTCACCTATTTTCAGCATATGCTGCTTTGGCTAATTGGCTAATAGTCATTTGCTTTTTTTTCACCAATTCAATCTTTTAGTATTTCTCTGTGGGATTTCAACCCATGAGTTCTCTCAAGGTAGAAGTGCTGACCGCTAGCCTATTGGGTGTAGCACAGTCATACATAGAAAATACATTCACTAGTGTTTGATGTTTCTTCTCCCCGAGCTGTCTCTCCTGCTGCCACCATCTTCTCCCGCTGATGTGTTCTTCAGCGCAGCCGGTTACCCACTAATAAAAAAAAAGCCGCTCTTCTTGTGGCGGTCTTCTGTGGCCATCCGATAATGTCACCCGGAGAGTCCGCTCCATGGCTATGTAAGAGACACTACACAGCGGGTGACAACACAGCGGAGGAAGACCACAATGGAAGAAGAGCAGCTTTTTTTTTTATTAGCGGGTAACCAGCGGTGCGGAAGAACACAGCAGATGGCGGCGGCAGGAGAGACGGCTCTGGGAGAATACAGCTCGGGGAGAAGATGGAGGAGGGAGAGACAGCGTCTGGAGAAGATGGCTCAGGGAAGAAGACAGCTCGGAGCTATTCTACAATAAAGGACTTGTAAAAAACCGGCTATTAATTTTTTTACATTTCACTGCTTTTTTTGGTGAATGGGTAAGGGTAAAATGTACCCCATACCTATTCACATAGGGGGCAGGATCTGGGAGCCCCCTTGTTAAAGGGGGCTTCCAGATTCTGATAAACCCCCTGCCTGCAGACCGACAACCACCGACCAGTGTTGTCGGGAAGAGGCCCTTGTCCCCATCAACATGGGGAAAAGGTGCTTTGGGGCATGTGGCCTGGTAAGGTTCAGAAGGGGAGGGTGCTCACTCGTCCCCCCCTATCCTGACCTCCAGGCTGCATTTTCAGGTAAGGGTCTGGTATGGATTTTGGGGGCCCCACATCAAATTTATTTTACATTTTGGTGTGGGGTTCCCCTTAAAGTCCATACTGAAGGGCCTGGTATGTACTGGGGAGACCCTACAACATTTTTTTCCTTGAATTTTGGAATTCCATACCATATTTTTGAATAAGTACATACCATTGCATGCATTTGAAGAGTTAAAATATGGAATAAAGCAAGCTGATGTGCTTTGCCTAATTATGCTTCTGAGTACAATGCACACTTCTGGGAGGTGATGCTGTCAGTGGGATTTGAATTCATGGCTTGAACTTTTGGGGGCAGCAGGGTATACCGCTATGCTACAGAGCTGAGCACTTACCTACAGAGAAAATACATTTACTAATGTTTGATTCAATACAATAATGTTTTGCATTTCAGGCATTAATATTATAGTAACAACCATGCTCGTGCCGATGTGGCATTGGCTAATAGGCATTTGCCTCTTTTCAGCATATGCTGCTGAGTACAATGCAAGCTTTCAGTAGGTGATACCATCTGTGTGATTTTCAGCCATTTGAGCACAATTATATTGAGAACATATGTTTACTAGTGTTTGATGGTGGGACTACTTTATATTCTAGGTATAAAATAGTACTCAGCACAGTGACTTAGGCACCTTTCACACTTGTGCAACCTGAAAGTTGCAAGATTTTAATGCGACTTTAAGCAATGCCTATGTAATCTTGAGGTCTATGGACGCAGGAGTCGCAGGGAAAGACACGCAACTTTCCCATTATTTTGCATCAGCAATTTTGCCGCAATTCCAGGGAATGCCTGTGTAAACTTGAGGTCTATGGATCTCAACTCGCATCAAAGTCAGACCAAAGTAGTACAGGGACTACGTTGAAGTCAGTGTTACTTGAAGTCGCACAGATATGAATGGTACACATTAAAAATCATGGGGTATGACTTGTCATACGACTCTGATGTCCAAAGTGTGACTCAGCCCGACTTTGTCAGCGATTTCAGAGACATCAGTGCACTTTCCTGCACAGATGTCTAGTGAAATCACATAGGTCCCAACTGTTCTCCTTTAGGCTGGGTTCACACTGCTGCGGTGCGGGAACGCAGCGAATTTACTGCGGGTTCCCGCATCGCACCAACTCGCACGGCAGTTCACACTGCCATATGCGAACTGCTGGGGAGTGTCATACAATGTTAATGACACCCCCAGTTCAGCCCGCATATCGCAATGCGAACTGACAATTCGGACATTTTCGGATCGCATAGGTGTGAACACCCATGCGATCCGATTTTGGTCCGAACAAAAAAAAAGGGTCCTGTGCGAGTTTGGACCGAATGCGGTGCGATATCAGCCATACTATCTGTATGGCTGATATCACACAGCACAGACATCGCATGTGATGTGAACAGCAGTGCGCTGCGAATCACATGCGATGTCTGCCACCGCAGCAGTGTGAACCCAGCCTAAAGAAGGTGTCCTATGCCTACCTACTTTTGCTAATAGGTGTCCCTTATACCCATCTCAAAAAGTTGGGAGGTAAGAAATCGCCCCCTGAAGTCGCCCAAAGTAGTGCAGGAACTACTTTTGGGAATTGTTGTGGCGTCGCACCAATTCGGACAGTTCCATTGCCATCAATAGGTGCCGATTTGGCCTACAATTTGACATGTCAATTCAGATCTATGTGAACATGGGTGAAGTTGCATAGATATTAGAGCTGCACGGTTCTGGCCAAAATGAGAATCACAATTTTTTTGCTTAGAATAAAAAGATCACGATTCTCGCGACGTAAAATCTTTCACATTATCCCACAAAAAATTGGGCTAACTTTTCTTTTTTTTAATTCATTAAAGTACTTTTTTCCAAAAAAAATTGCATGTGAAAGGCGCAAATACAGTGTGACATAAAATATTGTAACAATCACCATTTTATTCTCTAGGGTCTCTACTAAAAAATATATATATAATGTTGGGGGGTTTTAAGTAATTTTCTAGCAAAAAAAAAAAATGATTTTAACCTGAAACCAACAAATGTCAGAAAAATGTTTAGTGTTTAAGTGGTTAAACTTTCCTCACTTACACAGAAGTCTATTTAATTGACAAATTGTTACAAGGTTTCTAGTTAAGTTCACTGATAAAGAATGTTCTAATTCTTGGCAGACTTCCTGGTTTTTCGGCTGTGGCTTCAGAAGAGCAGAGAGAGTTCTTTGCATAGCAAGAATCGTGAAACTCTTTTTTCAAGATCGTAAAGGGGAGAAAAAAATCACGATGACGATTAATCGTGCAGCTCTAATAAATATGCATGGAAATCATGGGGACAACTTTTCATGTGACTCTGAGGTCCAAAGCTCCATGAAAAGTCACCCAAGTGTGAAAGTAACCTAATGCGATTAATTGATAACACCTTTGAATAAGGCCCCATTTGCTCTTGTGCGACCTTAAAATTGCACAGCTTTGTCATGACTTGAAGCAATGTCTGTGTAATCTTGTGGTGTATGGACCTCAAATCGCATCAAAGTCAAACCAAGGTAGTGCAGGGACGAATTTGCTACACCTTCAGGATGCACAAGTGACAATAGGGCCAAATTCAAAGGTGTTATCCTTGAATCTCATTCACACTGCTGCGACCTGAAAGTCACACTATTTTGCTGCCACTTTGCCGCTGCAACTTGGCCCCAACTTCTGGGAATGCCTGTGTAATATTGTACCCGATATACCTCAAGTCACACCAAAGTAGTACAGGGACTACTTTGAAGTTGGTGCGACTTAAAGTAGCACAGATATGAATGGTTGTCATTGAGAATCATAGGGTACAACTTGTCATGCAACTCAGAGGTCCAAATTTGCTGGAAAATTCACCCAGCTGTGAAACAAGTCATATATTTTAATAAAAGGAGCTCTCATTTATACTTGCATAGTCCTTACTGATTACATCAGCAGAACAAATACAGGAAGTGATGTGTGCACATGGGACGGAAGCAAATGTGTGGTGATGCCAAACAAATCAATGAACCCCACCCACACCAAATCTAACTATGACATCCACCCCGCATTGATTAAGTACAAGTACATATCCTACACTTACCCAGCCAATGAGCAGCGCCTCCTCTCTGCTAAAGAGACCTCGCCATGTCCACCTAGATGGAGATCCTGACCAGCACAGGAACTTCCGGGTGCATACAATGACTAATTTCCAGGTCAGAAGGTGAAACCACGCTTTTGATTGCCGCTGCGAATATGTGCTCTCAACCATGATTAGTATTTTTTTATTTTCAGATATGCAAATCTGTATTTCTACATATATTTGAAGGTAAACTTAAGGGAGTTTGCTAAGACATGGTGTCCCTGGGTTAGCAGCAGGTGAATTACAAAGGCAAAAGGCCCACTTTGAGCCCTGGTTCACACTGACAGCGGGAGGAAAGCGTTCAGCTGAACTCACACAATTTCATTCCTGCATGTCAGTCCCAACTGTGGGGGCAATATCAGAGACATCAGTGCAGGTTTCTGCACCAATATCAATACAAATCGCACCAATTAGAACAGTGCAATTGCCACAGATGACATGTCAAATCACACCAATGTGAACCAGAGCTGACACATTCAAACACTACCTATCCACCAGCTGAATTCATTACCTGCAATTCTCCACAGCTGTTAATGATAAAGGTGGAATTTTTATATATAACTTGCAGTTGTGCAGAAGCCTAGGTTTACATTGGAGCGATTGGTCATGCGATTTGAGAGATCAAATCGCATGACTATTGGCAATGGCACTGTTCCAATTGATGCAACTTTTTTTTGTCGCACCGCATCAATTTGCTAAAGTAGTTCCTGCACTACTTTTGCCGATTTCAGGTGCGACTTCTATAGACATTTGTGTATGAAGCCACCTGAAATCTCACTGACCTTGCTACTTTGAAATCGTGCTACTTCAAGTGAAGTAGCGCAATTTCAAAGTAGCATGTGAACCAGGGCAAAGAGATTAGTTTTTTGGTGCACAAATACATATTGAAATAAAATATAAAAGAGATATTGCACTTTCCCAAAACCACCACCCACAAAAACTAAAGAAAGAAAAGTAGAAGAAAAAAAAAAAAAACACACACACACCACAACAAAAGCTCAATGTATTTATTTTACCAGCAGAAAAAAAAAAATTTACATTTACTAGCTTCAAAAAAATTTGGACAGGATATATGGTACTACATTTAGCAATGGAATTTTAAGGGCCCTGCTCATAGGAGCTTACAATCTAAAATTAGACAAAACCTTAGAGTGGACACAGCTTTAATTTCAGTGTATAGCGGGGACACATCACATTATTATCTGCAAGATTATAGAAACATACTTAACAGTCATTCTTAAAAAGCATTCCAACTGAATATTGCAAAAGACTTACTCAAAACACCCACCACCAGCCCACAATCCACACATACATACATTGGTGACCATGTTCTGCTGGAAGCTGCATTTCGGTGTACACGATTAAACGAGATCAAAAATAGTAGGTCAGCAGATGCTTCCAAACGATGTTTGCATGATCAGACAGGAACAATACACACACAACATTGACAGCATGGCCACATAAACCCACTTTTGATTGAAAAAATGCACAAGAATTTCATCAAAGCTCCCAATATCATTCCTTCTCCATCACAACAAAAAACCTGACCTTCTCAGGCCAAATGAACCCCCCTACTGCAGGCCTTTATATAAGAGAGGTTGTATTGTTAGCACACTGACACACCCAATAGAAGTACACGCCCACCAGTATCTTTCAATCTGTCTCTTCATGTATGTCTAAAGTGATTGCACCTGATGATCAGGAACACATAATAGGATTTGCAACTGTGTTAGCCTTGGCTATGTGCATCAAATCTCCAACTACAGGACAAAGATCAAAGTCCATTTGCATCCACATAAACAAAGCAACAGTTTTCTAAGCATATGTACACGTGCAGTGTAAACCCTAAAATTTGAAATGTCCAAGTCCCTGGGCATGATTAGTGCTAATAAACATTAACGTCAGTCCCTGGCTGCAATGAGCTTCCAATATAAAGTCCAAAATTAACAATCTTACATTAGAACCTATTTCGACAGGAGACAAATAAGATGCCAGCATGTCTTTGGATTGTGGTGAGAAACCCACACAGGGAGAACATATAAACTTCAACACAAGGATAAGCATGTTGGGGAATTGAACCAACATCCCAGGTGCTGCTAGACAGAACTGCTACCCACTTACCCACCAGGCATCCCCACACATGTTCTCTGCATCTCTGTGGTGTGAACCAGCCCTAAGTCCATAGCCATGCTCAGTGTCACAAGCAATATACAATATATTGGCCTAAGTATTGGGATGCCTGCCTTTAAACACACATGAACTGTAATGGCATCCCAGTATTAGTATTGGGTTCAAAACTCATTTGGCCCACCCTTTGCAGCTATAACAGCTTCAACTCTTCTTATCCACAAGGTTTAGGAGTGTGTCTATGGGAATGTTTGACCATTCTTCCAAGTGCATTTGTGAGGTCAGGCACTGATGTTTGACGAGAAGGCTTGACCTACAGTCTCCTCTCTAATTTATCCCCAAGGTGTTCTGTTGTGTTGAGGTCAGGACTCTGTGCAGGCCAGTCAAGTTCCTCCACCCCAAAATCACTCATCCATGTCTTTATGGACCTTGCTTTGTGCACTGGTCCAAATGATTTGGTGGAGGGGGATTATGGTGCAGGGTTGTTTTTCAGGGCTTGGCCTCTTAGTTTCAGAGAAGGGAACTCTTAAGGCGTCAGCATACCAAGACATTTTGGACAATTTCATGCTCCCAACTTTGTGGGAACAGTTTGGGGATGGCCCCTTCCTGTTCCAACATGACTGCACACCAGTGCACAAAGCAAGGTCCATAAAGACATGGATGAGCAAGTTTGGGGTGGAGAAACTTGACTGGCCTGCACAGAGTCCTGGCCTCAACCCGATAGAACACCCTTTGGCTGAATTAGAGTAGAGACTGCAAGCCAGACCTTCTCATCCAACATCAGTGCCTGGCCTCACAAATGCACTTCTGGAAGAATGATCAAACATTCCCATAGGCAGACTAAACCTTGTGGACAGCCTTCCCAGAAGCTGTTCTAGCTGCAAAGGGTGGGCCAAATCAAATTTTAACCCTACGGACTAAGACTGGGCTGCCATTAAAGTTCATGTGTGTGTAAAGGCAGGCGTCCCAATACTTTTGGCTATATAGTGTATCTGGAAAAGACTTACAACGGTGGTGGAACCCTCCTACACATAACTACTACAATTAGACATAGTTATAGGACCTGGGAGATGAGACAACTTCTCTACATGAAGTAACATGGTTTAGATTTGAACCCAGACCCTCAGAGATACTAAGTAGAAGTTCTAACCTCAAAGCCACGGAGCTGCCACATGTGAGACCCTCCTACACATAACTACACATAAATACACATAAAAACACATTAATACTGCATTTCTATGGACATACAAGTGATGGAATTACATTACTCAAGAGTTATTCTTCTTGATTTATTCTGTGATATTTGGTGTTTTTTTTGTGGGTGAGAGTAGAATATTACCCTCAAATTTTTGGGAATTACATTTTGCTTTCTGATGTTGGTACACCTATCACATTTTTTGGGCTCAAATTATGAATATTTGGAAATAATAAAAAGCACAAAAAAATGTGATTCATTTTAAATTTTCATCAGCAATGGTATTGTTTGTGGATTGTAAAGACACCTGTGTGAGTTTAGGTTAAAGATTGTTTTGAGATGAAGAGTAACAAGTGAAAGTGACAGAGAAAAATATATTTTACCAAAACATCAAAACATTCCACATTGTAGCATTCTTCAAATAAAAATATTTTAAGTAGAAGCAACAATGTTGCAAAGGAAGATTTATTTCACAGAAAGATACATTTCATCTCAACATTAAAAGGTTTTTTTGTGAAAGTTAGAATTGTTCCATTAGAATCAGTGACTGAAACTTCATTTGGACTAAATTAGAGCAGATTTTAACTTCCAAAAAATGTTCTCTAATTAGCTCTCATTTTGGTATTTACTATACCTCCAGGTAAAAAAGACACTTGAGTTAAAATGAGAGTTATTTTCAGGTCTGAGCATGCTCAGTTGTGTTGGCACCTAGTTGTCCAAAACGGGGAATTTTTCACTTTTCAGACTTTTAAAGATATTTCAGTGTAGAAATCACTTTTTCACACAGTTTAAAAGCAGATAATCTTTAAATAATATACCGCATATTTCAGTACCATTTAGACAATTATATCATGTTCTAAACATTATTTCCATGTGCAATTCTCTAGGTTTTAGCAGAGTAAGGGTTTGGGCTCTATTTAGTTTCAGGGAGCTATAGTAAATTCGATTTTGGGAGTATTTTCTCACCAGCGCTATAGTGAATACCGTTTTAGCGCGAATTAGCGCTATTAGCGCTAATGCGTGCTAAATTGCCGCGAATTAGCGCTAATTCGCGGCAATTTGCGCGAATTAGCGCCATAGCGCTATAGTAAATTACCCCCTATGTGTTTATATAAAAGTATGCATGTATAACCACATATAAATCACACAAATATATGGTCTCGAATCCCTACAGTCTGTGGACATGTAGCCCATCTCTTAAAAGGGAGGAAACAAATAAGCAAATGCATGTATTCATGGAAAGAATTGATTAAATGCGCATAGTATAATGTGAAGGAAACTTAAAATATATTGTTCTATGCGTAAAAAAGAAAAGAAAAGGGGGGATAGGGAAGGGGGATGGGGGGGAAAAGGGGGGAAAAAGGGGGGGGGGGGGGACTTCCACTAGCTACATGTATGAACATATCCATGCATAGTGAATAAAATCTTGTATACAAAAATATAAGTAAATATAGGAACCATAAAAATATATACAAAACAACTCTACATTCAACTGTATATACATATGAACTCATCAACAGACGAATGGCTTAGTGTTTGAATGCACAAAGAGATATATATATATATATATATATATATATGAGACCCGTGCTTATTAGGACAGTAACGTTTTGTAAAAAAATAGATATGAAAAATATATGCTGAGCTAAATGTATATTAGTAAAATCTAAAAAGGGGGGATAGGGAAGGGGGATGGGGGGGAAAAGGGGGGAAAAAGGGGAGGGGGGGAAAACTTCCACTAGCTACATGTATGAACATATCCATGCATAGTGAATAAAATCTTGGATACAAAAATATAAGTAAATATAGGAACCATACTCATACAAAACAACTCTACATTCAACTGTATATACATATGAACTCATCAACAGATGAAAAATAGAGTGTTTGAATACACAAAGAGATATATACCGGTATATATGAGAACCGTGCTTACTAGCACAGTAACGTTCTGTAAATAGTAAAAAGTATATATGAAAAATATATGCTGAGCTAAATGTATATTAGTAAAATCTATGGTGACTCAAACTATACAGAAAGCTATTCAAAAAAACTATACAGAAAAACATATGTGTCCATGGGTATGCTGTGAAACATATATTTGTTGATTGTACTAATCATACTTAAAAATAGGCTCCATGGAAAGATAAGAAGAACTCTCATAAGGTTACTCGTCACGCTGTATAGAGGGAATAATTAATAATGTCTATAAAAACCCTGAAACACTCAAAACCGTTCGTGGTTATGTTAAGCCATAAAGGATCTCAAAGCTATCTCTGTATATCAGTGTATAGATATAAACACAGCCACACTGACAAGTGACCAGAATAAAGCAGCTATAGGGGTGGATTATTCCCGCGCTATCACATATGAAAGTCGGCTAGAAATAGAAAAGCTGCATGCACTGGTAAAGGTAAACACCTGACCTTGTAAGTAAATCTGAAAATGGGTAGTGCTGCGCTAATCCTAGGTGTATATAAAAAAGTAAAACTTGGATGCGTAACTTGTATTAAAAATATATATAAATACAGGTGGTAGTAATAGGGTTGGTGGGATGGCTAAAACAGTGGTGCATACAATGTAAATATCCCCTAAGCTCTTAGCGAGAGTATGAATCCAGCATAAAAGGGGGCAACAATAGTAATAAGTGGGATCAATGTAATAAAACGTAAATGGCAATACTAATGGAAAATAGTAAAAAACATGAGTGGCTACCAATAATATATATAAGGTGCATAACAGTTAGAAGTAATGCCGCGTACACACGAGCGGACATTACGGCGGACTTTGCCCGGTGGACTTTTCGACGTACTTTCCGACGGACTTTGTGAATGAACGGACTTGCCTACACACAATCCACCAAAGTCCGTCGAATTCGTACGTGATGACGTACGACCGGACTAAAACAAGGAAGTTCATAGCCAGTAGCCAATAGCTGCCCTAGCGTGGCTTTTTGTCCGTCGAACTAGCATACAGATGGCGGACTTTTCGACCGGACTCGATTTCAACGGATAAATTTAAAACAAGTTTTAAATCTAATTCCGTCCAACTTTTGAGAAAACAAAGTCCGCTGGAGCCCACACACATCGAATTGTCCGACGAAATCCAGTCCGCCGGGCAAAGTCCGCCGTAATGTCCGCTCGTGTGTACGCGGCATTAGTACATCCACAGTGGGGGGGTAAACAATACTATATCGTGCAAGTATAAAGTGCAGCGTGAAAAGCCAGTTAGGCAGTGAGGTAGTGGTTAACTGCTAATTCATAAGGTGCATAATGTGCAAAATTTCCTTAAAAGAAAATGAATAATAAAGTATCTCAAATCCTTGTATAAAAAATGGCAGAAAAATGTCTTTTACAACCAAACAAATAAGTCCATTAAATTCAAAAAATGTGACGGCAACGTCCTAGCATGCACACGTTGCAGTTAAAGTGCTCAAGTGTATCACATCCAGTGCTTCTTCGTGTAACAACACTCAGGTTAAGTAGTGGCCCCTTACCTTAAGGTAATAGGGCAACAGCATGTAGCCAGAGTAGCTCTTTAAGATCCGCCTATAGGCTCCAGCGCATCCCTCACCAGCCTACGTCCTGGGATGGGGTTCCCTCAGGTATAGTGCAGGGGGGGGATGTAAAAGATAATAGGCAGGAAGAAGGCCAATAGTGTAATCTCGTTTTGGTAGATTGAACCTCTTTTTATTAAAAAATATAGGTACTCACATTAAAAAGTAAACAACAGCGAATTTGATCCGACGAGCGGCGAGCTCGTATGCCTCTGTAGTGAATGCAGCCTGTCTCGTCCCTACGCGTGACGTCACACCACACGTGTCTTCATCAGGGGATGAATACAGGCTAGAATCATGTCCTTAAATAGTTTAATATTGGCCGTAATGGGGCGGCCATTTTCTTGGAGTCTAAGGTGAGTTAATGCGGCGGCCATTTTCTTAGAGATTGCGCGCCGCTACTTCCGCTTAGGTATACGTCTGTGTAGCGTATCAGCTGACTTATTCGACCAATGGGAGCTGTCCAGGCATCCATAATGTCTCATACTGTCAGCAGAGAGGGGCGATTGCTACCTCCGTTAGCCGGAACCCGGCGGAGGAGTAATTAGATGGGAATAATGGATGAATACTATCGCTGGCTACATAATGGTTTGAACCAAGTATCGGGGATCAGTTAAAGCTTGGCAACTCAAATAATCGGATCGAATGCCACCCTGATCTTCAAATACAAGGGGCACATAGTACATTGATATTGATTATATCTGTCATTTAAAGCCAGGGGGGAGAGAAGCAGCAGACACTAGTGGCATAAACAGTGTATATAAATAAACATATTTAATAAAAACGGTGAATACTATATATAAATATATATATATAACCCTAAAATATTAGTATATATTAATACTTGGTGAATTATATAAATAGGGGGTAAGAGAAAATTGGTGAATGGAGAAACGAGCAGTAGCTCTAATAGTGAATATGTGTGGAGCAGGGGGAAGGCATTAAGTTTAGGTGATGTCCCTTTTGGGGGCGTTTAAATTGCACCTCCAAATAGTGTAGCAGGTACGACATGCGGGTATTAGTTCTTTATCTAGGTCTCCTGTCGTGCAGTGTATGCAAGCTGTATCTCTGGTAGATGACAGAGTCAGGGGTGGAGGTATGTGGGCTATAAACAATGGGACAGTCATAATATGTATCTTTCCATAGAGGCATGGGAAATGGATATTACATAAGTTAAAAAATATATTAAAAATATTAAAAAGGTATACTTTAAAAATAGAATGAGTTTAATAGAAATGATTGTTAAAAATACTTGAAAGTTAAAAGTCACTCAGGAAGCAATTTAGGTCAAACTCTATGTTTAGACCACGGGGCCAGAATGTGTCTAAGGTGAAGATCCATTTGGATTCCAGTTTGCTGAGGGTTCTCACCTTATGGCCTCCCCTCCAGTGTTTGATATATGGGGTAATACCCCAAAACCTCAGGTGGGTGGGGTCTCTATTGTGGCAGGTTAAGAAATGTTTGGACACACAGTGTTTGTCGTAGCCATTAAGGATGTTTTTGACATGTTCCTTAATGCGGACTCTCAGGGGTCTTTTTGTGCGGCCTACATACTGGAGGCCGCAGCTACATTCCAGTGCGTATACTGCCCCTTCAGTATTACAACAAATGAAATCTTTAATTTCTTTAATTTTAATGCCTTCCCCCTGCTCCACACATATTCACTATTAGAGCTACTGCTCGTTTCTCCATTCACCAATTTTCTCTTACCCCCTATTTATATAATTCACCAAGTATTATTATATACTAATATTTTAGGGTTATATATATATATTTATATATATAGTATTCACCGTTTTTATTAAATATGTTTATTTATATACACTGTTTATGCCACTAGTGTCTGCTGCTTCTCTCCCCCTGGCTTTAAATGACAGATATAATCAATATCAATGTACTATGTGCCCCTTGTATTTGAAGATCAGGGTGGCATTCGATCCGATTATTTGAGTTGCCAAGCTTTAACTGATCCCCGATACTTGGTTCAAACCATTATGTAGCCAGCGATAGTATTCATCCATTATTCCCATCTAATTACTCCTCCGCCGGGTTCCGGCTAACGGAGGTAGCAATCGCCCCTCTCTGCTGACAGTATGAGACATTATGGATGCCTGGACAGCTCCCATTGGTCGAATAAGTCAGCTGATACGCTACACAGACGTATACCTAAGCGGAAGTAGCGGTGCGCAATCTCTAAGAAAATGGCCGCCGCATTAACTCACCTTAGACTCCAAGAAAATGGCCGCCCCATTACGGCCAATATTAAACTATTTAAGGACATGATTCTAGCCTGTATTCATCCCCTGATGAAGTCACGTGTGGTGTGACGTCACGCGTAGGGACGAGACAGGCTGCATTCACTACAGAGGCATACGAGCTCGCTGCTCGTCGGATCAAATTCGCTGTTGTTTACTTTTTAATGTGAGTACCTATATTTTTTAATAAAAAGAGGTTCAATCTACCAAAACGAGATTACACTATTGGCCTTCTTCCTGCCTATTATCTTTTACATCCCCCCCCGCACTATACCTGAGGGAACCCCATCCCAGGACGTAGGCTGGTGAGGGACGCGCTGGAGCCTATAGGCGGATCTTAAAGAGCTACTCTGGCTACATGCTGTTGCCCTATTACCTTAAGGTAAGGGGCCACTACTTAACCTGAGTGTTGTTACACGAAGAAGCACTGGATGTGATACACTTGAGCACTTTAACTGCAACGTGTGCATGCTAGGACGTTGCCGTCACATTTTTTGAATTTAATGGACTTATTTGTTTGGTTGTAAAAGACATTTTTCTGCCATTTTTTATACAAGGATTTGAGATACTTTATTATTCATTTTCTTTTAAGGAAATTTTGCACATTATGCACCTTATGAATTAGCAGTTAACCACTACCTCACTGCCTAACTGGCTTTTCACGCTGCACTTTATACTTGCACGATATAGTATTGTTTACCCCCCCACTGTGGATGTACTTACTTCTAACTGTTATGCACCTTATATATATTATTGGTAGCCACTCATGTTTTTTACTATTTTCCATTAGTATTGCCATTTACGTTTTATTACATTGATCCCACTTATTACTATTGTTGCCCCCTTTTATGCTGGATTCATACTCTCGCTAAGAACTTAGGGGATATTTACATTGTATGCACCACTGTTTTAGCCATCCCACCAACCCTATTACTACCACCTGTATTTATATATATTTTTAATACAAGTTACGCATCCAAGTTTTACTTTTTTATATACACCTAGGATTAGCGCAGCACTACCCATTTTCAGATTTACTTACAAGGTCAGGTGTTTACCTTTACCAGTGCATGCAGCTTTTCTATTTCTAGCCGACTTTCATATGTGTTAGCGCGGGAATAATCCACCCCTATATCTGTATACCCTTACACACCTCCCATTCCTGCGGCAATCATGGATGTGTTTTCGTATATGGAAAAAAGGCAAATAAATTTAGAGGAAGTATTTAATATCAGCAATACTAAAACCAACAGTAATCTAGATCTTGAAAGCTTAATGCGTAAACTAGGACACAACATGGAAAAGAAAGTGAGCCTCTGGTGGGACATCTGTACATTTGAGACATACCTGAAAGAAAGTATTGTCCCCAGAAGGTTAAGGTGGGATGTTCCCCCAAATGATGGCCTTACAGACCAGGAATCAAACGATGAGTGGTATAAATTCTTCAACGACAAAGGCCTAGAATTATTGGGATTCTTGCTAGATAGGAAACGCAGGAAAAATAAGATAATAGATCAGAATATTGCATACCTCAAAGAGGAAATAGAACAATATAAAGACACAATCGAACACAAAACCCTAATGACACAATTGAATAAAGACCTTGCTAAAAAAGACAAAGAGGTCCAACAAAGGAAAAGCAAGAAACATACAAGAGACACGAATGATTTCCGCAATGATCAAGTTTTCAAATGGCAAAGCCAATTGGGGAAAACAGAACCTCCATCTACGTACTCTACACCTGAAAAAACAGTAAAGATGCATCCCCAGCCTCAAAATGAATTACCTAGGACAGTGACAGAGAACGCAAGATACCCGGACCCGAGAGATGAAAACAGAAACATGACCCCAAGACAGAGAGATAATGATGGGAGAACCAATGAATACCAAAGCTACACCCCTCATCGGAATGAACGGAGGCCCCAATATAATTATCGGACATCACGGAATGGAGGAAGAAAACCCTATTATGGGAAGAACAATAGAAGACCATATAATCGAAATAACTGGCACAGACCCCCATATGAAGAACGCGAGCCCAGAGGTGCACCATACGAATATAGAGACCAAAGGAAACCGTTACAAGACTATAGAGATAACAGAGAACCAGACTATTACAGGCCTAGAGAGAGAAGCCCCATACAAGATTACAGACATGAAGATAGAAGAGGCCCACCACAGAGAAACTATAGGTCGGACGAACGAAGCCCAGTCCCCACCTATAAGTATTATGCCCCCTTGGCAAACAGAGAAGAAGAAGATAGACCCGGTAGACCCTACCCCCCACCCTATGGAGAACAAGAAACACACAGACCTTTTTTAGACAGGGGCAGAGAAAATTACCCGGTGAGATACCAAGAGGAAATGCGAGATCTCAGAAAAAGTCCCGAAAGAAGAGAGGACGAAGATCTGGCAAGAGAAAACAAAAGAAAGAGACAGTGAGAGGAGAGGGGATATTCAACCTCAGTGGGAAAGAACTCACACATGAAGAAGTGGGAGTGCTCGACAAAGGGTTAAAATATGCATCCACAAAAAATCTGAACAAATTCGAGACCTATATTGGGATCCAAAAGTTCGTACGAAAGTTAAACATACAAAAATATATTAAAATATGAAAAAGTATATCAGCGCACATATGACACAAAAAAATATAACTAAAGCAGCTGAACACCAGGGTCAAACGATCAAATCCCTCCAGATAAACAAATAGAAGGGTGCAGCGCTAAATCACTAAAATGACCATAGAGAAAAGTATAATCACAAAGGAAGCACAGAAAATGTCCAATAATAAAATGTCCAAATATGCAGAAATGAGTCCACCAGGAATGTGATAATCACAGCAAACAATTGTGACTGATACTGGAACCCTTCACCATAAACCGAATGGCCTCTCACCTGGTCCCAAAGATAAATCAGGCAATCTTATAAGGTCAGCAGATAGCAAGGATCTTTAGAGCAGGAGACTCCTCCGGATGACCAGGTGGCAGGTGGATATCGTTACCATGAAATCACAAAAGGTGCAGACATAGTGCTCTCCGTATGTAACAGTTTATTATAAAACGAATAAAATCAAACTTACATAACAAGCACTTCTCAAGTGCCAGGAAACGAACATGGGAACACAGTAGAGTGTGTACGAGCGGTGGAGCATGCGCAGTAGCCGCGGATGACGTCACGACGTCACGTTCTGGACGCGTTGCGTTCCAGTGGGCGGGGACTTCCTCAGCAGATGTCGTGACTACGTGGGCACCCGCGCTATAAGGAGGTGAGTTGTTATGGCAACACCAAAACAACTACGAATGACGTGTACCAAATGTGGGCAGGCTCCGGAAGTGTCTCCACACACATCATTCCGAGCAAATACAGCCCAGTTCGGTATTAAAAAGGCTCAAAGTTGCACATGATATAAAATAAAAATAGGACTATAAGAAAACAAGTAAAATCAGGTGTTAGCACAAGACACTCATGAAGTGTAGTCTTGAGAGAACAGTGACAAACACCATAATACATAAAATGCATGAAAATGCATGATAACCGTCATCCGCGACCACCGACTGCTCACCAACATGATAAAAATAAAAATAAAATTATCATTACCATCACAGAACTTCCCGTTATACAGATTATCAAAAAAACTTTATCGATCAGATATGAAACAATTGGTATCGAATTCTACATTTAACCCGTCGGGGTACATGACCCCAGTCTCATAAATCCAGTGGGATTCTCTTTTACTAAGCTGCCGGATGAAATTACCCCCTCTCCAGTGCTTTGTAACCCTTTCAATGCCCCAGAATTTTAGACACCTAGGGTTTTGCTGGTGGAAGATCTTAAAATGTCTGGACACGTTATGGGTCTTGAGACCTTTCTTTATATTATTAACGTGTTCAGCCAATCTAACATGCAAGGGTCTTGACGTCCTTCCAACATACTGTAGACCACAGCTACACTCCAGCATGTAGACCACCCCAATAGTGTCACATGTGATTAGCTGTTTAATCTCATACTCCCTGTTAGTAACCGAGGCCAAGAATTTTTTTCTTTTTTTGATGTTTCCCTTGGCGTGCTTACAGGGGACACATCTACCACAAGCGTAAAAACCTCCCAAAAAGAAGAAAAGCTTATCTGAGGTAGGTACTGGGGGGTTAAGAACACTGGGTGCCAAACGATCCCTAAGTGTAGGGGCTTTTTTGTATATAAACTGAGGTCTATCAGGTAGTATAGGACCCAAAACTCTGTCTTGTTTCAGAATAGCCCAATTTTTTTGAATAATTTTCTCAAATTTCCGGTATTGTATATTATAATCCAATACCATTTTGAAATTGTGGCTATCACCAGCAGGGGGCTTGGAGGTATTGGCAATGAGTTCATTTCTCTCCATTAACATGATTTTAGATACCTCTTCATCTAGTGAAGCCCTATTGTACCCCTTCTGTTCAAATCTAGAGGTGAGAACCTCAGACTGACTAACAAAATCCTCCACAGTGGTACAATTACGACGCAGTCTAATATATTGACCCCTGGGAATGTTGCACAACCAAGAGCTGTGATGGCAACTCCCCAGGGGAATATAAGAATTGCGGTCGGTGGGCTTAAAGTAGTTAGTGAGAGAAAACTTATCATGTGAGATACTAATGGATAAATCCAAAAACACTACCTTTTCAGAGCTGATGGTCCATGTGAGAGATATATTTCTGGAGTTGTTATTTAATGATTGAATGAAGTCATCCAACCTGGATCTCTCACCATTCCAGATTAAGATGAGATCATCAATGAATCTCCTGTAGCACAACAGCTCAGGGGGGCGATGGAGAAAGACCGCCTCATCCTCCCAGTGGGCCATAAAGATATTGGCCACACTGGGAGCAAAGCGGGCCCCCATAGCAACACCCCTGGTCTGCAGATAAAATTCTCTGTTGTACCAGAAATAGTTCCTCTTGAGGCAGAAGTCCAAGCAGCTCAAGAGGAATTCCTGGTGGCCACCAGATAGGGAAGACGAAGCTAATGCCCATTCAACTGAGGACATGGCATCCTCATGGCCAATAATGGTATACAGGGAACCTACGTCCGCTGTTACCAAAAATGTTGAAGGCGAGCATTTCAAAGTTTCAAGGATCTGAATAATATGTTTTGTGTCCTTCAAAAATGCTGGAGTTTGCATAACTAAGGGCTGCAAAAAAAAGTCGATATATTGTCCCAATCTGGCGGATACAGAATCGATCCCATTAACAATGGGTCGTCCAGGAGGGTTGACCGTGTTTTTATGAATTTTTGGTAAGAAATATATGACGGGTGTTCGACAAAATAAAGGATCTAAGTATAAAGCCTCTTTCTTATTAAGGATCCTACGGTCTTTACCGTCCTCAATAATACTGTCCTTTAAGGACGAGTTGCACAGTATTATTGAGGACGGTAAAGACCGTAGGATCCTTAATAAGAAAGAGGCTTTATACTTAGATCCTTTATTTTGTCGAACACCCGTCATATATTTCTTACCAAAAATTCATAAAAACACGGTCAACCCTCCTGGACGACCCATTGTTAATGGGATCGATTCTGTATCCGCCAGATTGGGACAATATATCGACTTTTTTTTGCAGCCCTTAGTTATGCAAACTCCAGCATTTTTGAAGGACACAAAACATATTATTCAGATCCTTGAAACTTTGAAATGCTCGCCTTCAACATTTTTGGTAACAGCGGACGTAGGTTCCCTGTATACCATTATTGGCCATGAGGATGCCATGTCCTCAGTTGAATGGGCATTAGCTTCGTCTTCCCTATCTGGTGGCCACCAGGAATTCCTCTTGAGCTGCTTGGACTTCTGCCTCAAGAGGAACTATTTCTGGTACAACAGAGAATTTTATCTGCAGACCAGGGGTGTTGCTATGGGGGCCCGCTTTGCTCCCAGTGTGGCCAATATCTTTATGGCCCACTGGGAGGATGAGGCGGTCTTTCTCCATCGCCCCCCTGAGCTGTTGTGCTACAGGAGATTCATTGATGATCTCATCTTAATCTGGAATGGTGAGAGATCCAGGTTGGATGACTTCATTCAATCATTAAATAACAACTCCAGAAATATATCTCTCACATGGACCATCAGCTCTGAAAAGGTAGTGTTTTTGGATTTATCCATTAGTATCTCACATGATAAGTTTTCTCTCACTAACTACTTTAAGCCCACCGACCGCAATTCTTATATTCCCCTGGGGAGTTGCCATCACAGCTCTTGGTTGTGCAACATTCCCAGGGGTCAATATATTAGACTGCGTCGTAATTGTACCACTGTGGAGGATTTTGTTAGTCAGTCTGAGGTTCTCACCTCTAGATTTGAACAGAAGGGGTACAATAGGGCTTCACTAGATGAAGAGGTATCTAAAATCATGTTAATGGAGAGAAATGAACTCATTTCCAATACCTCCAAGCCCCCTGCTGGTGATAGCCACAATTTCAAAATGGTATTGGATTATAATATACAATACCGGAAATTTGAGAAAATTATTCAAAAAAATTGGGCTATTCTGAAACAAGACAGAGTTTTGGGTCCTATACTACCTGATAGACCTCAGTTTATATACAAAAAAGCCCCTACACTTAGGGATCGTTTGGCACCCAGTGTTCTTAACCCCCCAGTACCTACCTCAGATAAGCTTTTCTCCTTTTTGGGAGGTTTTTACGCTTGTG
The DNA here is from genome assembly GCA_037952835.1 of Lithobates septentrionalis. Taxonomy (NCBI): domain Eukaryota; kingdom Metazoa; phylum Chordata; class Amphibia; order Anura; family Ranidae; genus Lithobates; species Lithobates septentrionalis. The sequence goes on from JBBDGP010000541.1 coordinate 136,240, forward strand.
GTAGATGTGTCCCCTGTAAGCACGCCAAGGGAAACATCAAAAAAAGAAAAAAATTCTTGGCCTCGGTTACTAACAGGGAGTATGAGGTTAAACAGCTAATCACATGTGACACTATTGGGGTGGTCTACATGCTGGAGTGTAGCTGTGGTCTACAGTATGTTGGAAGGACGTCAAGACCCTTGCATGTTAGATTGGCTGAACACGTTAATAATATAAAGAAAGGTCTCAAGACCCATAACGTGTCCAGACATTTTAAGATCTTCCACCAGCAAAACCCTAGGTGTCTAAAATTCTGGGGCATTGAAAGGGTTACAAAGCACTGGAGAGGGGGTAATTTCATCCGGCAGCTTAGTAAAAGAGAATCCCACTGGATTTATGAGACTGGGGTCATGTACCCCGACGGGTTAAATGTAGAATTCGATACCAATTGTTTCATATCTGATCGATAAAGTTTTTTTGATAATCTGTATAACGGGAAGTTCTGTGATGGTAATGATAATTTTATTTTTATTTTTATCATGTTGGTGAGCAGTCGGTGGTCGCGGATGACGGTTATCATGCATTTTCATGCATTTTATGTATTATGGTGTTTGTCACTGTTCTCTCAAGACTACACTTCATGAGTGTCTTGTGCTAACACCTGATTTTACTTGTTTTCTTATAGTCCTATTTTTATTTTATATCATGTGCAACTTTGAGCCTTTTTAATACCGAACTGGGCTGTATTTGCTCGGAATGATGTGTGTGGAGACACTTCCGGAGCCTGCCCACATTTGGTACACGTCATTCGTAGTTGTTTTGGTGTTGCCATAACAACTCACCTCCTTATAGCGCGGGTGCCCACGTAGTCACGACATCTGCTGAGGAAGTCCCCGCCCACTGGGACGCAACGCGTCCAGAACGTGACATCGTGACGTCATCCGCGGCTACTGCGCATGCTCCACCGCTCGTACACACTCTGCTGTGTTCCCATGTTCGTTTCCTGGCACTTGAGAAGTGCTTGTTATGTAAGTTTGATTTTATTCGTTTTATAATAAACTGTTACATACGGAGAGCACTATGTCTGCACCTTTTGTGATTTCATGGTAACGATATCCACCTGCCACCTGGTCATCCGGAGGAGTCTCCTGCTCTAAAGATCCTTGCTATCTGCTGACCTTATAAGATTGCCTGATTTATCTTTGGGACCAGGTGAGAGGCCATTCGGTTTATGGTGAAGGGTTCCAGTATCAGTCACAATTGTTTGCTGTGATTATCACATTCCTGGTGGACTCATTTCTGCATATTTGGACATTTTATTATTGGACATTTTCTGTGCTTCCTTTGTGATTATACTTTTCTCTATGGTCATTTTAGTGATTTAGCGCTGCACCCTTCTATTTGTTTATACAAAAATATATGATAGGAAATGTCCCATTGCCCAAAGTAGTACAGCCATCAGAGAATGGGTTTTTACATAGTTCACTCAGGAACAAATCGGTTTTTAATCCACCAGCAAAAGATAATAAACATATTGATGTTTTCTAAAAGATTGTTTTAGATGAAATAAAGGAGGTGCAAATCAAGAAAAAAGAAGAACCAAATTTTATCAAAAGTGGGATCCGGAAGCTAACTAAGAGGCTGGATATAGTTATTCGACCAGCCGACAAGGGAGGAGGGATTGTGATCCTCTCCAAAGAACAGTATCACAACACTATGACTCTCATGTTGAATGACACCAATACATATACCAGACTACTAAAAAATCCAGTTTTTAGCTGCCGCAAAGCACTAGAGCAAGTGGTACATCTGGGAGTTAAGAGGGCAATATTGAATAAGAAAGAAGCAAGATACCTCATCCCAGACTCCTGCCGGATGCCAATTATTTATTCAGTGCCTAAAATACATAAAAATAGAACTGACCCACCCCCTAGGTCGATAGTCAATGGCATCGAGTCAATTACATCAAGGATGGGTCAATACATAGATGTCTTCCTACAACCGGTGGTTCAAAAAACGGAAGCATACCTCAAAGATAGTAAAGAGATGCTACGAGTCATTGAGAGCATCCAGGGAGACGAAAAATCTTGGATTATGGCCACTGCCGACGTTTCGGCGTTATACACAATTATTCCGCACCATAAGGCGTGCGAAGCAGCCAAATGGGGTCTTAGAAAATACACTCAACTCCCATGCACACAGAGGAAGTTCCTGATCAAGTGTTTAGAATTCAACCTCAAAAATAATTATTTTTGGTACAATAAATCTTACTACCATCAACAGACCGGGGTAGCTATGGGTGCTAAGTTTGCCCCAAGCATAGCCGGTATATTCATGGCACAGTGGGAAGAATATAGTGTTTTTGGAGACCGCCCCAGCCAGCTTGTCATATACAAAAGGTACATTGACGATATTTTTATATTGTGGGATGGAGAAGAAAGAGATCTAACGGAATTCCTCCTCAAACTTAACAAGAATGACAGAAATATCTCATTAACTTGGGATATCAGTACTGAAAAAATCAATTTCCTGGACTTAGAGATCTCACTAAATGGATCTACATTTAGTACAAAGACGCATTTTAAAGGAGTAGACAGGAACAGCTACCTTCCAACTACAAGCTGCCACCATCAAAACTGGATTTTTAACATCCCAAAAGGACAACTGATACGTATAAAAAGAAACTGTACCAAAATAGATACATATTTTGAACAAGCCGAAAAACTAGGCGAGAGATTCATGTCAAAGGGCTATGACCGTAAATTTATCCAAACCAAAATTACAGAAGTTTCTAAACTGGATCGGAACCAACTGATCGAAGAAAAAATCAAACAGCAGGAGAAGACAGTTGAGGGAATACCACTTATCCTGGACTTCAATGTGCAATATAGAAAAATTGAAAAGATAATCAAGAACCACTGGCATATACTATTGGCAGATAAGCATCTACAAGATATCCTCCCCAAAAAACCGAAATTTATATACAAAAAGGCACCTACAATCAGGGATATAGTAGTCAAAAATGTCGTAGATCCACCCAAAAAAAGTTTTCCTTTCTTACCGGGAACGGATTTTATCCATGTAAAAGGTGTTTTGCCTGTCTAAGGACTAAACGCCCAAACAAAAAAATGTTTAACTTCACCTCTACTAGCACAGGAGAAAATTATGAAATTAAAGATTTCATTTGTTGTAATACTGAAGGGGCAGTATACGCACTGGAATGTAGCTGCGGCCTCCAGTATGTAGGCCGCACAAAAAGACCCCTGAGAGTCCGCATTAAGGAACATGTCAAAAACATCCTTAATGGCTACAACAAACACTGTGTGTCCAAACATTTCTTAACCTGCCACAATAGAGACCCCACCCACCTGAGGTTTTGGGGTATTACCCCATATATCAAACACTGGAGGGGAGGCCATAAGGTGAGAACCCTCAGCAAACTGGAATCCAAATGGATCTTCACCTTAGACACATTCTGGCCCCGTGGTCTAAACATAGAGTTTAACAAAATAGCAGCAACGCTGCTAGGATGACCATAAAATTCATTCACTCTCTGTTAGTAATGATATTATAAGGTGTTTGCTGCCTCTCCTCTAAGTAAGAGTTTCTAGCCGTAGCCAATAGCATATACATATATAATGAAAATTCTATCCCTGGGGTGGTCTATGGAATAGGCCTCCCAGGGACAGGATAGACAGCTACTTCTGGTCAGAAAGGGCACTCTACACACTTATATAAAAAGTTTAGTAACACATTTTATTATGGTGATATACACCCGAATTGTTGATTTAAAAGACAGTCAGGTTGCTTCCTTAAAAGCTGATACAATAGTGTCTTCTAACAATATGTTATTCAAAACTATGCTGACACTTTAACTATGTTGCAAGTGACTGACATCCGACAAACAATACTCACAAAAAACAATCAACAAAAAACATAAAATGCAGGCGCCTGAAGTTTACCACTACTAATCGGCAATCCCAGTGGGCCAATCGCCTCTATGTTTTAATTATAAATAATTATTATTGGATCAAATCCTATTACTTAGTTAGTTATGGGGGTGTCGAGCAGTAGTGGTCCCCGGGGAATATAGTTTGAGTTCACTAAGTTGGCCGGGGTTTTAGTGGGAAGGGTGGGGGGCGGTAATTGGGACGGTAACAAAACAATTGTATTGCTAAGTTGTCTTAGTTCGTGCTGGGTCCTCTAGGTTACAATGGGGAGTCCTCTTTGAGCTGATCCATAAAGGGAAAAAAAAAATTTTTTTTTTTTTTTTTTTTTTTTCTTTCCTTCTGATATGTTGCCCTCCCTCCCCAACCTCAATTATTCTTCCCCCTCCCCCCTACCCTAAAAACTAAACCCCAACTTTTCCCCCCCTTTACCCCCCCCTTATTCCCTCTCCCTTTCCCCCCCCCCCTCCTCCCCCCCCCCCCAAGACAAACAAATGGCCAAAAATAAGAGATCAATCTCTCCTCACAAATCTTTACCTTCCTAGTGTCATTTACTGATGTCTTATTTATGTGTATATTTTGTCCCCCCGAATATAAAACACTAACTGCACAAAACCCTCCACAAAAATTCCCAATTTATAAATCTACCATTAGGGAAAGATGCCTAATATTTCCTAGTTGAAAAATATGTTAAATAGCAAAGGAAACTCTAACTATAAGCGAATCAGATAAACATAGTGATCTTGACGAAATAGGAATTAAACATACAAATGTTGCAGATGAATGAGAGACATTTATCCAAGCTGCCATTTAAGCTTGTCCTTAATCGTTCTTTAATGAGAATAATAGGAGGAGCGACCGCACCTGGAATCACTATAAAGGAGAGGTGAGGATCAGCCCTCAGAACGTCCAGAAGAAGCTACGTAACTTACCTTGTTGCGAAACGCGTCGACGTTAACAGCAGGCAGGGCAGCCATGTGAAGTGACCCCTGTACTAATGCCGGGTAGCGGAGGAGCGGTGTAGCAGGGTCCTGCTACATATAGGATACCAACAAAAGAAGAGCTTATAGCAAGCCCATTTGGAGTAGAAATTAAAACGGAAGTACAGCGGAAGCTGGGAGCAACTAAAATCGTCCATCGGATCGGTGTATGTATGACCACCTATACAGGGATACAAGGCAATTTACGATCTAACAGCAAGGATCTAAAATCCATCAACAGATGCCTCACCACTGAAGAGCAAGTAGCTGGAAAAACATCCAGAAAAGTGACAGAAGAGCGGCTAATAACTAGGAGATCTTTTGATTTACCTGCAAATTACCAGTTATCTTGAATAGCGGGACAAGTGAAGACCTGATCTCCGGGACCTGACACACATCAGTAGCTGTTTTACAACTCAAACACAAACAGCTAGGAGAGATAAGAGGTTCACTTCACAGAAGTCCACACAAGAAAAGAAACTGGTAAAGTAACCACAATATCTTTTTCATTTAACCCACAGTATCCCGTGTTTCATTTATATGACAGACATTTACCCACCGATACTCTGCTTTATTCTTAGATTGTGTTAATACCTATATGATCAGAGAAATAGGGGACTAACAACTTAATGCCCCTCTCACTATTGTTGAACGGTCACATAGAGGAAACACATCTATTTTATACAATCAGCGAGTCAAAGTGAATTAAGTTCTTATACAATCACCTGCATTTATTCACGGATGGGTTTTCAATGAACTTTCCAGGGAATCCTTCAGTAACTAGCAACAGTTAAGGCAATTTCAGCCTCACCCCCACCTGTTCAATATTGGAATTACAGCACTCTGCTCTCATAATGATAATAACCAACTACGGCAATAACAGAGATTAAAGAGGATCGGAACTTAGAGCAATCCCTTACATACCTATACTCATTTTTTTCCCTTTATGGATCAGCTCAAAGAGGACTCCCCATTGTAACCTAGAGGACCCAGCACGAACTAAGACAACTTAGCAATACAATTGTTTTGTTACCGCCCCAATTACCGCCCCCCACCCTTCCCACTAAAACCCCGGCCAACTTAGTGAACTCAAACTATATTCCCCGGGGACCACTACTGCTCGACACCCCCATAACTAACTAAGTAATAGGATTTGATCCAATAATAATTATTTATAATTAAAACATAGAGGCGATTGGCCCACTGGGATTGCCGATTAGTAGTGGTAAACTTCAGGCGCCTGCATTTTATGTTTTTTGTTGATTGTTTTTTGTGAGTATTGTTTGTCGGATGTCAGTCACTTGCAACATAGTTAAAGTGTCAGCATAGTTTTGAATAACATATTGTTAGAAGACACTATTGTATCAGCTTTTAAGGAAGCAACCTGACTGTCTTTTAAATCAACAATTCGGGTGTATATCACCATAATAAAATGTGTTACTAAACTTTTTATATAAGTGTGTAGAGTGCCCTTTCTGACCAGAAGTAGCTGTCTATCCTGTCCCTGGGAGGCCTATTCCATAGACCACCCCAGGGATAGAATTTTCATTATATATAAACATAGAGTTTGACCTAAATTGCTTCCTGAGTGACTTTTAACTTTCAAGTATTTGAAATAGAATGAGTTTAATAGAAATGATTGTTAAAAATCATTTCTATTAAACTCATTCTATTTTTAAAGTATACCTTTTTAATATTTTTAATATATTTTTTAACTTATGTAATATCCATTTCCCATGCCTCTATGGAAAGATACATATTATGACTGTCCCATTGTTTATAGCCCACATACCTCCACCCCTGACTCTGTCATCTACCAGAGATACAGCTTGCATACACTGTACGACAGGAGACCTAGATAAAGAACTAATACCCGCATGTCGTACCTGCTACACTATTTGGAGGTGCAATTTAAACGCCCCCAAAAGGGACATCACCTAAACTTAATGCCTTCCCCCTGCTCCACACATATTCACTATTAGAGCTACTGCTCGTTTCTCCATTCACCAATTTTCTCTTACCCCCTATTTATATAATTCACCAAGTATTAATATATACTAATATTTTAGGGTTATATATATATATTTATATATAGTATTCACCGTTTTTATTAAATATGTTTATTTATATACACTGTTTATGCCACTAGTGTCTGCTGCTTCTCTCCCCCCTGGCTTTAAATGACAGATATAATCAATATCAATGTACTATGTGCCCCTTGTATTTGAAGATCAGGGTGGCATTCGATCCGATTATTTGAGTTGCCAAGCTTTAACTGATCCCCGATACTTGGTTCAAACCATTATGTAGCCAGCGATAGTATTCATCCATTATTCCCATCTAATTACTCCTCCGCCGGGTTCCGGCTAACGGAGGTAGCAATCGCCCCTCTCTGCTGACAGTATGAGACATTATGGATGCCTGGACAGCTCCCATTGGTCGAATAAGTCAGCTGATACGCTACACAGACGTATACCTAAGCGGAAGTAGCGGCGCGCAATCTCTAAGAAAATGGCCGCCGCATTAACTCACCTTAGACTCCAAGAAAATGGCCGCCCCATTACGGCCAATATTAAACTATTTAAGGACATGATTCTAGCCTGTATTCATCCCCTGATGAAGTCACGTGTGGTGTGACGTCACGCGTAGGGACGAGACAGGCTGCATTCACTACAGAGGCATACGAGCTCGCCGCTCGTCGGACCAAATTCGCTGTTGTTTACTTTTAATGTGAGTACCTATATTTTTTAATAAAAAGAGGTCCAATCTACCAAAACGAGATTACACTATTGGCCTTCTTCCTGCCTATTATCTTTTACATCCCCCCCCGCACTATACCTGAGGGAACCCCATCCCAGGACGTAGGCTGGTGAGGGACGCGCTGGAGCCTATAGGCGGATCTTAAAGAGCTACTCTGGCTACATGCTGTTGCCCTATTACCTTAAGGTAAGGGGCCACTACTTAACCTGAGTGTTGTTACACGAAGAAGCACTGGATGTGATACACTTGAGCACTTTAACTGCAACGTGTGCATGCTAGGACGTTGCCGTCACATCTTTTGAATTTAATGGACTTATTTGTTTGGTTGTAAAAGACATTTTTCTGCCATTTTTTATACAAGGATTTGAGATACTTTATTATTCATTTTCTTTTAAGGAAATTTTGCACATTATGCACCTTATGAATTAGCAGTTAACCACTACCTCACTGCCTAACTGGCTTTTCACGCTGCACTTTATACTTGCACGATATAGTATTGTTTACCCCCCCACTGTGGATGTACTTACTTCTAACTGTTATGCACCTTATATATATTATTGGTAGCCACTCATGTTTTTTACTATTTTCCATTAGTATTGCCATTTACGTTTTATTACATTGATCCCACTTATTACTATTGTTGCCCCCTTTTATGCTGGATTCATACTCTCGCTAAGAGCTTAGGGGATATTTACATTGTATGCACCACTGTTTTAGCCATCCCACCAACCCTATTACTACCACCTGTATTTATATATATTTTTAATACAAGTTACGCACCCAGAATAAAGCAGCGTCCAACACAAGGTATATGTAAAAACCAGTAATAATAGAGACCGAGCAAAGACATCGCTGTGTGCATAGACACAGCGATCTGTGGAGGTATTAAGAAGACAAAGCAAGACAAAGGATGGGTATTAAATAGGGGACAGAAAAAGAGATGGAACGGAATAACCATCCATTAATCATAATGTAGAAACCTCCTATAAAAACCCTGAAACACTTATGCCCCGTACACACGGTCGGACATTGATCGGACATTCCGACAACAAAATCCTAGGATTTTTTCCGACGGATGTTGGCTCAAACTTGTCTTGCATACACACGGTCACACAAAGTTGTCGGAAAATCCGATCATTCTGAACGCGGTGACGTAAAACACGTACGTCAGGACTATAAACGGGGCAGTAGCCAATAGCTTTCATCTCTTTATTTATTCTGAGCATGCGTAGCACTTTGTGGGTCGGATTTGTGTACACACGATCGGAAATTCCGACAAAAATGTATAGCCTGCTCTTAAACTTTGTGTGTCGGAAAATCCGATGGAAAATGTGTGATGGAGCCTACACACGGTCGGAATTTCCGACAACAAGGTCCTATCACACATTTTCCGCCGGAAAATCCGACCGTGTGTACGGGGCATTAGAACCGTTCATGGCTATATTGAGCCATAACGGATATCAAAACTATCTCTATGTATGGGTATATTGGTATGAACACAGCCACATTGACAAGTAATCGGAGTAGAGCAGCGTCCAACACAGGATATATATAAAACTAATGATAGCAGAGACCGAGTAGAGATATCGATGTGTCCATAGACTGTAGATCTACCAGGTTATCTAAGAGACACCAAGCAACTACTGGCTAAACTCCAGGGCTTTAAGTGGAAGAATAACTACAGGTGGATCACTTGTGATGTTACCAGTTTGTATTCCCACACCATTTGGGTCTCCAAGCGGTTGCTTGGTTTCTGAAAAGGTCTGGCAAATTTTCTTTAATACTCCAAGATTTCATTTTACAAGCTCTTGAATATCTTTTGACCCATAATTATTTTATGTTTGATGGGGGCTATTACCTCCAAAGATGTGGGGCTTCCATGGGGGCCAAATTTTCGCCCTCATTAGCCAACCTATTCATGGGTTGGTGGGAGAGGTCTCGCATCTTTGGATGCGATAGCCTCCGCCGTTTAGACACAGTATTCTTTTGTCGGTTCATCGATGATCTCCTATTCATCAGATCCGATGAGAATGCCGATATCAACGTTTGGCTCTCTTATTTCAATGACAACCACCTTAATCTAAAATTCACAGGTGTTTTAGATACCAACAGTATAGTATTTCTGGATGTAAGGCTAACAGGGATAGGGGAAGTGGTCCACACCAGCCTCTTTAGAAAACCCACTGCAGGGAACACTGTACTCAGAGCCGACTCTGCACACCCCAGACACACCATCAGAGGGGTACCGTATGGACAACTCCTCAGGTTAAAATGCCTGTGCAGCACACCTGAAAACTTTCACATAGAAGCTAATGACATGATACAGCTCTTCAAGGATCGCGGGTATCCGGATTCTTTAATCACAAAAGCACTAACTACTGTCAATACCATTCCTAGACACCTACTTCTAAAGGATAAATCACACAAAAGGAACAAACATACACCTAAGGGTCCCTTGAGTAACACTTCAATGAGCACTCCAGTTTTTTCTACGCCGTTTAGTTCGGAGTTTAAGAAAATAAAGAACATCATAAACAGGTATCTTTCCATCCTCTTCAATAATCCGGTTTATAGCAAAGTTCTTTCCAGAGGCATTAGGGTAGTCTCACGCAGAGCACCCACTTTGGGAAATTCCCTTTCACCTAGCTTATTTTCGAGCAGACAGCACAAATCTAATTGGTTGAGTTTAACAGGGAACTTCAAATGTGGGAGGAAGGGTTGTAATTACTGTTGTCACGTTAAAACGGGCAAAAATACATATTCATGTACCAATGGTAGAACTTTCAACATCTCCTCCTTCAATAATCGTAACACTCAATTTTTGGTGTACGTTATCATTTGTGATAAATGCCAAATCCAGTATGTTTTGTTGGCCGCACAACACGACGTCTAAAAGACCGATTACATGATCACTTGTACGATATAGAGAAAGACAAGTTAACGAATGTGGCCAAACACTGGATTTTCGTACACCAAAAAGATGTATCTAGCCTCTTTATCCAGGGTATCGAGAAAATTGTTACACCCATCAGAGGGGGAGACAGATTCCATCTACTATGTAAACGCGAGGTTTTTTGGATTTTTTCTTTAAACACCAGAATTCCTTTAGGTTTGAACTCCGAATGGGATGTTTCCTATTACTATGATTAATGGGTAGTCATCCCGTTCCATTTCTTTTGCTGCCCGCTTTCAATATCCATCGTTTTGTCTAGCTTTGTCTCCTTAAAATCTTCACATATGGCTATGTCTATGGACACAGCGATATCTCTACTTGGTCTCTGCTATCATTAGTTTTATATATATCCTGTGTCGGACGCTGCTCTACTACGGTTACTTGTCAATGTGGCTGTGTTCATACCAATATACCCATACATAGAGATAGTTTTGATATCCGTTATGGCTCAATATAGCCATGAACGGTTCTAAGTGTTTCAGGGTTTTTATAGGAGGTTTCTACATTATGGTTAATGGATGGTTATTCCGTTCCACCTCTTTTTCTGTCCCCTATTTAATACCCATCCTTTGTCTTGCTTTGTCTTCTTAATATCTCCACAGATCGCTGTGTCTATGGACACAGCGATGTCTTTGCTCGGTCTCTATTATTACTGGTTTTTACATATACCTTGTGTTGGATGCTGCTTTATTCTGGTCACTTGTCAGTGTGGCTGTGTTTATATCTATACACTCATATACAGAGATAGCTTTGAGATCCGTTATGGCTTAACATAATCAGGAACGGATTTGAGTGTTTCAGGGTTTTTATAGACATTATCAATTATTCCCTCTATACAGCGTGACGAGTAACCTTATGAGAGTTCTTCTTATGTTTCCATGGAGCCTATTTTTAAGTATGATTAGTACAATCAACAAATATATGTTTCACGGCATACCCATGGTTTGTCATTTTGGCTTAGGACACATACGTTTTTCTGTATAGTTCTTTGTATAGCTTTCTGTATAGTTTGAGTCACCATAGATTTTACTAATATACATTTAGCTCAGCATATATTTTTCATATATATTTTTTACTATTTACAGGACATTACTGTCCTAATAAGCACGGTTCTCATATATATATATATATATATATATATATATATATATATATATATATATATATCTTTGTGTATTCAAACACTATTTTTCGTCTGTTGATGAGTTCATATGTATATACAGTTGAATGTAGAGTTGTTTTGTATAAGTATGGTTCCTATATTTACTTATATTTTTGTATCCACGATTTTATTCACTATGCATGGATATGTTCATTCATGTAGCTAGTGGAAGTTCCCCCCCTCCCCTTCCCCCCCCCTTACCCCCCCCCCCCTTTTCCCCCCCATCCCCCTTCCCTATCCCCCCCTTTCTTTTATTTTATACGCATAGAACAATATATTTTAAGTTTCCTTCACATTATACTATGCGCATTTAATCAATTCTTTCCATTAATACATATATTTGCTTATTTGTTTCCTCCCTTTTAGGAGATGGGCTACATGTCCACAGACTGTAGGGATTCGAGACCATATATTTGTGTGATTTATATGGGGTTATACATGCATACTTTTATATAAACACATAGTTTTTACTTTTTTCCAGAAATAGAAGAAGCATATATTTTTCCTTTTCTTTTCTGTATGGTTCTTATTCACAGATTCAAATATATGCTTGTATCTCACATATCCATATACACTTTTATATATAGTGTTCATCTATATTTTCACATTTTCTCTTCTTCACTCACCACACATACTCCTTAGTTTATTGACACACTGTTTATAACTCTCGTGCATCCCTTGTGATATCATGACATATTTATACACTCACATAATTATCTTCACACTTCTTTCTTTTTAACTTATTGTAAACTTACTTCACATTGAATTGATCTTACACATAAGGTGATATCCCTTGCTTACACGGGGACTCCACTTCTGTTTTACGTAGTTATCTTTTCATTATTATTTTTTACAAATAGGTTTTTTCTTTCATGTATTCGCATATACGGTATATATATATATATATATATATATATATATATATATTTTTTTTTTTTTTTTTTTATTAGTTTTCTTGCCACATATTTTTCACCTTTATTCACTTATTCACTCTTTTTTCACCTATTTTCATTTTTTATTAATTTGATTAATTTTATTTATTTATTTTTTCATTTCATTTTATTTTTATTTTTCCGTTGCTTACACATATATACTACATTTTCACAGGAATTTTCCATTTCAGTATTTGTTACTCATTGACAGGGGTACACACTTCCCATAGCTGGACCTCAGCTGGTCTGGAACTTGGCATTATTACACAATCACATGACTCACAATAGAAAGTATATATGTGGACTCATTCCCATTTTTGCTAGCTATGAGTAAGCACTTAGCTTAAGTGCGAAACGCGTTAGCTGATTGCCTGTACTTTTTTGCCACGGTATCCTGTATACTGTATGATCCTGATTTTATAATAAAGACTTTTGGATAATATCTTCCCGGTGTGCGGCTGTCCGGATTTTCTCATCTACCTTCAGCATGATTCAGCATTAGCCAGCACCTGGGGCTCTTTACTCTCGGAGACAACTGTGACAGACTCACCCGGGACAGAGGCTATTGGAGGGGACTGAACGCTAGCCTCTTGCCAACAGATTATGGGCCCTGGCATTTGGGGGAATGGTGCTCTCTGTGAGCTGTATGCCTGGGGACCCTGAGGTTGGTGTTACTTTGGATTCAGCTCCATGTACTGTTGGGACTCATACTGTGAGAAGATGCTAATGTCAAAAACTCCACTCACCTGTCTGATGTCAGCTATAATGTGTTTAATGTAAATGAGTTTAGTCTGGCTTACCACAGGTTCTAAGGGTATTCAACTCATTGTTGTTTGTTCTAATTAACCCTGTGTTGATGTTTATGGTAATGTGTGTTAATTGAATGAGCTGATCACATTAGCCACCAGCACTGGCTAGGAGACGAACAGTCTAAGCTGAGGAGGGGGGAGATTGTTGTTTGTATTGTTAATTGTAATTAGCTTCTGCTATTGTGTTTATACTACTGTGTGAAGCTCGGTGCCCACAAGTCTGTCCTACAGGTCATGTCTCTGAGTCATCTCTTTTGGGTAAATTTTGTAGTAAATTAGCTCATGTTAATTAGGTTAGCTTTGAGTCATCCTGCTGTATAAATTTGTGTGAGATCTCAAATAAAGAGTTAGTCCTGATGTACTCCAAGACTGGTGTTGTCTAGTTCTTGGGGGTTCCTATAGCCAGATCCATTGGACTTGTGTTCCAGAACTTAGGAAGTGGTATACTGACGGAAGCACTCAAGCGGAGTGAGGGACGTTCGGTGACAACAACCATTTGGTTTACACCTGGTTTGGATCTACACCTGTGCGGTGAAAACTCTCTCGCTAGATTCACACTAAACTGATATTCTACACTGACAATAGAAGCACAATAGCACACTATAGCACACTAACTCGCTAGCACCACTGAACAGAGCCCTGTTCTATCTCTCTCCCCGCCAATATCACACTGCAAATGGCCGCTATGGGGAGAATATTTTTTATAGTGAGAGGTGGGACTAATGCCGCGCACACACGAGCGGACTTTTCGACCAGACTGATCCGACGAACCGAATCCGGCGGACAATCTGACCGTGTGTGGGCTCCATCGGACCTGCAGCGCACTTTTTCAGTCGAAAATCTGACAGACTTTAGATTTGGCACATGTTTCAAATTTGTCAGACGGACTCGAGTCCGGTCAAAAAATCCGCTCAGCTGTATGCTAGTCCAATGGACGAATACCGACGCTAGGGCAGCTATTGGCTACTGGCTATCAACTTCCTTATTTTAGTCCGGTCGTACATCATCACGTACGAATCCGTCGGTGTGATCGTGTGTAGGCAAGTCCATTCGTTAGAAAGTCCGTCGGAAGTCCGTCAAAAGTCCGTTGAAAGTCCGTCGGAAAGACTGTCGGACCTTTGTTGCTGAAAAGTCCACCCGTGTGTGTACAGGGCTTAAGAGCAATGAGCCATGATTGGATAGAGTCATTACTTTCTCCAATCAAGGCTCTGACAGTGCTCTGTGACCTGATTGGGCAAAGCTTTCATTGCTTCAGCCAATCAGGGCTTCCAATGCACTGTGCTGCGGCGCAGTGCGTTGTGGTCATTCAAACAAAACGTTGAACGCCCCAATAATTTGGGTGTTCATCGAAAGGGCAAATAGCTAATGTTCAGCCTGAACTCATGCTTGGGCCAAACCGTTTGCCCAACTCAACAAGGAAGGTTACATTACAGAGATGCTACATATTTCAAGGAGAGACAAATTACACTTCAGTGCCATATTACTTTGGTATAATAGAAAGAAGAGGAAAATCCTATATAGCCTACAAGATCTGACCAACCTACTAATACTGAAAATGCAAAGTGCCACGCTGATAAATATATGTAAACAAATAACATACATGCAAAAACAGTGCTAATGATACCATGAAAAATAACTTAATACAGCAAAATATTATATAGTAGTCCCATATATTGTGCATGCAAAAAAGTGGCAATGTGCTTTTAAAACAATATAATATCTTCTTAATTATAAATAGTAAAGTCCCAAGTGCATATTAAGTGCTCAGATGTCCATTATAAATAAACTTCCAGATTAATGTGAACTGGAATGGATCCTTGTGATGGTGCTCCAAACTTAATGATAAGTGCCAACACTCTCGTGCTCCCCCCTTTGTAGTTTTTCCTCACCTCAGAGTGTGTAACTGCACACTTAAGTTCAGTCAAAACACACAGTTGAACCCTTGGGCTCTATGTTAGTAGACTTTGCAGGCTTTGCCCTTCAGAGATTGTATCCTCGGTGCATATAAAAAAAAACAATCTGGATGGTGTTTTATCGTTTAAAACCACACTTTATTTAAAAATCCTTTACATGGGTACTCGCACTTTCAAGGTGCTTGTAGCGCACCAATCTATTTCAAGCAAAAACTTTTATTTCCCAGTTAAAGCCGTAGGTCCGTTTGTATAGGCATAGCAGGTAATTCAAATGCCGCTGCTTCTGCCCAAGCCATCCTGTCCCCTCCCCAACGCGTGTCGACACAGGGAATCACATGTCTTCCTCGGGGGGATTGCTATTGGACGGCTAGATCGACAAATAAAAATAGTGTATCGGCGGCCATTTTGGTGTAGCCTGCACCTCCTTTCACGGTCTATTGTGCTATATATTTAACTTGTGCTTCAGCTACTTTACAAACAATAATTTAAAGATATATAAATGGTCTGTAAACTATATTCCAGGATGGCGATTTCAACGGACCTGCATCTCCATGATTAACCATATAACACTAATCTAGAATGCAATCACTTAATAACCCTCCCTCCATCAATAGGTTGGTATATAAACGTATACATATCAAACAATATAAATTATAATAATACATAATTGCCTCTATAAAATCTATTACATCAGTGATTTACCAACACAACACTGATGATCATAAATATAACCATAATGCCTTAATATTCACTTAAATGAATAATATATGAACATAAAATTCAAAAAAAGTATTATAGAAATAAAAATATAAAATTAAAAATAAAATTAAAATTAAATAAAACCCTGTCACAATTAAATGCAATAATATTGAACCAACTTCATGGATTTTAACTAATAATTAATTGTATGTCTTACACATGAACATCCATAGAGTACACCTTAAGTAGACAACATGGAAGTTCTATACACAGTTAATCTATGTACCCCCATATGATTGTGCAACCCTCTACCTACTACTAGGGTATCTAAATAGTTAACCAATAATATATCAATGGAATCCCAAACAATAAATATAATAATGTTCATTTAAAGGTCTAAACCTGAGATCATGAAGTAATATACTTTCTAAATGATATACCTAATATGTAAAGAAGGAAAATATCTAGTGGTCCCTAAGAAAACAACCAAGATCAAAATCCTTGTTGAGCCCCCCTGGTACCAAAGAACCAATTTGATGTATCCACCATGATTCTTTTTTACTAATTTCCCTTATATAATTACTCCCTCTCCAATGATGCTTAGGGGCCTCTATTCCCCAAAACTGCAACCCTGCTGGGTTTTTTCATAATACTACTTGAGTATCCTGCATTTTAAACTTAGTTATATAGTAATCTGTGATAAGAAGAATAACAAAAATAAAAGATACCACTAAATGAAACTACTGAAAAAGGGAATACGCATAGTACTGTTTTTGATGTTATCACATGTAGAAAGAGGTCCACATGAAGAAGCAGAGAAAAAAAGGAATAGAAAGAGAAAATTAGAAAAAGAAGGGGGGAGGAAGGAAGGGACTGGGGATGTTTTTTCAGTTCCTGCACATTAGGCCTGCTAAGTCATAAAGAAAGAACAAAATTAAGAGGAGAAGTGATGAGCAGACAGCACTCTACCCTCACAAATATTGAGAGAATGTGGCCAAGGTTCGGAAGTACTCCCATTGCAACCACCCTACTGAAGACTGTTCTGAAGGCTTCTCTTTGGCAAAGATCATCTGTTCCATGGACTGAATTTCGTTCATTTCACACACCCATTCTATCATGGACGGACAGACTGGTTTACAGCTGCTTTCAAGTAGTATGGATATTTTTTACATACTTACCATGGGTAAAGCTTGGACCAATGTAGCTGTATACATATATACCATATCTGTGGGACTCCCCCTTAAAGCTGGAAATCACTGTAGTAGGCACTGTTACTATGTAAATATCAGAGAATGCCTACCAGATGTTTGACTAATAGAAATGTGCATACACAAAGAATGGCTAATAGCATGCGCGCAGAATTCTCAGCAGAACGGTGACTAGCCGCGCACAGGATTGCGCACAGCCACGCATGCACGAGCAAAAGCACGTAATGCATGTTGGGGCCAGAGAGACTATTTAAAGGGGCTCATGCTCCAGTGCTGACTTGTCTTTCAGCTGTTCCCTGTGTCCTGCTATTACTTTGCTTGTTCCCCTGTTGCTGACTCTGCTTGCCTTTGACCTGAACTTGGATCCTGCTCTGTCGCCAATTCCCAACCCCGGCTCCGTTCTTGATTACATCTCTGTCTTATGTCTCAGTACCTCACTGCCAACCCTGCTGCTGACCTCGGCTATTCTTGTGACCAGGCTGCTGTTCCTGGCTTTGCTCTCACATCTGGTTCAAGTGCCTATCTGGCTGTCACCTGTATCAGCTGTACTCATCGCAACTAGTTCCTGTTTTAAGCCTGCTACAAGAGATACAAGAGAGGCCAACCTCGTCATTTCAGTCTCTGATCAGGTACGTGATGGTAAAAATAGCCATACCTGACATTCATCTTTAATACTAAGTGGATGGGAGCTGGGGAACAGAAAGTTTTGAGAGGCCTCTAGAAATCAGGGTACTTAGAATGACAATGAATCAACAACAGAAAAACAAACCCTGCCTAAAATTGTACATTTCTATATGCAAATTAATCAATAGCGCGTGAGCACGTGGTGCACACTGCTCTTTTATTTCAGCATACATAGGGTGAAAGCTGGGAAACAGTCAGAGTTTAAAGTAAAAGTCCATGCAAAAACTAAAATCCCTGCATCTACAGTATAGACACCACGGATCTAACACTAACCTACGTAGGCAGCTGTAGTGCAGGGCAGCCTAGCTGGCTGCAAGAGGTAGTGGGTTAGCAAGTGTATATACTCACTTTCCAGCCTATTTGATATGTTTATGTGTACATATGTTCAGAGTTATCTGGCCTCTATCATTGTCTCCAGCACCATTTTGGAGAAGCCTGCTGTCCTGACAGGACAGCAAATCTCGGGAGATTTGCTGCCATTTTTGGGTGGATACTTTATATAAGAAAGCCCAGGTACATTTAGTTCAGTTCTCGTTTGTGCATAGACAGGGATAGAGAACCCGCTTGTCAGGGGGAGTTAGGAAAAGATAGGAGAGTGTTCCGGCTTGTCAGGGATAGCTCAGGGTTTCTACAGAGTCCTGCATCAGCAATCCTGGTCAGATAAAAGACTTCCCGTTGCAGATAATAAAACCGGTGCCCCCGCTGTAAGGGCGGGACAAGCGGATCAGATGCCTATATCCATCTGCTGAAGGAATACCGTTGTTACCAGGTAACATGTGTGAATAGCAGCCTCTACAGATACGCATCGTGTGCTTGGGTTTATACTGTGTTAGTCAGTGGAAAGTGCCTATAGTGCTGACGAATACAATTACCGCTTACATCAGAAGTGACTGCGCTGTGTATCTGTTCCTCCATGCTTGGAGTGAAACTACGTGCCTTACTGCTGTAAATACTCTTTCTACTACCATCTCTCCGGTAATAAAGTTGCCTGGTTTATAAAGTCAGTACATGTGATTCCCTCTGTGAAAACACTACACTCTACACCTGCTTACATTTTGGCGTAGTCGACAGGATGTCTGAACCATCATCTTTAAGCGAGGGAGTGGCTAGAGGGTCAATCATGGCACCATACGGAGCGGCTTTGGCCCTGATTCCAAAATTTAATGGCACAAATATTCCCCTGACAGACTGGGTGGAGAGATTGGACAGTTCGGTCCGCTTGTTCGAAATACCCACAACACACTTTGCCGATTTGACAGTTAATGCTCTAGGAGAAGGAGAAGCCAGTCGTGCTGTGATGGAAGGAAAGGGATAGCAGAACAGCTATTATGGGCCGCCTAGAAAGCTTGTATAGGGAGAGTACATCCATAGCCGAACTCTGGAAGAGTTTCTATTGTTGGGAACAGCACGACCGAGAGACTATTCCTCAATTTGCAGTGGCCTTACAGGAAATCTGGTGCCAGTTGAAGGAGAAAATAGCTCCCGCCGGAACTGGGGTCCCTAACCTTGATCAGCTTATCCGGGACCAGTTCCTCACTGGTGTATGGTCCTCTTCATTAAAGAGAGCCTTAAGAGATCGAGTGAGAGCTGATGGTATGGTGAAATTCGCTGCTATTCTACAGGAGGCCCTTGTGAGGGAACAGGAAGAGCCGGACCATGAACGGGTTGGTGCCAGAAGCCAGGTTACCCTCACTCATGGAGCCAGGTGGCCAGTGGAGCGGGAGGAAGCGATTGCCCCATGCCCTGCCACCGCCTCGAATGCAGGGATGCCCTCGATGGAAAAGGTCGTACGAGATCTAGTTGATATGGTCACCTCTCTCAGGCAAGAGGTGGCAGCTCTGCAGAGCGGGTACGAACAACCCCGGGTGGCGGTCAGCCCCCTCCGGAGGGACCCCGATATTGACCGAAAGTGCTGGCAATGTGGACGGTTAGGCCACGTCGCAAGGAATTGTGTGAGATGGGGAGCCCAGAACGTACAAAACCATCCTTTCAACTAAAGATTCCCGTGGCGCAGGGGTGACGCGCAGGAAATGTTCATTCACTGCCTCAACGTGATTCTGCAATGATTTCTGGGTGCCCATCGGCGACAGTGATGTTCAATGGACAGCTGGCTAGATGTCTGGTGGACACTGGATCAGAAGTCACCACCATGGCCTATTCGTTCTACCAGTAACAGTTTGGGCTGACTCCAACTCTAGACCCCTCCTGGTTGAAATCTGCTAACAACCTACCAATTCCAGTAGTAGGGGTCACTTGGATGTCCATGAAAATGTATGAGCAAACCCTCCATAGGGTTGGGGTCGTGGTGACCCGAAAGTCCTCCTTCCCAGAAATTCCAGTGGTGTTGGGCAGGAACACCCTAAAATAACTGGACTTAACTCACTTTCTATGGGAGGCTTCAACACAAGCATCCGGGCAGTCAGAACCACAACTGCAGAATCTGATCAACACTTGTCGGACTGTTCAGACGCAGAGTCATAAACATACAGAGAAGGTGGGGGTCATCCATCTCCCTGCCCGTCATCGGGTTATTATACCCCCACGTCAAGAGTTGTTATGCCCCCTTCCTGTGGTAGCTAGAAGACACGTAAGAGGGGCCACTGTGATGGTCGAACCACAACGCAACCTGGAAACCAAATATGAATGGTTGGTAGCCAGAACTCTGTCTGTTGTCCGGCAGGGACAGTGTTGGTACAACTGGTTAACTTGGGGTCCACCCCAATACAAGTGCCCACGGACGTGGCCATTGCAGATCTGTATACAGTACCCAAAAGCTGCATTACTGATCCTTGCCCTGGGGTAGAGGCCGTCTGTGCTGCTTTGCAGACGGCTCTACCTGATTCAGCAAAGACCCAGCTCTCGAAATTGTTAACACAACTGGCACTTCCAGTGCAGGAGATGACCCCGGAACAAAGCAACAAGCTCCAGCAACTAGTTTGCAGACATTTGATGGAATTCACTTAAGGCCCTGAAGACTATGGCTGTACTAATGCTTTGGATCATTCTATCCAAACTGGAGACACGGCTCCTATTCGGGAAAGGTATCGTAATATACTCGGCTCTTTGCCAAGGGGTCAAAGACTTATTACGCGGCAAGCTGCAAGGGGGGGTGATTCGAGAGAGTCATAGTCCCTGGGCTGCGCCCATAGTTCTTGTGTGGAAAAAGGATGGCAGCTTACGTTTTTGTGTGGACTATCGCAGTTTGAATGCCTGTACCCATCGGGATGCTTACCCTTTGCCCCGGGTCGAAGAATCCCTAATGGCCTTGGGACAGGCCCGGTATTTCTCCACGCTAGATTTGGCCAGTGGTTATTGGCATGTCCCGGTAAAAGAGGAAGATCGTGAAAAAACGGCCTTTATCACCAATCTGGGACTATACGAGTTTAATCGGATGCCCTTTGGCCTGACTAATGCCCCCAGTACGTTCCAAAGGCTAATGGAACGTTGCCTGGGAGACTTGAACTTTGAATCTGTCCGGATTTACCTAGATGACATTATCATCCTTTCCAGAACGTTCGAGGACCATTTGTTACATCTGGATCAAGTCCTCCAGCGGCTATGTAGTATTGCCTTCGGCTCAAACCGGAAAAATGTCATCTCATGAAAACAAAAATCCAGTATTTGGGGCATGTGGTCAAGGCAAAAGGGGTGTCCCCCGATCCCGACAAAATTCAGGCTGTACAGACATGGACAACTCCTAAAATGGTAACAGAGCTTCGCTCTTTCTTGGGGCTTGTGGGTTACTACCGCATATTCATTCTGAACTTTGCGACTATCGCAGCCCCTTAGACCCAGTTTTTTTTTTTTGTGCGGGCAACCGGCCAATCGAAAAGGAAAATCTTCTCTCAGCATTACTGACAGTTAGTTGGGGGGCAGCACAAAGTGAGGCATTGGAGGCCCTCAAAGCGGAGCTGACTTCCGCTCCCAAGTTGACTTACACTGACTATCATAAACCCTTCCGGGTGTACACCGATGCCAGTCTCCAAGGATTGGGGGCTGCGCTGGCTCAAGAACAAGATGGAACGGAGCGTGTGATCGCCTATGCAAGTCGGAGTTTATGCCCTACCGAACGTAACCCAACCAACTACAGTTCCTTTAAACTCGAGTTGTTAGCGGTAGTCTGGGCCGTCACCGAAAAGTTTGCTGAGTACTTAGTAAGTGGTCTTGTGGACATATATACTGACAACAATCCTCTTGCCTATCTAGAGACTGCTAAACTGGTGGCCTTGGAGCAATGTTGGGTGGCCAGACTGGCCCAGTTCAACTATACTATTCACTATAAGCCAGGACGTTCCAATAGTAATGCTGATGCTCTCTCCCGATTTCCTCTCGACGGGCCTCAGGATGATCTAGGTCAACAACTCGAAGGGGATGAGGTTGTTCACCGGCAAGAGCAACTGTCTTCAATGGCTCTGCAGAGCAACCAAGTTACGCCAAGAGGGCCAGAGATTCATACTCCTCGAGAGTGGCTGCAACTCCAGCAGCAAGACCCTGACATTGATCAGCTCATGAGATATTGGGAAAGGAATCGGAAACCAGATTTGCGGGAGTGAAGGAGGCTTTCGCTGACGTTGTGTCAGCTTCTAAAACAGTGGGATAGGCTGGAAAGATATAATGGACTCTTATACCGAAAGCCACGGATTCCAGGGGAGCCACGAGTTATTCATCAACTGAGTTTCCCTCAATCGGAGGCCTTAGAGTCTTGTCAAGTCTTTCACCATATTGGAGGACACTTCTGTGCAGAATAGACGGAGGCCTTTATTCGTAAGTACATATTTTGTCCGGAGTTATCCAAGTGGGTGCAGAAGGTATGTCGGGGGTTTAAGAGTTGTGCCATCCACAAAGGGAGAACAGAGAAAACTACCCCTTTGGTGGTGAGCACAGGAGAACCCTTTGAATTACTGACCATGGACTTTCTGACAGTGGCTGACACCTCTTCAGGGTATCGCTATGCCTTGGTGTTGGTGGACTACTTCTCTAAGTTCGCCAACGTGGTGCCAACTAAAGATCAGACTGCCGCCACCACGGCTAAACTGTTCTGGACCCATGTAGTCCAGCCCTACGATTGCCCCAAACGGATTCTGTCCGACCAAGGGCCCAACTTTGAGTCTAGGGTGTTTTCTGAACTGTGCCGTCTTAGTGGTATTCGGAAGTCTCATACTACTCCTTACCACCCCCAGGGAAATGGGGCCTGTGAACGCTTTAATGGCACATTGTTGGGATTGATTCGCACATTAGAGCAAGAGCATTGAGAACGTTGGCTGCAGTATGTAGGAGATGTTGTTTGGGCTTACAATCAGTCTGTGCATCGAGCCACTGGCTATAACCCCCATTTTCTGATGTTTGGGCGTTGTGGCCGTCTACCGGTGGATTTACTCCTGGAAACTCCTGAGCCTATTACGTAAATGACCCCCGATGAATGGATCCAAGATCACTGGCACCTCCTGGTTCAAGCCAAACAGATAGTACTGGGAAAGCACCAGGATTTAGCCGAGGAAAGTACTGTTCAATTGTTGCCACTTACACCCAGAGACAGAGTCTTGGTGAGGAATCCTAAACACTTGAGGGGCAGCAAGCTGGAGTCCAAGTGGGAGCCCTGTCCCTATAGAGTCAAGCAACAACCTTTCCCTGGGCGGCCGAATGGACCTCACAAGAGACTGCATCGAAATCTCCTTTGTCCCTGTGTGTTTAGTGCTGATTCACGAAAGGATAATCCTGTTCCGGTCTTTCCCCCATCTGCTAGATGGGACAACAGCCAGGATGTCCTCAACATCGACTGTGCAATCTGGTACCTGCCCCCTCTGCTGGCGGTAGAGACCTTATCCCTAGCTGGGGGAGATACAGAGAACCAGGCTGCTGCTACTGAATGTGACTTATCTGTGAAGGAGCCAGATGTGCATGGTGCCCTCACTCTGGAGGAGGATGAGCTTCTTGTGGAAGAAATAGCACATACCGATCCTGTTGCCTCAGAGGGAGATAGACATTTGGAAGACCCGGAGCCTTGCTTGCCCAAGCGTATTACCAGGGGACTGAAACCTGTCAAGTATTCTGACTATGTGACTTGAACTGTTATGTATTGCTTGTTTTATTGCTTGCTATAATATTGCACTGTGTTAATTACCTCTTCCTAGATGCAAGCAAGGGATTGCAATTCTTAAAGGGGGGATGTAGGCAGCTGTAGTGCAGGGCAGCCTAGCTGGCTGCAAGAGGTAGTGGGTTAGCAAGTGTATATACTCACTTTCCAGCCTATTTGATATGTTTATGTGTACATATGTTCAGAGTTGTCTGGCCTCTATCATTGTCTCCAGCACCATTTTGGAGAAGCCTGCTGTCCTGATAAGAAAGCCCAGCCACGTTTAGTTCAGTTCTCTTGTGTGCATAGACAGGGGTAGAGAACCCGCTTTTCAGGGAGAGTTAGGAGAAGATAGGGAGAGTGTTCCGGCTTGTCAGGGATAGCTCAGGGTTCCTATGGAGTCCTGTATCAGCAATCCTGGTCGGATAAAAGACTCCCCGTTGTGGATAATAAAACCGGTGCCCCCCGCTGTGAGGGTGGGACAAGCGGATCAGATGCCTATATCCATCTGCTGTAGGAGTTGTTGTTTGGGCTTACAATCAGACTGTGCATCAAGCCACTGGCTATACCCATTTTCTGATGTTTGGGCGTTGTGGCCGTCTACCGGTGGATTTACTTTTGGAAACTCCTGAGCCTATTACGTCAAGGACCCCCGATGAATGGATCCAAGATCACTGGCACCTCCTGGATCAAGCCAAACAGATAGTACTGGGAAAGCACCAGGATTTAGCCAAGGAAAGTACTGTTTGATTGTTGCCACTTACACCCGGAGACAGAGTCTTGGTGAGGAATCCTAAACACTTGAGGGGCAGCAAGCTGGAGCCCAAGTGGGAGCCCTGTCTCTATAGAGTCAAGCAACAACCTTTCCCTGGGCAGCCTGTGTATGATCTGGTTTCAGAGAAGCTGAATGGACCTCACAAGAGACTGCATCGTAATCTCCTTCATCCCTGTGTGTTCAGTGCTGATTCACGAATGGATAATCCTGTTCCGGTCTTTCCCCATCTGCTAGATGGGACAACAGCCAGGATGTCCTCAACAGTGACTGTGCAACCTGGTACCTGCCCCCTCTGCCGGCGCTAGAGATCTTATCCCTAGCTGGGGGACATACTGTACAGAGAACCAGGCTGCTGCTACTGAATGGGACTTATCTGTAAAGGAGCCAGATGTGCATGGTGCCCCCACTCTGGAGGAGGATGAGCCTCTTGTGGAAGAAATAGCACCTACCGATTCTGTTGCCTCGGAGGGAGATAGACATTTGGAAGACCCGGAGCCTTGCTTGCCCAAGCGTATTACCAGGGGACTGAAACTTGTCAAGTATTCTGACTATGTGACTTGAACTTTTATGTATTGCTTATTTTATTGCGTGCTATAATATTGCACTGTGGTAATTACCTCTCCCTAGGTGCATGCAAGGGATTGAAATTCTTAAAGGGGGGATGTAGGCAGCTGTAGTGCAGGGCAGCCTAGCTAGCTGCAAGAGGTAGTGGGTTAGCAAGTGTATCTACTCACTTTCCAGCCTATTTGATATGTTTATGTGTACATATGTTCAGAGTTGTCTGGCCTCTATCATTGTCCCCAGCACCATTTTGGAGAAGCTTGCTGTCCTGATAGGACAGCAAATCTCGGGAGATTTGGTCGGCCATTTTTGGGTGGATACTTTATATAAGAAAGCCCAGCCACGTTTAGTTCAGTTCTCGTGTGTGCATAGACAGGGGTAGAGAACCCGCTTGTCAGGGAGAGTTAGGAGAAGATAGGGAGAGTGTTCCGGCTTGTCAGGGATAGCTCAGGGTTCCTATGTAGTCCTGCATCAGCAATCCTGGTCAGATAAAAGACTCCCCGTTGTGGATAATAAAACCGGTGCCCCCACTGTGAGGGCGGGACAAGCGGATCAGATGCTTATATCCATCTGCTGAAGGAATACCGTTGTTACCAGGTAACGTGTGTGAATAGCAGCCTCTACAGATACGCATCGTGTGCTTGGGTTTATATTGTGCTAGTCAGTGGAAAGTGCCTATAGTGCTGATGAATACAATTACATCAGAAGTGACTGTGCTGTGCATCTGTGCCTCCATGCTTGGAGTAAAACTATGTGCCTTACTGGTGTAAATACTCTTTCTACTACCGTCTCTCCGGTAATAAACGTTGCCTGGTTTATAAAGTCAGTACGTGTGATTCCCTCTGTGAAAACGCTGCACTCTACCCCCACTTACACCTATATATCCCTATAAAGAAAAATGAGTATACATACCTTTTTGAAAGCCGATCTGACCACTCCGACCCGATCTCCAGCGGCGGAAGCTCTGCAGAGGACACGGCCGACAGTGGCTGTGAAAGGAATGGGAAGTGACGTCACCCATAGAGTTACTATGGGGCTTCCGTTGTTGTTCGTCGCCTCTGCACCCGCCTCTACAGTGAGGACTGACAGCTCAGCGTGGTATCCGGTTTGAGCGGGTCAGATCGGCTTCCAAAAAGGTATGTATACTCATTTTTTCTTTGCAGGGATAGAGAGGTTAATGTTAGATCCCTGGTGTCTATTGATGCAGGGATTTTAGTTTTTGCATGGACTTCCACTTTAAGAGGTCTCCAGAAGCCACTGCATAAAAACGGATACACTAATTATAAACAGAAATAAAAATACCAGTATAGTTATAGGGAAAATTTGGGAAATTGTTCTCAAGAGAAAAAAATCATAATGGAAACACAGTTTTCTAAAAATGTTTTAGCAAATCTTTAGAGATTTGGAGGATTGATGATATTGTATAGAACAAGGTTCCAGGGAAAGGTTAGTAGCAAGACAGAATTTGTGGAGGAATGAGTGTAAATGAGTGAGATCCCCAAATCTGAATGATTGACTTTGACCTATGTGAAATCAGTCAGTTGTTGTTGTCACCTAATGTATGACTAAGAAGATCTGCAAATTGATTCTGATCCACTGGTACACACATGGATGTGAGATCCAAAAGGTAATGCTTGGCTCAATCCATTATATGAAGAAACTCGCTCATTGTGGAAATAGCTCTGGGTCCTACCTTGAAGATGAATGTAAGCGATAACAAGAAAGAGCAAAAAACGCAGGGACATTGAAGTTGCTCTGAGTCATAAGAAATTCAATGCTATACTGGAATGAAAAATTCAATATTCCTGAGCCTAGAAAACCTGTAGATGGGTTCTCCAATCTGAATGGCTGGCATCTGAAGTAATTAGGCTCCAATAGACAGAAGCAATTGGCAGGCAGTTCTGAGGAAGGCAGGATCTGTTCCACTTGCTCAGAAACCCCAACTGTGAGTGTCTAAGTTGCCAATGGACCCAGAGACTGGTGTAAGGCACAAAAACACGTTTTACGCATTATCAAAATTCGGTCTGGAAAAAAGCTTGTGCACCATTGAATATAGTGAGGAACTTCATGTTGAGCTTTGTTACACTTTGGGAAACGCGAAACAAAGGGGTGAATGATGGCTTTAACTGTATTATTCATCTCTTTTATTTTGTATGTCATCATGTGCAATGCTTCCAGTGTAGGCATTCCATATGTATAACGTTAAAGTGATACTAAAGCTTCACATTTTTTTTTTTTAAATAACAAACATGTTATACTTACCTCCACTGTGCAGCTCGTTTTGCACAGAATGGCCCCGATCTTCGTCTTCTGGGGTCCCTCGGCGGCTGTCTCAGCTCCTCCCGCTTCTGATAACCCCCTCTGGGAAGCGCTCTCCCAAGGGGGTTACCTTGCGGGCACGCTGCCGAGTCCTGTATTCGAGCTCCATAGCCGCCAACTACAGGACTCGGCCCCGCCCCCGGCGCGCTGCGTCATTGGAGTTGATTGACTGCAGCGCGAGCCAATGGCTGCGCTGCTATCAATCTATCCAATGAAGGGCCGAGAAGCCTGGGCCAAGAAGTCAGCGCGTTCACGACGCTGGACTTTCGAGGGCTCAGGTAAGTAAATGGGGGGGGGGGCTGGGGGGCCTGTAAGCATTGGATGGTGACACCTTAATGCATAGGATGCATTAAGGTGAAAAAACGGGAAGCTTTACAACCCCTTCAAAGTGGAATTATAGTCAAAATTAAAAACAACATACATGATGCAGTCTGTTGATAGCATTAGCAGAGCAGTGCCCCTGTTAAGATACTTGCTGATCCTGGAAGTCAATCCCTTCTCTTTTTCCTTCTTTTAACAAGTTGTCTAGCAAAAGTTTCTGTTACAAGTGTGAAAATAAAAGAAAAAAGAAAAATATTGCCTCCACCACATTTAAAGGCGGTAAAGACACAATATAAAAAAAAATTGCTCTTAAAGTTAGTTTAACCTGTGAATGTTCCATAACTCATGATCCATACATATCCCTGTGATCATAATAGCAAGTTAACTGGAACTATTAGCTGTTTATAATTAACAGTAAAACCTTGGTTTGAGAGTAACTTGGTTTGAGAGCGTTTTGCAAGACAAGCAACATTTTTTTTATAAAACTTAACTTGATATACAAGCGATGTCTTGATATACAAGTAGCGTCATGTCACAACAGAGTATAAAAGAGAAGAGAATTATCTCCATGTGAATGAGTGAATAACAACAATAATATAAAATATATAAAAAAGAGAAGAGAATTATCTCCATGTGAATGAGTTAATAACAACAATAATATAAAATATATAAAATATATAAAAAAATACAATGTGCCAAAAATAGCAATATAGTGACCAAAATCTGCAAATAATAATTGCAGATGTGCAAAATAGCAATAAAGTATCAAAAATGTTCCTGAAATAATGTGAAATAAAATGCGTCCCAAATCGAAGAAACATATCAATTAATAAATAGTGAGGCTAGATAGTCCTCTGAATGGATGAAAATAGTTGAAAACTTTTGCCATCCTCACATCCTGATGTAACCAGTAAACATGATGTTGAAAGAAAAAGTGTCCATAATGTTCCTAAATGTTTCGTGAATAGCCTCTTAATGCTAAGGTCTCCCAGAACTCTCACCTTAATAGTAGGGGTAAAAAGCACCCATACATAAACAAAGAGCTCCACAATCTTCTATGGGTAGGTGGGTTCTCAAGGTATTCCTCCAATGGGCAAGATGATCCGCTCAAATACCCCAGTTAGTTCAAAGGAAATGCCTCAGTAAAACAGGGGGAATAAAGCAAAGAAGCCTCCAATAGTGTAGTGTGTTAAGTGCCAAACGATATATATTTATTAAAAAGGCAAAGTAAACTCTTACATTTAAAACATAAAAACAAACAGGGAACAAAATCGGCATTGTTCCTCGCCCTCTTACGTCACTTCCGGTGTGCGTCTATCCTGGCCAATCTCTACGCATTACGTCACATCTCGTGACTTCATCTGGGGAACCGGATTGGTTGTGGAACCGTACTTTAAATATTGTGTACGCTTTTTCTTTTTGACTTATTGTTCTAATTTTATGGTTTCCTCTCCATGCCTTTTTATACTTTTCTATACCCCAAAATTGGAGTTGTGAAGGATCTTTATTGTATATTAGTACAAAATGCTTCGAAACATTGTGTTTAGGGAAGCCATTGATTATGTTTTGCACATGCTCCTGTATCCTTACTTTCAGGGCTCTCTTGGTCCTACCAACGTATTGTAAGTTACAGCTGCACTGAAGTACATACACTACTCCCTCAGTGTGACAGCTTATAAAATCGCGTATAGTATATGATTGGCCTGTATTCGTGGCCACAAACTCAGTTCTATTTTTCTGAAATTTTTTTTTGAATGATGGCAGGCATAGCAATTCCTGCAAGGATAAAATCCTTTTCCATTGAAGAAAGTAAATGTTGGTTTGGGTGGTGGTTCCACTACTGATTGCACAATTAGGTCTTTGATCGTAGGTGCTCTTTTATAAATAATATTAGGGCAATCGGGTAAGATATTTTTGAGGTCCTTGTCATTTTTTAGGATATGCCAATGTCGCTGTATTATTTTGGCTATATCTTTATATTGGACATTGTTCTGTAGCATTGTTGTTTTATCCATCTCATCCACATGTTGTATCTGATCCTTGATCCATGAGTCATCATATCCTTTAGCTTTAAATCTTTTACCGATTATTTCAGCTTGAATCCTGTAATCTTCGTCTCTCGTACAATTCCTGAAAAATAATCGGTAATAGATTTAAAGCTAAAGGATATGATGACTCATGGATCAAGGATCAGATACAACATGTGGATGAGATGGATAGAACAACAATGCTACAGAACAAACCAAAAAAGAAATTCCAACAAGAGGCACCATGCCTTATATTGGATTACAATGTCCCAATTCTTTGCTTCAAGGAATGTGGCGAGTGAGCAGATACATGTGTACATATGCTTGAGATTTGGTTAAAAAATTACAGACTTCCTTGGCATATCCTTGGGTTTATCAAATATCTGCAACTCCACTGTCTGCATTCCGGGTTTCTTTGAAGACCTTCAACTAGACTCCCATGTTATCACTTTTTGAGAATTTTATTATTTTACACTAAGTGGGGATCCTGTTGGTATGGAAGATATCTACCTCCTCTACATTGGGAGAATGGATGAAACAAAACTACTTAGCATTACCCCTATATAAAACTATAGGGGTCATCTGCAATCATTTGATTGTATCTGAAGCCCATGGCTTGCTTCCACCTCCTCTATTCCAGACTTGCTTTAAAATGTTTGTGACATTGTTGGTCTAGAATGTACTTCAAAGTAGAACTTCACCCAAAAAGGGGGAGTTTTGCTTGTTTGCCTCCTTCCCCCTCCTCTTTAACAATTGGCACTTTTTGGGGGGTGTTTTGACAGGTACCCACTCCCACTTCAGCCTGGATTGCAGGAAGTTTGCCCACCTTTCACCCACAGCCTTCTGGGGCACATCACAGGTCCCAAAAGACTTCACGAAATGCAGCGCGGCTCACACTTGCTTCACAGCCATTTATCCTTAGTTAAAATGCCGGCGCCTGGACCCGAAGCCCGTTGAAGAATTGGCTTAGGTGAGGATAGCGCTGGATCCCTGGACGGGTAAGTTTCCTTATATTAAAAGTCAGCAGCTACAGTATTTGTAGCTACTGACTTTTCATTTTTCTGGGGGAGACTGGAGCTCCTCTTTTGGGGTACACACTATAATAAATTATTTTCCTCATTGTTTCCCAGCAAATCAGAATCAATTAAAGAAAATTCGTACGAAAATTCCTGTACGACAAAGGCTTTTTTTTGTTGTTGTTTATTGTTTCTGATCATGCGCAGTCTTTAGTTTCTGTTTTTACTTGTACAAAAATCGTACGAAAACGGTACACATTAAACGAAAATCGTTCATTCTGTTTCCATACGGGAAACATTTTGGAGCTTGTACCTTTGCAAATTTTCATTCAGAAGGTCGGAATTGGCTGTAGAAAGTTGTGTACACACTATACGAAAATCTTACGAAAGTTCCTTGGACAGAACCTTAAGCAAATTCTGTTACTGAATCTCTGAGCATGTGAATTGTAATTTTTACGGTGAATGACACCAATAATGAGAGGCAAGAAATGTCAGGTTCTTAGTCATAATGGGTTAATGTAAATTTGTTTACATGCAAAAAAGTATATATTTAAAAAAAATCAAACTTCTAAACTGAATAAACATTTATTAACCAATTCTGTCCAAATACGTCTAAATTGCTAAAGATTTACTACATTATGTTTCTAATTGATAGTCAAAATATGTCCCCGCCTTCCAATAATAGTCTTTAGGTCACTTGTCTTTTTAACTAAAGATATAAATTTCACAGATGTTGTAAAC
Source organism: Lithobates septentrionalis (assembly GCA_037952835.1). Classification (NCBI taxonomy): domain Eukaryota; kingdom Metazoa; phylum Chordata; class Amphibia; order Anura; family Ranidae; genus Lithobates; species Lithobates septentrionalis. The sequence goes on from JBBDGP010000541.1 coordinate 168,099, forward strand.
ACCTATATTATGAGGGGGTGCTGATAAGTATTGAGCCTTACCCAGAAAAAATTGAGCCAGGAAGCTGTAAACTGCAGGGTGTACTGGCCAATTTGTATATATTCAATGGTGCAAAAATCAACTATCTGTGATTTTAACTTATCTTTCTTTTTCAGGTCCAAATGGCAGCACCTTCAGAAAAGTTCAATGTGGCAGAGCATAGGACCACAATGAAGTTCCTGTTTCTCCAAGAGAAAGGTGCGCAGCAGATCCATGATGAAATGTCACAAACTTTGGGTGACTGTGGCCCTTCATATGCAACATTGGGTCGTCAACTTTAAAACTGGCCATTTTCGGTGTTGAAAGTGAGAAACCCTTTGGAAGGCCTGTTTCTGTCTCTGTGCCTGCAAAAGTCAAAAGTTTTGGGATCCACTTTGCTGCAAGCTTTCTCATTTCCAAGTCGTTGTGGATAATGGCACCAACTCTCTCATGTGATATTCCCAAATATGTAGCAATACTTTTGGCTGATATTCGGCGGTCCTCCATGATCATGTCATGGATGGCTTTCACATTTGACAGGCACAGAGACAGAAACAGGCCTTCCACTGGGTTTCTCGCTTTCAATACCGAAATGGCCAGTTTTAAAATTGACAACCCAATGTTTAACTGTTGCATATGAAGGGCCACTGTCACCCAAAGTTTGTGACATTTCATCATGGATCTGCTTCGCGCCTTTTCCTTTGGAGAAACAGGAACATGATTATGGTCCTATGCTCTTCCACATTGAATTTTTATGGAGGTGCTGCCATGTTCAATTTGGACCTGAAAAAGAAAGATAAGTTAAAATCATAAGTAGTTGATTTTTTGCACCCTTGAATATATACAAATTGGCCAGTGCACCCTGCAATTTACAGCTTCCTCGCTCAATTTTTTCTGGGTAAGGCTCAGTACTTATCAGCACCCCCTCATATAACCAGTTTATCGCACTGCATCCACGTGAAAACCATATATTTTACAGTACATAGTTTGGGATATTATTAACAGGCTGGACAAATCTTACGGCAGACGCATCTACCCTTACAAAGGCATTTCTAGCTGAATGCATACAATATATGGAACGCCAATGGAACTCCTTTCCCCAATCTGTCTGATTATTTCCTACTCTATTAGCTTTTAGACGATCCCTAAAAAACCCTTCTCTTCAGAGAAGCCTACCCTAACAACACCTAACAACTGTATTTTTATTTTCTCCATCATCTCATCCTCCACAGTTATTACCTTTTGTTTCACTTGACCCTCCCTTCTAGATTGTAAAGAGAAGGGCCCTCTGATCCCTCCTGTATTGATTTGTATTGTAACTGTACTGTCTGCCCTCATGTTGTAAAGCGCTGCGCAAACTGTTGGCGCTGTATAAATCCTGTATTATAATAATAACAATAATATATACAGTACATACAATGCAAATGTGATTCTAGCCAGCAACCCATCGCAGAGTATCTTTACTGAAAGAACACAAAGGTTTCAAAACTACAATATCACTTTATTTTATATTATTATCTCTGGCATGTTTGTAAAACAGTTCATTTAAAAAACAAAAAAAACAAAACAAAACAAAATTAAAATCAGATGTAAACAATAAGGAAACCACATTCAAAACCATTCAGTAGCTATATTGTTCTCTTGTGTTATGTAAATTGATATTTGTAACAATTTTGTGTGCAATGTAATCATAATAATTAATTTGGACAACTTGATTGCTCTGCTTAATGTTAACAGCAACATTTATACAATATATGCATTTTGGCAGAATACATTTTACAGCTGCCAGTGAGATAATTACCAAACCTGAATTCATCAATCGAAAGTCAGATTTTGTATAAAGTTTTACTGTTCAAGTATATTATAATAAAATATAAGAACAATTCATGTTTTGGACATTATAATAAACACTTTTCATCTCAGAACTCATCTGTCAGGTTTGGCCCATGAAGCCATTTCCATAATGTTAATCCCTAAAAATCGAATCCATGTTAGGCCTCTTGCACATGATACTCCTGTTTGAGCATCTACTTTTTCAGACTTTTTTTTTTGTATGTATTTATTCGCATTTTCATGTATATGCGTTCGTGCAAATGCGCGGAGACTTATTCTCACGTTCTTGTATTGCACAATATGTAAGTGGGCATTTGCGCGTATGAGACATAAATTACTGACCAAAAAAGCTAATTTTTCTACATTTTTTTTACTGAAGAATGCACACAGCTTGTTTACGCTCCTGTGTGCATAGGCACTTTACAATTAATGGGCTGTATTTTAGCTCAGTAAAAAAAAAAAAAAAGCTGACCTGAGTTTTTTCAAGCTGCAGGGTGCAAGAGGCCTTAGACTTGTCACTGAATTCATAAATGAATGAAGTGGTACAATATTGTACTGTATTAGCCATCGCCTAACGCACACATTTTGGAGTAATACCCTAACTGCTTAACTTTATAAAGCTTGAACAAGGGACCTAAGGCATTTTTTTTATAATAAAGGGTACATCTAAATTAATTTACAAATGAAAATAATTGCATGGGAACCCTATATAATAAACTTGATAGAGCTTATAAAAATATCATAATTTTATAAATATATATAAAAGATTATTGAATTGAATGGGAACACCATTACATCATGTCCATGGAACATATTAAAAGATATTAAAAGATAGATAGATAGATAGATAGATAGATAGATAGATAGATAGATAGATAGATAGATAGATAGATAGATAGATAGATAGATAGAAAATGGTACATTTCAATTAATCTACAAAAGAAAATAATTAAAGGTATTTTTTTTAAATGTTCAATCTAATTTTATTGAAAAACTAGGAGTTTAAATACAGACAAATAAAAATAATTGAATGGAAACCCCATATCATAATTTTAGAAAAATATATAAAACATTCTTGAATTGAATGGGAACACTAGTAACACCATTCCATTATGTCTATGGAACTTACTAAAGAAAAATACATATATAGTTATTATAATACAGGATTTATACAGCGCCAACAGTTTCGGGAGCGATTTACAACATGAGGGCAGACAGTACACTTACAATACAAATCAATACAGGAGGGATCAGAGGGCCCTGCTTGTTAGAGCTTACAATCTAGAAATATATATATATATATATATATATATATATATATATATATATACATACACTCTTTTTTGTGTTAATATTTTTACATGTTCTGTAGAGTTTATAGGATATGGTTCTCATCCTATTAGTTGATATGTAGAATAATTTAGGCATTTTATTCATGTATGATAGCATATATACATATACACATAGTATATATACAAAACATTCTTGAATTAAATGTATCTACAAATGACAATAATTGGATGGGAACCCCATTCCATCAACCCTAAAGAGCCCTATAAAATATATTATTCATACATAGTGTGTATGTATATATATATATAATATTAATTGGATGGCAACCCCATTCTACTAACTATATAGATCATAAACATGAAATATACATATATATATATATATATAGTATTTGTATAGTGTACTTGAATAAAAGGTACATCCAAATTTCCAAATTAAATGAAATAATTGGATGGGTACCCCACCATTCCATCAACCCTAAAGAACCTATAATTATTTATATATATATATATATATATATATATATATATATATATATATATATATATATATATATATATATAAAATCTTGATTGGGTAGGAACCCCATTCTACTAACTCTATAGAACATAAACATCAAATAAATTTAAAAAATATATATGTATTTATTGAATAAAAAGTACATCCATATTAAATGAAATAATTGGATAAAAACCCCATTTCATCAACCCCAACGAACCTATAAATATATTATTATATTATACAGTATATAGTTCGTATTTTTATAAGCTTTATAGAGTTAATACAATGGGGTTCCCACTCAATTATTACCATTATTATACTGATCTAGGTGTACCTTCCTAGAGTGATAATATATATATTATATAGTAATGCATTCTAAAGAGTTGATGGAATTTTTTTTATAATAATTGGATGGGAAACACATTCCAACAACCCTTAAGAACCTATAGAAAAATTATTTGTATACAGTATATATATTTATATATATATATAATCTTAATTGGATGGCAACCCCATTAAACTAATTATATAAAACATAAACATTTAATAAACAAATATATATAATATTATGTTTTGTAGAGTGTATTCCTTGAATTCAGGGAGCATCCAAATGAAATGAAATAATTGGATAAGAACCCAATTCCAACAACCCTAAGGAATCTTCAAAATATTATTTTATATATAACAAAACATTCTTGAATTAGACCCCCATTACATTGACTCCATAGAACCTATAAATATATTATTGTGTGTGTATATATAGTGTACATGCTCTATAGTAGAGTTGATAGAATGGGATTTCCATTCAAATATTATCATTGGACATGAATTCCATTCCACCAACTCTATGGAGACCATAAAATAATGACTTTCTTGTGACATTGTGTAGAAGGTGTTGGTGTGGTGATGACATTGTGTTTAGTAATGGTTCCTCCCATTGTGATCATGTTTGGTAATGGTTCCTCCCATTATAGTCATGTTTGGTAATGGTTCCTCCCATTATAGTCATGGTTGGTAATGGTTCCTCCCATTATAGTCATGTTTGGTAATGGTTCCTCCCATTATAGTCATGTTTGGTAATGGTTCCTCCCATTATAGTCTTGGTTGGTAATGGTTCCTCCCATTATAGTCATGGTTGGTAATGGTTCCTCCCATTATAGTCATGGTTGGTAATGGTTCCTCCCATTGTCAGTGATGTAATAATGGTTTCTCCCATTGTGATGATGTGTGAGTGGAATGTCCCTCCATGGTGGTTCTATCACACTCTGTAGACCTTCCATTGGGTGTGTACATTGGATATTGTATAATGATGGGTAATGTTGGACATGGAGAGGTGTCATGGCGGTTTCCAGTCACACTCTCCTCCCCGCCATCTCGGGGCTCTGCCCATCCTCCATTTCACGTCCACCACACAACACGAGGACACAAAATGGCCGCCGGGACTCTTCATGAGTGTTCCCCAAGGCGGGAGCCTCGCCCAGCGCCGGGCTGTTGGCCGCCCCCATGTGTTACCGCCCAAGGACTAACCCCGGGCGGTTAAACCGACTCCCCGCCGCCTTCACACGACGTATCTCGGTCTACTTCGCCAAGACCGTCGTGTGAAAACAAGATGGCAGACGTGTGAGGGAAGGCGCAGGGCGCAGCCTCGTTCTGGGTCTGACGTGACTAATAGGCGCGTGCGGGGAGGGAGCCCCTCCCCTCAACTCCACAGCTGCCTTCCTACCCCACCCCCACCAACTGACTCTGCTATCCCCGCTGCGGATGCACGGAGCTGCACGTAGACCAGAGCCCTAGAACTGCGAGAGCTCCTTCCGCCGCCCGGGACTATTTTTTCCTTCCGCCTCGCTGGTTACTAGGTGTAAAGCCGACAACAAAGCGCCTGTGAACGAAGTGTTCGTCGCTTGCTAGTAGCCGTACTCGGCATATGAAGATACAATAACACATTCCTATGTGGACTATTTTCGCTGAGTGACGTGCCCACGTCTATTCCATAGGCGGCGGAGGGATACGCTTTTTTTTTTTTTTTTTTTTCAGTGGGAGCCGTCACTGGATTCCCCCAGCGCTGTAAAGGGAATCGCTTTATAACTTGAGAGGGGAGGGCGGAGCGTCGCTTGGGTAGCTTAGCAACTCGAGCTTGATCGACGTTGCCGGTTTCCCAATCGGAGACGGGAGCTGTCTGCCCGGCCACGCCTTCCGCCCTGTGTTGGCCAATGGCAAGTTAGGAGGCGCGGTTTGCAAGGTGCGCGTGCAGCGTTGTTCCGCCTCCTCCTCCCAAGCATAGTAGTGTCCTGCTGCACGGAGCTGGGTGAAGAAGGTTCCTGGGCGGGCTGAGTACAATAGACGGTGACGGGGGACAGAGAAGAGGCTTTTTTTTTCCTGTGGAAGGTGACAACTACCGGATGAGAAAGTGGCTATAAACGGTGAGTACCGCCATAGGAGAGCACTCTGCTGTAGTCACCAGTCTGCACCATCATCTGCTTTATTTACTGGAGGACTGCGGGCTGTGCCCTGCAATGCTTGTCACCTTTCCAGCTTCCATTACATGATACAAAGCCTTGGAGGGGCACCTGGCAACAATGTATCAAGATGTAAATATTGAAACATTGTATGGAATGAAAGTATGGGGGGGGGGGGTGTTTTGGTAGGATATGGGGGTCACCTAGCAGAAAAGAACATGGGTGGTCATGTACATGGATTTGTAGACCCCTACCCTGGCCATCACCTTGGCATTGCCCACCATTGATGAGTTAGATCAGTGTCCTCAGCCTGGTTGGATAAGTTGGATCCTTGCTGGTTAGGAGCGCATCCTAGTTGGTTATGTTGAACCCCTTCATGGTTGGACCATGTTGTGATACGACCCTGACCTGGTTGGATCTCATCCTGGTTGGGAGCCCATCGTTGGTGTGGTGGACTTCATTGCGGTTGGGTCTCATCATCTGGTCGGGAGCCCATCGTTGGTGGACCTCGGTGGACTTGTCTCCTGGTTGGATCTCATCCTGGTTGGGAGCCCATCGTTGGTGGACTTGTCTCCTGGTTGGATCTCATCCTGGTTGGGAGCCCATCGTTGGTGGACTTGTCTCCTGGTTGGATCTCATCCTGGTTGGGAGCCCATCGTTGGTGGACTTGTCTCCTGGTTGGATCTCATCCTGGTTGGGAGCCCATCGTTGGTGGACCTCAGTGGACTTGTCTCCTGGTTGGATCTCATCCTGGTTGGGAGCCCATCGTTGGTCGACTTGTCTCCTGGTTGGATCTCATCCTGGTTGGGAGCCCATCGTTGGTGGACTTGTCTCCTGGTTGGATCTCATCCTGGTTGGGCACATTGCCGAGACCCCCCATCCTGGTTGGATATATCAGATTGATCATATCTGCCTTTTTTATGAATCTGGAAGGGACACGGGTTGCGTTTCTGGGGTGACAAGTCCAGGTGACCCCAATCTTCCTGACCATGTTACCCCTGAATGTAAATATTCAGCCACTTGCTCCCTAGTCCGTGTGCTGAACCCTGTCTCGGTAGGATATGTTAGATCCCATTTTGGTTGGATGTGTCAGATTGATCACATCTGCCTTTTATGAACCTGGAAGGAGCTGGGGTTGTGTTTTTGAGGTGACCCCCCCCATATCTTCCTGGCCATGTGTCACATCTGGATGTAAATATTTAGCCACCTGCTTCCTGGTCACGTGCTGTCATTGGTATGCAATGAAGGGGCGGGGACTGCTGCATGTATGACCCTGGCCGTAAACTTGACGTTGGTGTCTAATGTAGAGTGGCAGACGCACTTCATAGTGTTTTTTTGTTAAGGAAGGACCCCAACCTGGTTGGATGTCTCATATTGATTACATCCTGCCTTTTATGAACCTGTAAGGAACTGGATTCGAGTATTTAGTGACAAGTCTAGGTGACCCCCCTATCTTCCAGACCATGCATTGCCACCTGCTCCCTAGACACCTGCTGAACCCTGTCTCGGCAGGATAGGTTGGATCCCATTTGGTTGGATGTGTCAGATTTATCACGTCTGCCTCTTATGAATCTGGAAGAAACTGGGCTTGCGATTTTGGGATGACAAGTCCAGGTGACCCCCTATCCCCGTGGCCATGTGTCACATCTGGATGTAAATATTTAGCCATCTGGTCACGTGCTGTCATTGGTATGCAATGTAGGGGCGGGGACTTGTGCTACTGCATGTATGACCCTGGCAGTAAACTTGATGTTGGTGTCTAATGTAGAGTGGCAGACACACTTCATAGTGTTTTTTTGTTAAGTTAGGACCCTGACCTGGTTGGATGTCTCATATTGATTACATCCTGCCTTTTATAAACCTGTAAAGAGCTGGGTTTGAGTTTTTGGGGTGACAAGTCCAGAGGACCCCCATCTTCCTGACCACGTGTTGCCACCTGCTCCCTAGTCACGTGCTGAACCCTGTCTTAGGATATGCTAGATCCCATCCTGGTTCGATGTGTCAGATTGATCACATCTGCCTTTTATGACTAAGGAACTGGCTTTGTGTTTTTGGGGTAACAAGACCAAGTCGTTTGCGCCCCCCCATGTAAATATTTAGCAGCCTGTGCTGTCATTGGTACTCAATGAAGGGGGGCAGGACATGTATGACCCTGGTCATAGACTTGACATTGGTGTCTAATGTAGAGTGGCAGACACCCTTCATAGTGTGTCTTTTGTTAAGGAAGGACCCCCCCTCCCTCCTCTTGGTTGGATGTGTCATATTGATTACATCCTGTCTATTATGAATCTGTAAGGAACTGGGGTTGTGTTTTTGGGGTGACAAGTCCTGGTGACCCCCATCTTCTTGGCCATGTCCTAAATGTAAATATTTAGCCACCTGTTCTTGTGCGGGACCCGGTCCTTATTGGATATGTTGGATCCCATTCTGGTATGAATCTGTAAGGAACTGTTTGAGCTTTTGCGGTGACAACTCCAGCTGACCCCCATCTTCCTGGCCATGTGTTGCCACCTGCTCTCTAGTCACGTGCTGAACCCTGTCTCGGTAGGATATGTTAGATCCCATCCTGGTTCGATGTGTCAGATTGATCACATCTGCCTTTTTTTTTGACTCTAAGGAACTGGGGTTGTGTTTTTTTTTTTTTTTTTTTTTTTGGGGTGACAAGGCCAAGTCGCCCCCCCCCCCGAATCTTCCTGGCCATGTGTCACCACCTGATGTTAATATTTAGCTGGTCATGTGGTATACAATGAAGGGGCGGGACATGTATGACCCGCGTCATAGACTTGACATTGGTGTCTAATGTAGAGTGGAAGACGCCCTTCATAGTGTGTCTTTTGTTAAGGAAGGACCCCCTCCTCTTGGTTGGATGTGTCATATTTGATTACATCCTGTCTATTATGTATCTGTAAGGAACTGGGGTTGTGTTTTTGGGGTGACAAATCCAGGTCACCCCCATCTTTTTGGCCATGTCCTAAATGTAAATATTTAGCCACCTGGTCCTTATTGGATATGTTAGATCCCATTCTGGTATGAATCTGTAAAGAACTGTGTTTGAGCTTTTGGGGTGACAAGTCCAGCTGACCCCCATCTTCCTGGCCATGTGTTGCCACCTGCTCCCTAGTCACGTGCTGAACCCTGCCTCTATAGGATATTTTAGATCCCATCCTGGTTCTATGTGTCAGATCACATCTGCCTTTTATAAATCTAAAAGGAACTGGGGTTATATATACACATTTACAAGAAAAAGGGGTTGTATTTTTAGGGTGACAATTCTAGGTGACCCCCTGTCTTCCTGGCCATGTGTCACCTCCTGGATGTAAATATTTAGCCACCTGCCCCCCTGGTCACATGCTGTCATTGGTATGCAATGAAGGGGCGGGAACTTGTGCTGCTGCATGCGTGACCCTGGCCGTAAACTAGGCAGTGGTGTTAAAGGTAGAGTGGCTCCACGCAGACACTCCATTTGTTTTTTTTTAAATTAGGAAAGTACTTTTTATGTAATTGTTCTGAGTTTGGGTAAGGTCACCCTCTAACGTGTTTCATTCTGTTTGATCTCTAGAAACCTCCATGATGGTGCTCGTGCACCAAGACAGTATGAATGTCCTGGTGGGACAGAAGTTTGCCTGTGTGTTGGGGAACGATCTAAAACTTGATGCTTATGACGTAGCAGACTGGCCGTGGAAGAGCGGCATCATTCGGGCTGCCTCCCATAAAGAAGTGAACTGTGAAGAGTTGAAGGTAATTGGGTGCTTGTGAAGTCTACGTTATTCTTCTCATCATGTGGAAATGTTTGGCAGCTGCTTGATAAAGACTGTGTAGTCATCTGTTGTATGTAAATAATAAATGTCTTTATTTGCTCCCTTTTTTGGTCTTTCACAATTTACTTTTACCATTGAAAAGTGTTTTGTGATATCTGTTTGTGTTTGATAAGTGCAAAAAAAAAACATTGATCATGTCAGAAAATCAAAGCTGTCCTGTTACTCTACCTGTGTTGCCTCAAAGAGCCCTCCTAGTTCTTATCATAGACTACAGAGAACGATTTACCGTTTTATGTTGGGGATCGGAGAGTGGTAGCGATAGAATAGTTTATCGTTAGCCATTGGGCGGGGATGACACCACTCAGTCCATAAAAAATGGTTTGTTGCCAGCCCACATTGGGGCTTAGGAGCAGAGTGCATTTCTGGCAGATCAATAGATTTAGATAGATTAGTTTTTTTTTTTTGTTTTTTTTTTTTTGTTTGTTTTTTTTAACACGTCACTAAAGAGTTAAAGCACAGAGAAGCAGCGTGTGGTTTTAGTTTTGTTTCCCTCGTTTTACCTTGACATATATTTTCAATACTGCATGTCATGTTGTGGTATTTGTTGAAATACTGTAGACCTTATCTTTTTTTTTTTTTTTTTAGCATTTTTCATTGTGACGTTTTTCTAGTGGTGGGGTGGGTGCTTTAACGTAACCCTTTAGAGAGTATGACTAGTTGGAACATGCATAAGTTTAAAGTTATCGCGTATGGGTTGCATTGTGTTGTATCGCCAGTTGCCCAATCTTTGCTTCCTTCTTGGTAGTCAAAGCATCCTCTAGGCCAGCCTTTTTCAACCAGGGTACCTTCAGGTTTCTCCAGGGGTGCCTTGGCATAATGCCTAAAACTGTCCCAGAAATTCTATACAAGCCAGTGGGTGGATGAAGCCTGACTTTTAGTTATTCAGTCAAAGGTGTTCATTGTGCACCATTACCTTCTAGCCACCAGGGTCTTAACAACCAACAATATTGGTTGATAAGGGGGCATTGGGCACCTACACAGCATCCTTGTTTGACCTCCCCAGCCCCCCTCCATCAGCACTGGGGGTCGCGTTAGCTGAGTGAGGGAGAAGAGAAACCTTGGAATATTAGTACCAGTGTGCAAAGTTTTATGTTTGCTTTAGAAGAATAAATCTCCTCTAACTTTGGGAGTTCTGTGAATGTTGATATGTTATGTAAAATCATTAGTTTAGTTTTTTTTTTTTTTTAACTTTTTACAATGGGGTGCCTTGAGATTTTTCAGTCAGGGCACCCTTTAAACTCTGCACAAAGGTTGAGAAACACTGATCTAGGCTTTGTAGGGATTCATGATCCTGGAGAAACCTTTTTTAACCGTTTTTACTTCGGGGCGGAAACCTTGAAATATTTTTTGTCTCGGGGACCTTTAGTATACGAGCTATAGCTAAATGGTACATTAGTGTGATCAGTAGGTTGTATAGACTTTTACGTTTAAAGAAGGGGGGTTACTTTATTCAAGAACTGAAACTCATGATGGACAGAAAAAGCATAGACAGCGAAGTATGTTATGGCGTTTGGGTGTAGAAGTGACGCTTTCTATAGGTGGTGGGTGTAGACTTAGGTGGTGGATGTAGGCAGGAGATCAGTCTGCCACTGTTCATTTCTAAAGGAACCCCTGTCAACCTCTGAAGGAACCCTGGTTGAGAATGTCTGCCCTAGACCACTGTTACCCTGTAAACACCATGGTCCGTAACTGCAGGGTCTGCTGTTGACCTGTAACTGTTCATTCTTCGCTGTGTTTAGTCTGTCAGTCTCCTTTAATTCAGTAGTCCTCTATCTTTGTGCTCTTTTTGCATTAGGAACTATTGTGTACCTACTTCAAGTTCCAAAGAATGTTCAGCGTATACCTATAGGGAATTTGAAGCATGGTCATATTTGTTTGAAATTTGTGGCTTTCCAGTGTGTCCCCAGGAGGCCGCTATGACATTTTCTGTGCTTCAGCCTTGAATGGTGAGATTCAGCATTCTCAGAGATGGTCCCATGGATTTTTTTTTTCCCCATTCTTTCCCCTTACTCCCTTTTACCTTTTTGGTGCTGTATTAAAATGTTTACTAATGGTGTGGCTCCAGCAGTGTCCTCTTCTCCAAATGTCCTCCTACTTAAGATCTTGTCCCGCACCACTCTTAACATCACAGGGAACCGGCTGCTTCCTTACAGTTCTTGCAGTTGGGCCCCCCCCCCAATGACATGGTGCCCAGATCTTGCTTCTATGCAGACAGATGCCGTTGTGTCTCTTGTTTATAAATTGTTCTGTGACTGGAGGTTAGTAATGCCTCCTGGGATATCGACTTCACCTATCTTGGGCAGCATTCGTTGAACATGTAAACAGATATGACGACAGATCTGTCTCTGCATGTGTAAGATCTGCGAAACCATCCAGCAACTGTCAGCTGACCCGCTCTGGACAAGACATCTACAGACAACTAGAATGTATTGGGGGGGGGGGGGGGTCATTTTCAGAACTTTATTAGTGTTAGGAATGACAGCTTAGCCCATGTGTTCTTCAGTTGTTGGGCTACATAGGGAAAATAAAAAGTTCTTAACCTAAATCACCCATTTCAACACAGAGGAACCCTTGAAATGACTTTCTGGTCTCGGGGAACCCCTGCTAAAAATTACTATATCTACAACTCATGATACATTAGTGTAATGGTCAGTGGGAAGAATGTTGCTTACACTTGTGGTCATTGAGAAGAATTTTCCCCTTACATATAGCTAAGAAGACTAAAGTTGTCAGTGGGAACCTATGTGAGAGGCAGAAATTGCTTAAGGAACTCCTAGCAACCTCTGGGGGAACCCTAGTTGAGGAACCATGCCCTAAATTATTGTGAATCCTTTCAGGTTTTTATTTTTGCTTGCATCCCTGCTTGGGAGATTTCAGCTTCATTATTATCCCAAATGTCACCAATGATGCACAAAACTGCAGTCTCATTCTGACTTCTCATAAGAACAAACCTTTATTGTGGTCAGTCTTTGTTTGGAATGTTTCTCATCACGTCCGGTCCCAGGTGGTATCCACCACCAAGACAAAAAGTGAGGGAAAATCTTTTGAACTTGGGCAGAGAGCTGTAAGAACTGGCAGATGATCAATCTTTGGTTTGAGCTACTGTTGGGTGCCCATCGAGGGAAGCCTTGCTGTGTGGGAGCCACATTGCTGGAGCTATTAAGCTTATTTAGGCTCGGTTCATACTGCCACGCTTGGGATCTAACGCGAGACCCCAAGCCACGTGTCATGTGAAATCCCATCTTAGTCAATGAGGACTGTCTTAATTAGCACTACTGAAATCGCTTCTTCTATATTAGAAAAGGTTCCTGTACTATTTCAAGGCAACTTCTATCTGACTTGTTCCTCGAAGTACTCAAATCGCCAGGAAGTCTCTGGGCAAAGTTGCGCGACTTTCAGGTTGTGGCAGTGTGAACCGAGCCTAAATGTTTTCCTTTATCTGGCTACACTTGCAAGCCTAAAAGTTCCCATCGCCTCTTTGAGGATGTTCTAGAGATGATCAAACTTTGGTGACACTGTCCAAAACAAGACAAAAAAAGTTTAGCTAGACATGAGCTTTATTCCTATGAGTCAATTTTTTTTTTTTGGGGAGCCTATACTTTTGAATTTGGTTGGCTATCGAGTGAGTTGTCGAAAAGAGATGTGTGTCTCTGCATTTGTATGCATAGTTATATTTGTTCTGTAGTTCTAAATCTAGAGATGTAATGGGAGGGTGATTGTTTTTGATTGGTTATGGATTTATCTGGAAAATCTTGGGAGTGAAGGAACCAAATGTTAGGGAAACAGCAGGGTCATAACTTTTGTTTAATGTCCATGGAAGCACCTGGCTTTTCAGTTGCTTTAGAGCAGGGGTAGGCAACTTTGGTGCTCCAGCTGTGGTGAACCTACAAGTCCCATGAGACAATGTAGGACTATGACTGGCATGACTCTTAGAGACATGATGGGATTTGTAGGTTTTGCCACAGCTGGAGGTTGCCTAACCCCTGCTTTAGAGTGTGTGCTGACTTTTCAGCTTGGATTGACTTTTAGACTTGAAGCAAAACTTGACTTTGTAAGTATAGTGTACTTTTTTTGTAGTTGCCAGCCAAAGCTGTCCCCTTGCTCGTGGTTGGGTGGTATCCTCTGCTCCTATCCCATAGTTAAATGAATGGAGCCTGGGAAACTGATCAGCAAGCATGGCCGTTCTTATTTTGGGGCAAATCTGTTGATAAGCATTGTCTTTTGAGAGTCATTGTTTGCGTAGGCGTTTGCGGGGAGGCACAGGCATTGTAGTAGGTCCATTGTTTCCATGTTTTGATATGCAAGACTGTTGTGTTGTAAATCTGAATGATTCATAATGGCTTAGCCATGTGATGAAACTCTCTTGTATGTTGCATTCTTTATCTGGTAAAGTGTAAACTAGTCTGTTTGCCAGGAAGTATTGTAGACACGTGTGTAGATGTCCTTGTCAAACCCCTGAGCTTGCTGGTTCTTTGTGCAAGAGATATTTAGAATGCCTCTTTATTCTTTTAAATATGACCATGAGATTATCATTCATTATGTACTGTTGACATTTTCAAAACTTTAGAGCCAACAGTTAGTAGCATGTGTTTGTATGAAAGCCAGTCAAAAGTCCAGTATGTTTTTTGGAAAATTTTGACGGAAACCAGAGCAGCTGAAAAGGAATCTCCTCGTGTGGAGGAGCATATAACCTCCGGGCACATGGGGTGCTGTTGTGAATATTAGCCAGGAACAGAACATTGAGGCTAATCTCAAATGCACTGTATTTTAACCCATTCATATCGCAAATCTTTATGGCAACCTTACATTTCTGGATACCTCCAATGGCAAAATGAGTGCTTGCGTATGACACAGCTAGTTCTAGTTGCACATTCAGAGGTCGTTATAATATTTTACCTTTTATTTTATTTTTTTTCTGTTGCCTTCCATACTTTAATATCTTTCAATGTCTAAAATATAGCAAACATGTTTAGAATTGCCCTTGACCACCGTTCAAATGTATTGCTTTCATTTCCAGACCTGAACTGGAAGAATGTTGAAGAGATGTTCTTATAGGTCCATTCTGGACCCTTACAACAGTATTGGGTTAATAGCTTTTTTATTTTTTTATGTTTTTTTTCCTCTTTCAAAGGTTTTTATTGGAAGATTGATTGAGTTAATAGCTTTTTTGTTTTGTTTTTTTGTTTTTTTCATTGTATAAGTAATCAGTATGGTGTGCTGCTCCTAATAAGCCTTTCTTTCTGTGCCCAACCCTGTATCAATGCTTCTGCATATGCCAGCTGCCATTGGCATTGTTTTGGAAATGCCACTTAGAGCCATCTCTTTGCGGCTTCCGCGAGCCAAGTAGTTACATAGTTAATTGGAGCACAAAGAAACGTGTCCATTGTGTCCCGTTTCAAACAGTCCAGTAGAGTAAGAATACTCAAATGTTCAGACAGGACATGTACAAGTGCTTGACATTCTTGTGGAGTTTTGTTTAGAAAATTGAGTTGTCTCGTAGTTTCCATAATAAGTCTCGATCACACTGATGGGTTAATGAATTGGCCAGAAGTGAATGCTTGGTGCTGTACACGGTGTGCTAAAGCTGCAAAGTGAACCACAAGCAGCTTGCCACTGAGTAAAGGAGGCATTAAGAGTTCTTGTAAGCTAGCCAGATGGGCAACTCTATATGCTCCTTTCAGATCATTCTACAAACCTGCAGCTGACAGCTGGAGGCAGCCATCTTGTGGGCTGGGACACCACTGACAGTATGAACCTGATAGGCTACACTGGAAGCTTGGTTCTGCCCACAATATGGCTGCCTCTACAATCTGATTAGTTTCAGAAGCTGGCATCATAAACTATGTCCGTATACTGTGTTTTTTTTTTTTTTTTTTTTGTTGTGTTTTTTTTGTTTTATTTTTTTTTTCTGCTTGCTTATGTCATTGATTTATGCTGTGTACAGTGAGGACATTAGGAGAAAATACAACATTGTAACATATAGAAATGTCTGAAAGAGTAGATGAGGGTAGGATACCATTAGCTATGTTCTCCATTTTTTATTTTTGTCAAACCTTTTTACTAAAGTATGGTTCTAAAAGCAAATAATCTTATGATCATGGGTGGTTTTGGGCTTGGAGACCACTTTTTAACAGGGTGTTGTCTATTGTGTATGGATGGTATGGTGAACACGAATGTTTGGAGCCCTCAAAGAACATGGGTCATGTTATCCCTGCATCAGGACAGGTCCAAACATAAACAGGCCACTTCACCAATAGTTTTTGTAAAAGGATCCAAAAATAAGGACCGGCTATTGGTCTTTGAGTAATGTGGAGTACAAATGCGTGTCTACAACTATTGGTTTTGGAGGACTGATCTAGCAGACCTGGTTGCATTGTTTGTGCTGGACGTAAATATGTAACTTTGTGTTGCTTAAAAATGAATATTAGTATTTATAGACTAAGTGCAGTATGAAAGTCGCGAATACATTTTATTTATTTTTTTTTAAGGTTGTTTTGGACATTGTGATTGCCTGATGGTGAACTTATTATGGTTTTTACCATCTGAGGCTCCTTGTATGGCAGTGCCGGGGGGCTGTGTGTCCCCGGAGAGGTGTGTGTGTGCGGTGTCAGCCGCGGAGAACTTGTTCTTCCACGTAGTATGTTCTTGATCTGTTACCAGGCAGAGTTGAGCAAAATAGTGCTGAGCTCTCTGGGAGCTAGCGTGATCAGTATAGTAAGCAGAATATGGAGAATTAGAACAGTACATTTTGCTATAAAACGTTCTTCACACTGTAAAGTTAACTATGTGGTTTGTCTACAGTTTAGTGATTAATGGCACGTCCTTTGTTGCATGCCTTCTTGGCTAATCATATAATTTTATATATAATATAATTTTTTTTTTGTGTGTGTAAGAAGCCATGTGACCCAGCCCAAGCAGTGAGAGAGAGCCATTGTTTTCTAGTGAATGTCCTTTGCAATGGTGTGCTGCTGCTTTGCTTCTCTTCCCCCACCCCCCAGCTGCTGTGGGTTTGCAAGTTCCTCTGTGTACGTGCTGCCTGCCTTGCTGAGGAGGGGGTTGGTATCGTGTGTAAACTTGGGACGAACAGATTCTTCAGCATACAGTTGGGGAGGGGAGCGCCAGGCTAGCTTGTTGATCTCGTGAGTCATGCGAGGGGTGTAGCCCTGCCAAACGTGACATTATCGTGCTCCATGAAAATCGACGAGCAAGCATTTTTAATTTTTTTTTCCCTTTTTATTACATTGCAATATGCAGCTTTATAAAATTAGTGTTTTTAAGGTTTTCTTTTCCTGTTCATTCATCTATAACAGTGCTTGAAATGTATAGTGTATTGTGTATTGTGTATTTGAAATATTGCTATGGCCTCGTGTATTGTGTGCATTCTTTTTTTATTTTTTTTTTAGGTTTTATTTTGTTCATCTGCAAAATGCCTCTGGGGTGTTACAAAAAAAAAAAACACGGAAAGGCAAAATTAATAGTTGTAAAGTATATCTTGCATTGGGTTTGCCTGCTTCAGCACATGTGGCCATTGATAATTTTGGTCTTGGATTGAAAGCAAGAAGGTCGGCAATGGTGGCCTCAGTGATTTACTTTAGGCGAAATTAGTTTGCATTAGCTTAAAGCGGAAGTAAACACACCCATAAAACTGTTTCATTTCCGGCACGTGCCGGAAATGAAACGCTCCCGTTGGTTGTGCTCTCAACCAAACTGTCAAACCATCCAATGGCAGCATCATGACAGTTGTAGATTAAACAAAGGTAAAGATGGCAGCTTCCTTGGTTGAAAACGATAGGAGGGTTTACTTTCACTTTAACTTTCTCTTGTATAGATTGCCCTGATTACTCTTAAAATGTTACCAAACCCACAACCGTAATATCAGTCTGTATATGCAGTAAATCATGCTTGTTATACTCACTGTGGAACCTAAAGGGTTAGTTCTTCACATTGTGTAAAAAGGCTGTTTGAGCCTGTCTTCTCCGATCCTGTGCACATGCTCAGTTTGGTGTATTGCTAGAGTGTGTTTTTTTGTTTTTCTTCTTTCCTCTTGGGGAAAGCGGCCCCGTGATCACATGCCATCAGCACTGTCCAGACAGGGGGTCAGGGGTCCTGCAGCCTCATAGGACAGTCAGAGCAGAATGAAAACTCCTCGTAGAAGCTTTAAACAGACACTGATAGAAGTCACAAGACTGTGAGTGTCTTTTACCTGCTTATTTTTTATTCTCTGTTCTGTATATGGCATTGGCCATTTTGTATCAGTCCCAGCTCTTCACTGCATCCAGTCTGGGGTCCCTAATGTTGGCCATGGAATCAGTTGGGGTCATTGATTTAACCAGTGTTTACTCTGGGAGAAAACCCAAGCAGAACATGTAAATCCTTTCCAGAGCTCGGGGCCAGTGTTGGGTCACGACTGCAATTGTATTATACTTTTGAGCCAGGTAGCCATTGCTCCTTAAAAATTACAGTTGGCACCAAAATTTTGAGGTTTCCTCTAGTTGTTGAGCTGGTTCCTGGAATGGACAGGCTGGCTCTAGAATTCCATAATAATTTGACCACCCCTGATGATAAAAAGATTTCATTTTGCAATGCAAACAAATGGCTTGCTGGATGCACAATCTGAGCCCCAAAGCTGCCATGACATTAAATCGTGCTTTGCTTTCTATCTGATTTGAAGATACTTGCAATGCTTTGGTTGGAATATCAAAACAGCAAGCAGCTTTTCCCTGACGTCTGTCAGCTGTTTACTCTTACTGACTCCTCCCACCAGCCAGTAAATGCCAGACTTTCAGTTTCAGGCCTGCTCTTATAGGTTGACGGGCAAATCAGGAAATGATGCAAGCTCTTTCATAAGAAAAGTCTGAATGAATGACTGTAACTTTGTAGAATTAGAATGCATGCATGTGGGCTATGCATGTTTGCAGTCAATTCACTCCTGCAGTTTTGCTATTAAATAAGCTAATCTATGTTACTTCATTGTTGCCTTATCAGTGGAAAGGCATGGAAGTGCAGGCTTCTGGTCAACCATCTTCAAGTTGGGCCCTTTTTTTTACAATTTTTTTTTTTCCTTGGCTGCCTCCATTTTCCCTTTTGCAGGAATGAGTAGAGAATAGACGGGAGGGTGCTTGCATTGCAAATTGCATACTATAAAAGGAATTTGCTGGGGTTTTGTGCAGGCTGTTGGAGCAGCAGAGGATGTGTGAGAGCGGATTAGTCTGGCAGCTGTGCACTTGAATAGATTTAAATATTGCACAGAGACGTTGTTCTTAAAATGATAAAATATACATGTGGCTTGTGAGTTTAGGTTTGTATTTTGCATCATCTCTGCGTGTCATTACAGATGACAAAATTCTGAGAAATGACTTCGTATATATTGCCTGTTTGCTGGATGGTGGTCAAAGCTATAGCCCAACCTTTTCAACAAAGAGGAACCCTTGAAACTTCATGTCTTAGGAAACCTCTACTAATAATTATAGTATATGGAGTTAGTTTGGTGGTCAGTATGAAGACTCTTACATTCTGTGTTAGTGAAAAAAGTCCATCCTTAAAGATGGAGAAAAATATCAGTGGTTACTTATCAGAGAGCCAGAAATTGCTGACTGCCGAAGGATCATCTAGGCATCTCCTGGAGGAATCCTAGGGTTTCCCGGCACCCTGGTTGTGCGAGACTTCTGTACCTAGGGTTGCCACCTCATCCCTTTTTAAACCTAAACCAATATTTAATTACACGGGTTCTGTGGCTGATTAAGGTGCTAATTAAACTCTGTGCCTTTTCTGCATTAAATGATCCTCAGAACCTGTGTAATTCATATGTGTTCGGGTTTAAAGGGATGAGGTGGCAACCCTAGCTGTAGCCCATCTGGCATTGTCTATTTTTTTTTTTTTTGGTTTAGTGTTCATCGCGTAACGTTTCAAAACAAACCAGTTCAAGCCGTTTGAGAGCAGGAAGTGTGATTTGCGAATACCTTCCCTTGCAGTCAATTCACTAGTCAGTGGTTTGGTAAACAAATAATCATTGATGGGGTGGGAGGAATCCGGTTCCAGCAGTTTTCCTCATGCTGGGTTGGATGTAGCTTGGAATAGAACTGGGTATGAGCATAGGACACCTCCTTAGATTTTTTTTTTTTTTTTTTTTTTTTATCAGTTGAAATTATACTATGGACACAAGTCTACCTTTGCTCTGTTCATATTTTTGTGTAGCAATAACAAACATTTTCACGTGTCGGGGTTTTTTCTTTTTCTTTTTTTTTTTTTGCGCGCACGATTTACATGTTTGTGTCGCGCCGTAGGGAAGCCCAATCATTTCAGTGGGCTTCCCCTATGGCATGTTTGTTACCCAAAAGAATCTCCTGTTCCTTTGGGGGATGAGCTTCATACAATTTGTTTAAAGTTGTGTTTTCCTTTTTATTGTGTTGCGTGACAATCGCAGCAAAATTGCCCCACGTTTGGGGTGCCATTAAGAGTTCTGGCACCCAAGTGAGCATTTTACCACAATTTCGACTCGCAGGCGGCATTACGGCGATTCCAAATGTGAACCAGGTTTCTATTAAACTCTAGGGTTCCTCCAGAGGTTTCTAGGGGTTCCTTGAGTAACTTCTGCTTCTCGTAGGTTCCCACTGACACCATTGATCTTTTTATCTATCTGTAAGTGGGTAATTCAGTGACCGCAATTGTAAAGGAGCATTCTTTCCACGGACCATTACACTAACGTATCATGAGTTGTAGCTATAGTCCTTTTTAGCAGGGGCTCCCTGAGACTGGAAATTTTATTTAAAGGGTTCCGCTGTGTTGAGAGGCTGATCTAGAGAAGATTTCCACCTCTCCAACGTATCCTGAGCTGAATGTATGAACTGTACAGGACAGCTGGGCAGGGACCTGCAGAAGAGGGACGCTTTCCAGGGAGCCGTCATCTCCATTGCCCTTGGCTTCCTGGGGAATGCCAGGTGAAGATTATTTGCTTGGAAATGCTTAAAGGAAACCCCACTGGCATTTTCCTAAAATGTTTGGCTCCCAGATTGGTGTGTGGTAATACTCATTACATGGGCTGAGTGGGTATAAATGTATCCGGTCTTGCAGGGATCTGTGATGATTAAAGGGGGTGTTGCAAAGCATGATGATGTAGGAAATGGTTAAAAAATGTTATTTATTTTTTTTTATTTAACTTCATCGCTTTTGCAGTTGAATGGTTAATGCCTGTGCATTAATTCATTGTGTTAAGATGGGTGTAAACTAGTAGAATTTTGACATTTCTTTCATGAGAGTTGTTTTTCTGCTAATCTTTGAAAACTGGAAAAGCAAAATTTGGTTGGGTGATGGTCTCAGGTAGGAGTTCTTCCCTCCTAGTTTTGGAACACCAAGCTCCCATTTTTATGCGTCTTTCAAACAGTTTTTAGCATTTTATAAGCCGTTAATCCTTTAGGGTCACCCTGCCCCAGTAACCATTCTGATACCACTGGTTTTATGTCCGTGTTTTAATGTGTGTTTTGTAGGGTTCTGCTTGTACCGGTTTCAGATGACCTAGTAGGGAAGGATTTGAACAGTGAGAAACGTTCAGTTTTTGCAGGAGGATTTTCAGCTTTAACCCTCACGTGTCCCTGTAGACTTTGATGTTGTGGTTAGATCTTATCCCAATAAAATAAGAAGCAATGCCACCAGTTATGTTTTTGCTGGGTAATCTTAGAAAAAGAAACCCTTTTCTAGTGATTACTCATCCCTTCCCCCTGCTGGTTAGACAATTTCATGTAAACAAACAGCCACATGGTGATCAACCCCTCCCATCACTGGAAGTGGGTGTGGAGATAAACCCCGCCCTCCCCGGGGAGGTCACTTCATCTCTGACACATCCATGTGCCGTGTATATTACCAAGATTTCCATTCACTATTTTTAAATACAATAATTGCAGTTTACAGCGGATCCTATTCTCTCCAGCTGTACTGCCGGTAGAACAGTATACATTTCAAACATTACGGGATTTGATTGTGTAATAAGACTGCTATAGAATGCAATCTCATTTGGTGCTGGAAGTTACAGAAGCACCATGATACATCCCCATCTGATTTTTATTAGTCTTTTTTTTTTTTTTTTTTCCTTTTAAATCATATTAACCCATTATGTTCTTTTTTTTGGATTGGTTTTAAATCTATATTGATGACTAATTTTGTAAAATGTTAATCTAGACACCTACATCTAGACACCTACGGAGAATGGGGCATCAAAATGTACATTTTTTATATATATATTAGTGTGTGTGTGTGTGTGTGTGTGTGTGTGTGTGTGTGTGTTTTTAGAGTTTTTTTTTTTTTTCGTGAATTTAAATGACTGAGTTCATTGTCAGCAATTATAGGCATCTTTGAAAGTGTTAAAAATCCTGCCTGCTGCATATTTGGGCAATTTAAAAAATAAAAAAAGCGCCTCCCTATTGAAATGTTTTGAAAATGCAGCAAGAACGCTTCAAACATGTACCCGTGTTGCTTTTTTTTTTCTTTTTTTTTTTTCTTTTTTTTTTTTTGTCATGACCTATGAAAAACCCCACCAGAAGCACAACCAAATCGCAGGTGTTTTTGGCAGCCATTATCTGCATTTTTTTTTTTCGGCCCATAATTTTCGGTGGATCACTAAAACAAAATGTAGATAATATTGGACCCTATTTTCCTTGAAAACCCTGTCGTTTTGGTTCCCCCTCCTAAAAGGGTGTCGGTGTCCGTATTTTAAGCCGGCCATTTCAAATGTGGAAAAATACTGAACTAAATTGCACAAAATACTCTCCTCCACCTTCCAGCAATGGGACAGTTAGGCTGGCCACACATACAATTTTTTTTTCCTTTTGGATTTACCAAAGCCATATAATATGAGGCCAAACCTAAGCATTTTCAGTTTGTATGCCATCAGGGAGGCCCTTGCACTACATAGTTGAAGGTATATCTAAAGGGAATTGTATGATGTATGGCTAGCTTTGCATACCTTGCTGGCCACTATTGTCTTCTCCTTTTGGGCTAACGCTGGGTACCAGGTTTTTGGACTCTAGATTGGTCAGCAGGAGGTGCATGTACATGGGAGCCAGTCATTCCAACACAGCCAGGAATGTATGCGGATGTGCACATCTCGGTGTTCATTCATTGGAAAGCTGTAAGCAGGGCGTGTGTGTATTATACAGAAGAGACCTGGCATATCTCTTCTGCAATAAGGTACTGCCACTCATAATTTTTTTTGTTTGTAGATTTAGTTCCACTGTAAGAAGTGTTGGTTGCCTGAAACCTAAAACTACCTATTTTGAGGATTTTTCTATTGAATCTGTTTTGATGTTCTGTCATTTAAAAAGGGAATTACAGTTGCAGCTCTTCAGTGTTTTTTTTTTTTTTTTTGTTTTTTTTTTCTCCTAAGCACATATGGACATTTTATGCCGTTCAAACTGAAATTTATGAACGTTAAAAATAGTTTGGCATTTGCAAGAAGCAGCTGTTGCTAGGCGTGGTGTGCTGACGAGTGTTGAAGGTTCGTGAAAACAGGCTTTGTTTATGAACCCTGCATTTTGCGGTTGAGTGCAGCGCTGTGTTAAAGCGTGCTTTTGAATGCCAAGCACAGCTCCAGAATGGTCCTCATTGCAAGATTAAATAGGAACCTTTTTATAGCACTTTCACACCTAGCAGCATCGGCTGTAAAGCGCCACTATTTTTAGCGGCAATTTACCGTCGTTTTTGCAGAGCTTTTCGGCCACTAGCGCTGCGCTTTTAACGGCCGAAAAGGGGTTAGAAGCGCAGCTGCACATTGGTTTCAATGGGCAGGGGCGCTTTAGGAGCGGTGTCCTACAGCGCCTCAAGGATGCTGCTTGCAGGACTTTTTTGAGCGTCCCGCCAGCGCACCACTCCAGTGTGAAAGCACTCGGTATTGGAGTGACAGGAGAGGCACTTTATAGGCGCTATTTTTGGAGGTATATCGCCTGTAAAGCGCCTCAGTGTGAAAGGGGTCTTAAGAATAACAGATGGTAGCTCATAATATTAGAGCGACTCTATTTTACATATTTTGTCATTGTAAACTTTGTAATACCTACAAGAGTTTGTATTTTATTTTTTGTATGTTTTGAGCCTCCTTTGTGTGTTTGGTTGCTAACTGCCGCCTTGACAGAACATTTATTTTTTAGTCATGCTGACTTGCATTGAATCCAATCTAGATGGAACAGCAGGCTTTGAGACATACATTAGTCATTTATCTGGGTATCTGTGGTTCAGTTATGTGTGTGGGTGTGGGTGGAGCTATGGTCGGTGTTGTGCAGCGTCATACTGACGGAAGTTCTGCATGTCTGCTACTAAATATAGTTTAGTGTCACATTGATTTTGTGTCTGCTGCATCATTTCTTAATCTTCCTTTTTGTTCTTCTTCCCCTAAGGTCTGTGTGGAGTTTGAAGATGAATCCTGGGAGAGCAGATCGTGGATTGATATATATGGACCCCAAGTCCAGTTGTTCTTGGTTGAGCACAGCCTGGCAGTGGCTGATCGCCAGTGTCCAAGTAACCCCTCGGTATCTGTGCTATGCCCAGCAATGGTGAGTATCAACTCAAGCAGTGACCTCGGGATGTGAAGAAATAGCAGACCCATCCTTATATGCCACTGACTTTAATTAAAGCTATTTCAACAAATGGCTGATTAGTATATCTTCTAGAAATGTTGTGTATTACTTTTTTAAATGTAGCAACTATAGTTTGTGACATTAGAAGTGGCAGATACATTTTTTATTTTTTTTATTTTACTTTTTTGTGTAGTGTTTTGCAGGCTTTCTGAATTACATTTTATTTTTATTTTTTTGGGGAAAAACAGCAATATAAGGCGTTGGTGGCCAAAGTGTCTATGGATCCGATGACCTGCATACAGTTTCTCGGGGACAAGAACAAAGTCTACATGCATACAGAAGTTGTGAAGCCT
The DNA here is from genome assembly GCA_037952835.1 of Lithobates septentrionalis. NCBI lineage: Eukaryota > Metazoa > Chordata > Amphibia > Anura > Ranidae > Lithobates > Lithobates septentrionalis. The sequence continues at coordinate 192,929 of JBBDGP010000541.1, forward strand.
GTGCGGGTAATTGTTGACTGTTGACTTAATTATTCTCGTTCAGAGAGCAGCTAGGTGAAACAGTATAGTCAAATTTCGACTTTAGGTCTACATTAAGGTTCCGGCACATGAGTCAGTCATCATTCTAATGTTAAATTACATCTTGTCCGGCAATCCAAAACCTTTTTTTTTTTTTTTTTTTTTTTTTTTGCATCGACAGCTTCCTAAATTTTGAGTCCTTTATGTTCTCAGATAACAATGGAAGATGTAGCACTGGAAGGATTTTACTGCTTGTGTGATCTCTACTAATGTCGTGGCCAAAAGCTGACAACCTGGAATACTCTTTTGCTGAGCAGCATTACTAAAAACTGGCTAGTGGCCACGAATACTTTATTGGACTTTCCCAACTTATGAATGTTGTAGTCCTAAAATGTAGAAGTACTTTTGTTGCTAGATCATGTGCCAGTGTTGCTCATCAGAAGGCTCCAAAAGGCTTATTTGGTTATATACGTTTTGTTGGATAAGGTATTTATAAATTTATATTTCATTGGCCGCCTGCACTTAATGGCTATTTTAGCCTTAAGGTCCACCTGTCAGTTTTATTTTAGGCGGACCTGAACAGACACGCTATGCGGGTCTATGGGTCTATGGAGCGGCGGATGTCCGCTGACATCCCATCCGATACACTGAATCTAGACGGATGGAAACCCTATTTTCCATCCGTCTGGCAGGTCGGATGAAAACTGACAGGCGGTTCGTCTTCATCCGATTCCCCCATCGAGGAGAGCGGAGATCTGACAGGTCCGTCCCCGCAGAGTGAGCGGAGATGGACCTGTCATTCGCCGGCTCAGCGGGGATCAACCGAGCGATCCCTGCTGAGCAAGCGGAAGTCCGTACATGGACAGTCCCTTGTGAAAGGGGACTTTGTGGTTTTTGTTATGGTTTAAATCCTTTTGGTAATGTTTAAGCCCATAGAAGAATATTAAGCTTTATGACTTAAAGTGTTTAACCCCCCCCCCCCCCCCCCAAAAAAAAAAAAAATCTTGTTACTTTAAAGCATGTTATTCAGCACAGTGTTTGTGCTGTGTCATTTGGCCTCCTGAAATACCTGGATGATACTGCCTGGTTTTTTTTCTCCCTCTGTAAACTGACCACACGGTATATCATGGCTGCTGAGCCCTGACACTGTGGTCAGTTTACCGTGCCTCTGTCATCCGCAGCTTGCGCTCTGCTCTCCTCCTCCAGCTCCTGCTGCTCAAATAATATTTATATTGTCACACTATCAGCGCTGTGTCCCTGTGTGAGTGATTTATAAAATAAAGCCAATCTATGCCTCAGTGATCACATGGCTGGCTCTCTCCTCCCGACTGAAATCAGCGGTGGTTTAATAAAAAAAAAAAAACCTGCCTTTTGAACCACTTTAAAAAACCATCTAGAACATTTTTTTTTTTCTTACAAAAGATTATGGCAATGGTGCAGTCTCTGGCTGTTGATTATGCCAAAGTGGAGACACTGGCTGGCAGTATTGCGACTTGTATTTTTGTTTTCTGAATTTTAAGCTCTGTTAGGTCCACATCTAACCTGGCGGTGGACCTCATTATTTGTTTCAGCTGTTCACAGGCCTGTGCCCCCACATGTTACAGCTTTTCTTAAGAAGATGACCAATCGTAAATCATTAAATTGTTTTTACAATATAACTGGATATGCCACACCTAGTGGTGCCTAATCATTACGAATTCTTTTTTTGGAATCAAGAAAGAAAAAAAAAAATTACGTTTCTTGACTATTTTTATATTAAAAATTGCAAAAACAAAGCATGTGAAGACCAATTCTCTTAATGAACCCCCTCATTTGCTTTTATAAATACAACCAAGAAAAAGTAATGTACACCCATTATATATTGCCTTCCTAAGAATCATCTACCCTGTGCAGAACGGTTTATTGATTTTTACAAACTGCTTATTCTAGGATCGGGACAGCTTGAAGCAGTTTATGCAAGGAAACCGGACTTTTAACAAGGCTTTTCAGGAGCTGATCAGAAAAAATGTGGATGAGAGCCGCATATTACAAGGTAAGATCACACTCTAATGTGTTTGAAAAAAAAACTATTAGTGAGCGATCAGTATTAGCCTGTTTAGTAGTGGTCTTCTCTTTTCAGATAGAATCAGCAGTTATGTAGCTTTTTAAGTGTGCAGTGTGTAATAATAATGTTTTACTTCTGAAGGTGCCAAGAATTTAGTTGGGACGTCTATAAAGGTTTACAGCATGAGTGAAGGAATCCAGTGGTTCTCTGCCACAGTGGTGAATGCCAACGGAAATTCTCGCACTCTGCAGATTAAATGTGAACAGGTAAATATCTATTAGAACTTAATATGGTCTTCCTGGTTTATCCACCACTGTTCTTGCATGCACACAATTTTATTATTTATTTTTTTTTGCTTACTATGAGTAGAAAGTTCCTCATGGTTTCCTCATACTGCACCTGACATCCCTGAATGAGGTGCTTTGTAGTGGAAGTAATAACCAGATTTTTAGTTGCTGGAATTAGCCCTATCCCTTGGTCTTGATTTTTATTTTTTTTTATGTACTAGAAATAGGAAGGGAGCTGTAGTAGGTTTGCTATACGTGTAGAGGAATCTTCGTGATCCCTTTTTTAAACCTGTTTATGTATAAGGCCCCTTTCACACAGGGCCAATCGGTTTAGCGTAGTCCACCAGCTCAGATCGCTCTGCTGAGCCAGCGGATGATGGGTCAGTCTATGCTCACTGAGCAGGGAGGGGCCTGTCAGAGCCCCGCCAGTTCCTATGGGGAAATCGGACGATCATCCGATACGTTCAGCCATACGTCTGACGGATCGCCATACGTCTGATGTTGGCGGATTCAGTTGGCAGACGGGTGTTAGCGGACACATCTCTGCTGACATCTGCCTGCCCACCTGAAAAACGGACAGGCCGATCCGAGAGGGCTTGTGTGAAAAAGACCTTATTTGTAAATGGATATGTTCATAGAGCAGCCTTTATGACTTATTATCAGTGCAGGCCCTGCTTAGATGTGCTGCTCATTGTAGTGCCTTTCTAGGATCTTCTTGTCTCGCTGCAAGTCTGCTGGACTTGTGCTGAATAAAAAAAAAAATCTCTGGCGTTCGTTATGTTAAATGTTAACAGTGCTTCTGGTAGCCACAGACCATGTAATCTAGGCTGTAGGTTACAAAATGGAGATGACTTCTGGAATTAGAAGCTGATTGGCTACCATGCTGCACCAGATTTTACGCACTCCAGTTTTAGTAAATCAACCCCACTGTTGCTTTGCCCATTCAGGAACAATCTTTGAGAACTTTTCTGCCCTCCTTTCCAAAGCTGCAGAAACTTTGCTGCTCTTTCTTCACCCTAGGTGAGTGGCTTTGGATATGGGGGCGCATGTTACATATGACAATTTTAGGGTCTAGCAGCCAATTACTGTGACCTGATGGAGGGGCTGTCACTGCTTCACCAAGGCTCTGACAAGCCTATACCTGACATTTTTAGTACCATCTGTAGGGGGTTGGGGGTCACTTTTAAAGGTTAGTAACTGAGGGGCGGTCTTACATCCTATAGTGATGGTGTCACTTTAAGTGCCAATCTTTAAGATATGATAATGAGTGCCCTACTGATTCATAAGATCTGAGTTTTAATGAACGGTCTATTTTTAGGAATAACCCTGATCTGAGAGAGACTCTCTAGTGTTGGCAATATATTAGGTTAGACCTGTCACTAGGCAGACCTGGAAATCCCTGAAGACGAAAGATTGGATAAGGACATTTCAGAATTCTGGTTACCACTTGACCTCTTGATGGTTTACCCCTTTCATGACCAGGCCATTTTTAGCGATACGGCACTGCATTATTTTAACTGACAATTGCACGGTTGTGCGACACCGTACCTGAATAACATGTATGTTTATTTTTCCCACAAATAGAGATTTTTTTTTGGTGGTATTTGATCACCTCTGCGGTTTTATTTTTTGGCCTATAAAAAGAGGAAAAAAAAAAATTCTTGCTTTTTGCTATAAAACCTATCCAGTAAAAAATCAAATTTCTTCATAAATTTAGGCCAATATGTATTCTGCTACATATTTTTGGTAAAGAAAATCCCAATAAGCATATATTGATTTGCGCAAAAGTTAGAGTCTACAAACTGGGATTTTTTTTTACTAGTAATGATGAAAATCAGCTACCTTTCTATAGTGAGACTGCGATATTACGGCGGACAAATTGGACTCCTTTGACACTTTTTTTGCGGACCAGTGACATTTACAGTGATCAGTGCTAAAAAAATATACACTGTCACTGCACTAATGACAGCGTCAGGGAAGGAGTTAAATTCGGGGGGAAATCAAAGGGTTAAATGTATGTCTAGGCAGTGTTTAACTGTGGGTGAGGTGCTTTGATTGCTTGAAGACATGGATCGGTGTTCCTGCTTCACAGGATCAATGTCTTCTGTACTTGCACAATGATAGTCTGCCTTGTTTACATAGGCAGACTGTCATTCTGCCAGAGTACCAAACGATTGGCGGGCTGCGGGTCCTCAGAACAGAGTCAGCCGGCAGCTCTTGCCTGAACCTGGAAGTGCAGAGATTGTGTGTACACACACACACGGGACGGAAAGTAGTCAGACCCACCTTAAATTTTTCACTCTTTGTTATATTGCAGCCATTTGCTAAAATCATTTAAGTTCATTTTTTGTCCTCATTAATGTACACACAGCACCCCATATTGACAGAAAAACACAGAATTATTGACATTTTTGCAGATTTGTTAAAAAAGAAAAACTGAAATATCACATGGTCCTAAGTATTCAGACCCTTTGCTCAGTATTTAGTAGAAGCACCCTTTTGATCTAATACAGCCATGAGTCTTTTTGGGAAAGATGCAACAAGTTTTTCACACCTGGATTTGGGGATCCTCTGCCATTCCTCCTTGCAGATCCTCTCCAGTTCTGTCAGGTTGGATGGTAAACGTTGGTGGACAGCCATTTTTAGGTCTCTCCTTAGATGCTCAATTGGGTTTAAGTCAGGGCTCTGGCTGGGCCATTCAAGAACAGTCAGGGAGTTGTGAAGCCACTTCTTCGTTATTTTAGCTGTGTGCTTAGGGTCATTGTCTTGTTGGAAGGTAAACCTTCTGCCCAGTCTGAGGTCCTGAGCACTCTGGAGAAGGTTTTTGGTCCAGGATATGCCTGTGCTTGGCCGCATTCATCTTTCCCTCGATTGCAACCAGTCATCCTGTCCCTGCAGCTGAAAAACACCCCCACAGCATAATGCTGCCACCACCATGCTTTACTGTTGGGACTGTATTGGACAGGTGATGAGCAGTGCCTGGTTTTCTCCACACATAACGCTTAGAATTAAGGCCAAAAAGTTCTATCTTGGTCTCATCAGACCAGAGAATCTTATTTCTCTCCATCTTGGAGTCCTTCAGGTGTTTTTTTAGCAAACTCCATGCGGGCTTTCATGTGTCTTGCACTGAGGAGGGGCTTCCGTCGGGCCACTCTGCCATAAAGCCCCGACTGGTGGAGGAGGGCTGCAGTGTTGATTTTTTACAACTTTCTCCCATCTCCATCTCTGGAGCTCAGCCACAGTGATCTTTGGGTTCTTCTTTACCTCTCTCACCAAGGCTCTTCTCCCCCGATAGCTCAGTTTGGCCGGACGGCCAGCTCTAGGAAGGGCTCTGGTCGTCCCAAATGTCTTCCATTTAAGGATTATAGAGGCCACTGTGCTCTTAGGAACCTTAAGTGCAGCAGACATTTTTTTTTTTTTTTTTTTTTAACCTTGGCCAGATCTGTGCCTTGCCACAATTCTGTCTCTGAGCTCTTCAGGCAGTTTCTTTGACCTCATGATTCTCATTTGCTCTGACATGCACTGTGAGCTGTAAGGTCTTTATATAGACAGGTGTGAGGCTTTCGTAATCAAATCCAATCAGTATAATCAAACACAGCTGGACTCAAATGAAGGTGTAGAACCATCTCAAGGATGATCAGAAGAAATGGACAGCACCTGAGTTAAATATAAGTGTCACAACAAAGGGTCTGAATACTTAGGACCATGTGAAATTTCAGTTTTTCTTTTTTAACCACTTCCCGACCGCCGCACGCCGATGTACGTCCTAAGTTTGAACGGGGATATCGTTGTTATGGCAGCAGCTAGCTGCCATAACCCCGGTATCCCCGTTTTCGTGCGGCGGCCGGCTTTCAGATAAAAGTGGTCCCTGCGGCGGATTCGCCGCGAGATCACTTTTATCGGTGGCGGGAGAGGGCTCCCGCCGCGATCCGGTGCCCTCCGCCGCTTACCGGAGCCGTCGGTAGCGGCGGAGGCGATCGCGTCCTTCTCCCTTCTGTGCCTGGAGACAAGTGAGGCTAAGATGGCGCTCACTCGTCTCCATGACACTGCTGGGCGGAAGCGACGTCAAAACGTCACTTTCGTCCACGCCTCTTAAAGGCATATTTTTTCAAATGTCATTTTTCTAAATGACTTTTTTTATTTTATTTTTTTTATTGTATTTTAGTGTAAATATGAGATCTGAGGTCTTTTTGACCCCAGATCTCATATTTAAGAGGTCCTGCCATGCTTTTTTCTATTACAAGGGATGTTTACATTCCTTGTAATAGGAATAAAAGTGACACAATTTTTTTTTTTTTTTAAACAGTGTAAAAATAAATAAAATATTGTAAAATAAATAATAAAAATAAAAAAAAATTTTTTTAAAACCCCCCTGTCCCGACGAGCTCGCGCGCAGAAGCGAACGCATACGCGAGTAGCGCCCGCATATTAAAACGGTGGTCAAACCACACATGTGAGGTATCACAGCGATCGGTAGAGCGAGAGCAATAATTCTAGCCCTAGACCTCCTCTGTAGCGCAAAATATGCAACCTGTAGAATTTTTTAAACGTCGCCTATGGAGATTTTTGAGGGTAAAAGTTTGACCCCATTCCACGAGCGGGCGCAATTTTCAAGCATGACATGTTGGGTATCAATTTACTTGGCGTAACATTATATTTCACAATATTAAAAAAAATTGGGCTAACTTTACTGTTGTCTTATTTTTTTATTCAAAAAAGTGAATTTTTTTCCAAAAAAAGTGCGCTTTTAAGACCGCTGCGCAAATACGGTGCAAAAAAAAGTATTGCAATGACCGCCATTGTAATTCTCTAGGGTGTTAGAAGAAAAACCATATATAATGTTTGGGGGTTCTAAGTAATTTTCTAGCAGAAAAACCTGTTTTAAACATGTAAACACCTAAAATCCAAAACGAGGCTGGTCTTAAAGTGGTTAACCACCTCAATACCAGGCCAATTCTGACACTTTGCTCCTACATGTAAAAATCATCATTTTTTTGCTAGAAAATTACATAGAACCCCCAAACATTATATATGTTTTTTTAGCAAAGACCCTAGAGAATACAATGGCGGTTGTTGCAACTTTTTATCTCACACAGTATTTGCGCAGGAATTTTTCGAACGCGTTTTTTGGGGAAAAAAACTGTTTTGTGTTTAAAAAAAAAAACAAAACAGTAAAGTTAGCCCAATGTTTTTGCATTTTGTGAAAGATGAAGTTACGCCGAGTAAATAGATACCTAACATGTCGCGCTTCAAAATTGCACACGCTCGTGGAATGGCGCCAATGTTCGGTACTTAAAAATCCCCATAGGCGACGCGTTAAATTTTTTTTACTGGTTACATGTTTTGAGTTACAGAGGAGGTCTAGGGCCAAAATTATTGCTCTCGCTCCAACGTTCGCGGCGATACCTCACATGTATGGTTTGAACACCGTTTTCATATGTGGGCGGGACTTGCGTATGCGTTCGCTTCTGCGTGCGAGCACACGGGGACAGCGGCGCTTTAAAAAAAATTTTTTTTTTTATTGTTAATTATTTTTATTTTTTTTATTTTGACACTTTTTTGAAAAAAAAAAAATCACTTTTATTCCTATTACAAGGAATGTAAACATCCCTTGTAATAGCAATATGACATGTCAGGTGCTCTTAATAGTGAGATATGGGGTCAATAAGACCCCATATCTCACCACTAGGCTGGGAAGCCTGAAATAAAAAAAAAAATAAAACGATCGCCGCTTCCAAGCCGAAGCGGCGCCTTTTTTTTGAATGGAGAGGCGGGGCGCAACGTGATAACATCGCGCCCGGCCTCCGACGATCATGGAGACTCCGGGGACCATCTGGTCCGCCGGAAATCTCTATGATCTACATCCGGCCCCGGCGGATCCGCTATCTGACTCACCGATCGATGAGGTGAGTCGGTAGAAGCACCGGAGGGCGGCGGGAGGGGGGGGCGTCCCCTCTCGCCTCCCATAGGAACGATCAAGCGGTGGAACGGCCGCTATGATCTTTCCTATGGTGTAGATATTCGCCGGCTGAAACCGGCAATATCTGAATGATGTCTAACTACAGGCATCATTCAGATATACCCGCCCAAAGCCCAGGACGTCATATGACGGTGGGCGGTGGGCTAGTGGTTAATAAATCTGCAAAAATGTCAACAATTCTGTGTTTTTCTGTCAATATGGGGTGCTGTGTGTACATTAATGAGGAAGAAAAAAAATGAACTTAATTGATTTTAGCAAATGGCTGCAATATAACAGAGTGAAAAATTTAAGGGGGTCTGAATACTTTACGTCCCCACTGTGTGTGTGTATGTATGTATATGTGTGTATATATATATATATATATATATATATATATATATATATATATATATATATATATATATATATAATTTTTTTTTATTGTCTGGATCTGCTATAGGGCAGTTGGGAAGAGGTTAAAGATCCCTGTTGCTTGGGGATTGTAGATTGTGCCCGTTTATTTTTTTTATTTTTTTTTCGTCCTATTTTTGTAATGTGAAAATATTTTTTTCATTTACTTCTAGGTTCCCAGTTTAACTAATATTGACCCAGCATTAATTCATGTGGAGATTATGCACAACTATGTGGATAAAGGTATGCCTTGATCTCTAATATTTTTGTGTGTGTTTGTCATGTTCCTAGAATTGTAGATTATATATGCACGTGTGCTTCTTGACTTACAAACCTTTGCAAATTGTTTTAGTGAAAATCAAGAGACCTCATAAAAGGCCAACTTCAGAAGCACCTCCAGTAAAGCCTAAAGCAAAGCAGACATGTGTTGAACCAGTAAGTGAAGTATTTGATGGCCAGTAAATGCATTTGTAACCCCAAGAATTTGTGTAAAATATGTGTACTCTTTCCTTTCAGGCACCTGTAAAGGAGCCTGCCCAGAAGCCAAGCTTCATCACTTATTCCAGAGATGATGGCAAGACATTAGTAGTGGTGGACAACCCAAAGTCTTCAGGAAATTCTCTTCTGAGCCTCATAAAAACAGCTGACCAAGGAGTAAGTGAACCTAATTGCAGCGAGTTCCTTATTGTAATATCTACTGTGTGTGTGTGTGTGTGTGTGGTGTGTGTGTGTGTGTGTGTTTAAAAAAAAAAAAAAACCGCTGCATTAATGTTGCTGACCTCTTCCAGTCTGGGCCAATTCTGATATTTCTCTCATGCATGTAAAAAATCAGCATATTTTTTTTTTTTGCTAGAAATTTACTTAGAACCCCAAAATTATATATAATTTTTTTTAAACACTTCCAGCCCAATCACGTCATATGATGTCATAGACTTTTAGTGGAACTATCTGATGCCTGCAGCTGCAGCCATCATTCAGATATTCTTTTCTGCTGGCGATTCTGTGCACCACAAGAACAATCATAGCGGCACTTCAGCCGCTTGATCGTTCTTGTGGGAGGGGACTTCCGCCGCCGGATGTTGATCAGACATTTCCGGTGACCAGATGGTCCCCAGTCATCTATGACCTTTAGAGGCCCGGGCGCGACATTGAGTCCAGGCGGTGGAAGAAAACAAAGCTGGGAACTCGGCTGGAAAGAAAGGGAATCAATCAAGGGAATCAATCTTCTTGTAGACCCCACATCTCTCCATAGAGGACCTGTCGCGCACCATTCCTATTACAAGGGATGTTTACTTTTTTTTTTTTTTTTTTTTTTTTAAAGTGTGCTCGTGCACAGAAGCGAACGCACACGCAAGTTACACCCACATATGTAAACTGCGTTCAAATCACACATGTGAGGTATTGCCGCGTGCATTAGAGCGACAATTCTAGCGCTAGACCTCTTTAATTCTAAACTGGTGACCTGTAAAAAAATTTAAAGCGTCGCCTATGGAGATTTTTAAGTACCAAAGTTTGGCGCCATTCCACAAGTGTGTGCAATTTTAAAGCAAGACATGTTGGGTATCTATCTACTCGGCGTAACCTCTTTCACATTATACAAAATAATTGGGCTAACTTTACTGTTTTGTTTTTTCGTTCATGAAACTTTTTTTTTTTTTGCGTTTAAAAAAAAATAAATCATTGAATAGTTGTGTTAACTTGTAAATGTGCAGTTTGTGTCTACTGTACATTGGGAAACACAAACGGGGTAGGCAGTAGTGGACAACATTGGGTGTGTTTTTGGACACTGACCAAATATTTTTTACTTGGCTGTAATTATCAAATTTTCTTTTTAATATAGAAAACGGTCTCCAAGCAGTCTGTTCCAGTGGGATTTGGAGAAGCATTACTAGGATGTACAGCTACAACTCCTGCAAGCCAAACGCAGACATCCCGTGCTACTCCACCACAAGCCAATTCTCCACCAAACTTTGGTGCTGCCACACCTCCAGGGTAAGCAACTGTCTGGCTGTACATACTAGTATGGATTAGTTCACTTGGTTTGCCAACAGCAAAGTTAAAGGTTTACATTTTGGTATAAAAATGTAATTCCAAATTAGATAAGAGATCCATTCACAGTTTATTTCAACAGCACTCTTCCAAGTCAGTCAGTCTTTTCCAAACTGCATCCCGGGGGCTGGCCCTTTTGCTCATTAATCTGGCCCTTGGGACACTATTCCCACTGATGCAAGGAACTATTCCTTCTACACTAGTGATGGGGCACTGTTGTATGCCCATTTAATGTATTTTGGGCATATTTACATAAAGCCTCTTTTGTGTAGGTATAATGACTCTTGGGGAACATGCTCTATCAGTTTATCTTGCTAAACTTATTGATGCAGTTTCTGATTGGGCTCAGTATTCATGCAGAGGTTATCAGGGCTTTCTATCGTGTACCCATTCAGAAAGCCATTTTGTTGTTAAATCTGAATTCAAGCTTTTTTTGAGTAGGCATTGGTGAATTTGATACAGTCTTCACGAGTTCCTCCAGTATTTATATTAAAAATGTTGGTTAAGGCTGCTCCCGTCTTGTTTGGGGAGAGGGTGGTTTTTTGGTGTCTCCCGCATGCTCATTTTCCTTATTTTTATTTTTTATTTTTTTGCAGGAAATGTACCCAGAATTTACCAGCTGAAACTTCTGTACTGAACGGGGATGAGAACAACTTGTTCCTAAGTGTTGCAGCTTCCCAAGGCAATAAGGGTCTTGGATTTGGATTGGACTCGTCAGCTGGGCCCTTCTCGGGTGGAGGTTTCTCTTCCTGGGCAAGCAAAGCAAATGGGGAAAACGGACTGAAATCTGAAAACCTCTTTGCTGCATTTACAAAACCATCAACCGTTTTCCCTAAAGGATTTGAGTTTTCAGTTGAGCGATTTCCAGAGAAGAACACCCTGTCGGTGACCGATTCTCCACGGTTGGGAAGCTCTGAGGCTTGCAAGAACATGGCATGGAAACTGGATAGTAATCAGCGTCTGTTTGGCACTAAACTTCCATCAACGGAATCCAAGCCTGCCCCTGCTTTATCGGCTGTATCAACTGTTGCAGCTGATATCAAAATCAAGCCACAAACTATTACTCTTGCGATGCCAAAAAAAGTTGAATCTTCACTTTCCAAGAGCCCTAGTAAAAATGAAGGGGGTAAGTTTATAGATTCTTACAATTGTAAACACGCTTTGGGGGTTATTTATTAAAGGCAAATACACTTTGCACTACTAGTGCACTTGAAATTGCACTGAAAGTGCACTCGGAAGTGCAGTCGCTGTAGATCCGAGGGGGACATGCAAGGAAAATAAAAAACAGCATTTTAGCTTGCACATGATTGGATAATAAAATCGTCAGAGCTTCCCCTCATTTCAGAGCTTCCCCATCTTCCCCTCAGATCTACAGCGTCTGCACTTCCAAGTGTGATTTCAATTGCACTTTGCACTTGTAATGCAAAGTGGATTTGCCTTTCGTAAATAACCCCCTTTTGAGTAGTATGATCTGTATACTGTAGGAAAAACTAGGGACTTGGAAACTAAAGCACAGTCAGCTGGGTAAGTAGCTGAATTAGTTTGCAGGCCACATTTTAGAAAGTTTAGTGAATTTTCCTTTTTAAGGGCCTGGTATGCTTTTGTCAGGAACAGCATTCATTGTTCTTGGTGTGTTGAAATAGTGGCCAGTTCTGATGAGAAAAAGCCCTACACTTTCTGGTTGTGTCGGAGGTCTGCGTGTGTTGTCGTTTTTTTTATTTTTTTTTTTCACTTAAGTGGAACTTTAGTCAGAACATGAAGTCCTGCTAGGTCACTTCAGGCTGGCCAATTTTACAGTTATAGCTATGTTAAACCATAAAAATAATTGCTCATACTGTTTGAAATCCAGTAATACTGTCTTGCCCTGCTCTGTTGCTTTTTATTTTTTGGCATTGTGTCGAAAATCAGAGCCATTAGAGGCTGATCTGCTGGCAGCCTAAAGATTTGCTGCTGCTTAGGGGCTCTGGGCTTCAGCAAAATGTCAGCCTCTGGCAAACAGGAACAATGCTGTAGGCAGTTTCATTCATTTATTTTTATATATATATATATATATATATTCTCAAGTTGCTATAGGTAAAGGTCCACTTTGAGGAATATTTTTTTATGATTTTATTTATTTTCAGTGACCTATCCAAGATCTATACTAATGGACCCACAAAAGCTGAAGAGACTCATGTCAAATGGGGACTGCTTCGTGCAGGATGGTTCTTGTAATGACATTGCACCTCATCTTCACAAGTGCAGGGAGTGCCGCTTGGACAGATTTGGGAGAAGTAAGGAACAGAGAGATGCTGCTGTTTTCTGCCGCTTCTTTCACTTTCGAAGGTAAGATCCCTTGTGGCTTTATTTTATCATTTCAAATGTGCAGTGTCCTCTACTCTGGAAACCCTTGTACAAACATGTATATTTGCGCAAAAGTTATAGCACCTACAAAATAGGGGATTTATGGCAAATATTTTTTATTTGTGTGTATGTATGTATATATATATGTATGTGTGTGTATGTATATATATGTGTGTGTATATATATATATATATATATATATATATATATATATATATATATATATAAATTTTTTTTTACTAGTAATGATGATCTGCGATTTTTATTGTGATTGCAGCGGACACTTTTGAGACTATTTTGGGACCAGTGATGCTTATACAGCGATCAGTGCTATAATTACGCACTGATTACTGTATAAATGTCACTGTCAGGGAAGGAGTTAACACTGGGGCGATCAAGGTGTTATAACTGTTACCTAGGGAGTGATTCTAGCTGTGGGGGGATGGGACTGACGAGGGGAGGAGACTGATCAGTGTTCCTATATACTAGGAACACACAATCAGTCTCCTCTCCCCTGACGGGAGTGGGTTTGTGTGTTTACACACACAGATCCACGTTCCTGTTCTGTCACCAGCAATCGCAGGTGCCTGGCCGACATCACGGCCGCCGAGCACGCGCCCCCTATACCGCCGGGAAGCCAAGGATGTCATATGATGCCCGCCGGCACAGTGTTCCTGCAGACGTCATATGACAATGGGCGGTAGGGAAGTGGTTAAAGAGGTTGTATAGTCTATTTTTTAACTTTTACCTACAGGTAAGCCTATAATCTGATCGGTTTAGGAGATATTCCCCTTGCTATGAGCCGCTGACTGCAGCGGCGCATGCGCACAGGGGATTCGCGGCTGAAGGCCCGGCAGATGCCGGACCTTGCCAGGAAAAATCTCCCGCGCACATGCGCGGGAGTGATGACATCGCGGCTCCAGCCACTCACAGCGCTGGAGCCGCAATACCCGGAAGACACGCCGAGGCAACATGTCAGCTACCTCGGCGTGGACCAGGTAAGATACCGACGCCTCGTTCTAAGGTAAGTATTTCATAATCAGCTAGTATGCGGTGCATACTAGCTGATTATGCCTTTTGCCTTACAGGGGTAAGCAAAAAAAAAAGTGTCAGCGGGTATACAACCGCTTTAATTAAAAAAAAAAAAAAAGAACTTTTAGTATAAGATTTTTTTTTTTGTTATAGTGGTCTTTTAGCCCTTGTTCACATTGAATGCGGCTTTGAAATTTGTGCGACTTCATCTGAAATCGCACACTTTCAAAGCCACATGAGGGTGAATTTGTAGGCATCTGTGCGGCTTCTTGCACAGGTGTTTATGCAAGTCACACCCGAAATCGCCAAAAGTAGAGCTGCAACCACTTTTTCAAATAGATGTGGCACCATAAAGCCAGCGTCGCATCGATTTGAACCGTTCCATTGCCCGACAATAGGGTGCGATTTGACCTGTAAAATCGCATGACAAGGTGCTCGAATGGGAACTTAACATTTTAAAGGTCAAATGGCAAGTCGCATGACCAGAGGGTCAGGGGTCCTGCAGCCTTATAGGACAGTGAGAGCAGAATGAAAACTCCTGCAAGCTTTAACCAGACACCGATAGAAGTCACAAGACTGCTATATACTTCTGATGAGAAAAGGTATTTAGCAGTTTGTTTACTAAAACTATTGCATTTACCGTGTACTGTGGGAGACCAGATATAGTGAATGCAGGGTCCTGGGTTTAGTAACACTTTAAACTGTAATATCTTGGAAAAAGTAGAAAGTTGGCACTGGAATTAAAGGTATGAACATTTCCTAACTCTTCTGTAGGTTACACTTCAACAAGCACGGGATGCTGCGGGAAGGAGGCTTCCTGACTCCTAATAAGTTTGACGCTGAAGCAATAAACTTGTGGCTTCCATTAATCAGCAATGTTGTAGACTTGGACCTAGACACAGCCAAATACATCTTGGCCAATACCGGGGACCATTTCTGCAAACTTGTCATGTCTGAGAAAGAAGTGATGGCATCTGTAGACCCCAAAAGTAAGAGTTTTTTTGTCTTTTTATTGTTCAGGGGAAAAAAAAATATTCTTGGTTTATTAGGGACATGTTGGTTGATTTTTTTTTTTTTTTTTTAACAGAACAAGTAGCCTGGAAACGTGCCGTACGCGGTGTACGAGAAATGTGCGATGTTTGCGACACAACTATCTTTAATCTGCACTGGGTCTGTCCTAAATGTGGATTTGGAGTGTGCATGGACTGTTACAGAATGAAAAAGAAGAGTATGAGTGAAGGTACGTGTTAATACCATCCACAGATTATTAGTTTGGACTTGGTGACATCAGATAAGTCTAATGCCTGGTACACACAATGAGATCATCAGACAAATTGTGCCCTTTTTTTTTTTTTTTTTTTTTTTTTACGCCAATGTCCGATCGAACCTGAAGAGTTTACTAAAGTCACGAAATATTCTCGTACGACATAATAAAAATTTGGAAGTGATTTAATGTATTTGTATTGCATTTTTGAACAACAACTGTACTGATTAAATGAAAATCATACGATCTGGCATCGTACAAAAAATTTTTTCCGTGCTTGTCCGATTAATATTGGATGAACTGTCCTGATCGACTCTCAAAAGCTCTGTACGAACGATCAGATTAACGTACGATCGCTCCGAAATCTGTATTTTTCATACGATTTTCTGATCGTGTGTACGGGGCTTGACAGTGACCCTGTCACTACAGACTAAAATCTCACACAAAATACCTGTAATGGAGTATATGTACTTTAACCTTTTCAGGGGATGTATTGCATTGCTGATCCCTGGCCTCTGCAGGTATTTGACACTGAGGTGGGTGCAATACCTACTGTGTGCTGTGGTTACTGCTGCCGACTTGTGCATCCTGTAGTGTTCTAAAGCTGGCAGAGGGAGCAGGTATAGACTCGCCCAGAAGTGTAGAGTACCTACAGCAGTTGGTGAACAGCAGTGCAATGTTTTAACACACAAACTGTTGGAAAGGTATAAGTATATAGCCCCTTCTGGTTCACCTTTGGAACATGTCTGTTAATACAGCCCAGAGAAGTGGTGGGAATATCTAACCACTGGCAGTGCCCAAGAGATGGCCCAGCAGTCTTCATCTATAACTAAAATATTAATTTTAAATGGAACAGTTTGTGACTAGAACAAGATTGACTAATGGTTTGCCATTCTTCTCTTAATGCAGGCAATGATGGCATTGAAACATTCTCTTGGTTAAAATGTGTGAAGGGTCAGTTACATGAACCGGAAAATCTAATGCCAACACAAATTGTTCCAGGAAAAGGTAATTTTATTGCATGTGCCAAAATGTTCGAAAGAAAAGTTGATTTGTTTTCTACGTATTTTGATATAAACTGTACTTTTTAAAATGAGCTCATGATTTTATCGCCTGTGTATCTACACTATGTTGTGTTTCTGATTCCGGTTGTTGGTTTGAAGCTCCTTTCAGCTGTGCTGTACATGGCTGTCAATTTCAATCAAGTTAGGATGCATGCAAGGTGCATTAACTGCAGTTTTTTTCATGAGTTTTAGTTGAAGTGATTGTAAAGTCCCATGTGTGTTGTGTGTGTTGTTTTATTTTTCTTAAAAAAAAAAAAAAAAAAAAAAAAACTCGCTTGCTCTGTGCAATGGTTTTGCACAGAGCAGCCCAGATCCTCTTCTTCCCTCTTCGACTCTCCTGGCCCCTCCCTCCTGTTAAGTACCCCCCACAGCAAGCAGCTTGCTATGGGGCACCTGAGCCGAGTCACAGCTCCCTGTGTCCATTCAGACACAGAGCTGCGGTTCGTCCCCGCCCCCTCTGCTTATTGGCTCCCGCTGCTGTGTTTCAGCCAATCAGGATTGAGAGTCCCGGGATGGCCAAGGCACTTGTGGACATATCTGGATAGAGAGGGGGCTCAGGGTAAGTATTAGGGGGGCTGCTGCATACAGGAAGCTTTTTATCTTGATGCATGGAATGTATTAAGTTAAAAAAAACACCTGACACCTTACAACCCCTTTTTAATAGTGTGTATTTGAGATTATATACATGTGTTTGAGCTTTACTTACAGATATTTAATTGCTGGCTCAGTAGCCCATTTAATGAAGGCTTTGTTTATGCTTCAGTGGACTTTGGAGGACGCCACCTATTTAGGACCCACTCATGTCCAGGCTAGCATATGTAGCCTAGCCTGGAAAAATTTTCCAATACCAAAGTGCTGCAGAATTAAAGGTGATGGGCAGTCCACAAATCGCTGGAAGGAGGGCCATTGTGTGCCATACCACTGGGCAGAGGGGGTTCACAACGGGTGCTCTTCCTGAAAAATGGAGCTTGAACTACTTCAGTCTAGCAAGGTGTATTCTTTCCATCGATCCAAGAACAGAGAGGTTTCTAACTCTCAACAGCTGAAAATTAGCTTATAAAGTTTTTAAGATCTATTTACAGTATTTTAGTTTAAGGCTCGGTTCACACTGGGGCGACTTGGGATCCGACTTGTACGCCCTCAAGTCGCCCCAAGTCGCCCCAGAAATAGTTTGAATGGGAGTGAACGCTAGCGTCTTAATAGACGCTACTGAAGTCGCTCCGACTTCAGAGCGTACTCCCTGTACTACTTTGATCCGACTTGGTAGGCGACCTGTACCATAGAAATCTATGGAAGTCGCCTCCAAGTCGGATCTCTCTGTAAAGTCAAGCGACTTTGCAGGGAAAACCCCTCCCTCCCCCCCCTCCCTCCCAGAGAGCTGATTGGCCACAGGCGAAGTCGCCTGTCATGGAGGCGACTTCAAGTCGCCTTGTAATTTGCTAAAGTCGCGCTGAAGTCGCGTCGAAGCCGCGCTGAAGACGTGTTGCCCCAGTGTGAACCGACCCTAAGGTTCAGTTCATAAAAAAAAAAACTGCCTTCTTTTGTGTAACCCTTTGCAGGGTGATGACCTTATACTTTTAAAGTGCTTCTGTGGCGATAACACTAGGAAAGCTGCCGTTACAGACTTGTTTTTATAAGGATGCAAGCGCCTGGGCTCTTTACTCTTTTTTTTTTTTTTCTTCCATTGACTTCTACTTGTTCAAGAGCCATTGGTATTGTTTGGGAGTAAAGGCAGGGTCAGAATAGCAGACCTTGCTCTTGCGCCTTAAAAATCCACTAACCAATTGCTGCTCACGAGTTCACAATCATAAAAATACATACTGAGAAAATAGAGGCTGCCATTGATGACAGCTTGTAAAAATACAGGTTGCCTCTCTATCATGCAATAAGGTCTTCAGCACTTTGAGGCACTGACCTAGAACAAGTTTGCAGATTTGGAGGTATTTCAATCTGACTTATCTGCTTGCTTCTTTCAGGTCAGTTGCTCAAAGTTTTGAAGAAAGAGACATGCTAGGCATCTAGTATCAGATGGATACCTGCAATTGACAGCTCTTGCCATTCTCAGTCCTTAGCCAGCAAATAAAATGTCAGATGACAATCTCTGACCACTGTTGGCATGGAAGGATCTGTGAAATGATTGACCACTTGCGCCCACTAGTGGTTGGCAATTTTTACACTGTAGTGATTTCAGTTCATATTCCCTGTCTTTAGTGACCAGTGTTTTTGATTTTTCAGCACTGTACGATGTGTGTGATGTAGTTCATTCTGTCAGAGGGAAGTGGGGAATAAAGTCAAACTGCCCGTGTTCCAATAGGAACCAAAAGCCTTTACCTAAACCAACTGTGAAAGAAGAGGTGAAACAGGTATGCAGTCCTATATTTGTTATGTACCTTATTTCTGCTTTCTGCCCTTTCTTACCACTGTGTATCTAATTGCAGAGTTCTAGCACTGAAACCACAAATGGAA
This sequence comes from Lithobates septentrionalis, assembly GCA_037952835.1. Classification (NCBI taxonomy): domain Eukaryota; kingdom Metazoa; phylum Chordata; class Amphibia; order Anura; family Ranidae; genus Lithobates; species Lithobates septentrionalis. Next base: position 211,866 of record JBBDGP010000541.1, read on the forward strand.
CTCTACCTGAGCAAAGTAAGCCTTCCACACAAGATCCTTTACCCCCTAGTAGTAAACCGCCTTCATCTTCAGGCTCTGGTCCTTTAAGTTGGCTGACAAACCTTCCCAACACAAATGTCAACAAGGAAAATAAAGGTAGGAATGATGTTCTTTGCCGTTTTTGTCTTTGACCTAGGGAGGTACATGTATAATTTTGCCAATGTGCACAAGTAACAAACAAATCTCGATTATAGGCGCTATAAGCTTGGCTCTACTTTTAACAAGTGCTTTGTTTCCTACAGATAACCCATTCACATCTATAGTGAAGACAGAAAGTAAAACACTACCCTCTTTTGCTAGTTTTGGGAAGCCAGCTGCCTCTCTACAGCCATTCAGCACCTCCATCCTCTCTCCTATGAGCAGTAATAGCTCTGGCTTTTTACGGAATCTCCTCAATTCTTCCAGCATCAAGGTAAGGAAGGGCCTGTGTTCACGTTTTACTAATTGTTTATATGTGGAAACCTGATATATATGTGAGTTAAAAATATGAAATATAGGAGGCAAGGTTTGACGCACCCTGTTCTAGATGCTTACTGCTGTCCCTCTAAATTCAAATGATTGTAAAGTCTCGTGTTTGTTATTTTAATAGGGGGGAAAAAAAAAAAACATACTTGCCTGTGTAATTGTTTTGCACAGGGCAGCCCAGGTCCCTGGCTGGAGCTCCTGGCCCCTCCTTCCTGTTGAGTGCCCCCACAACTGGCAGCGTGTTATGTGGGCACCCAAGCCAAGCTGCAGCTCCGGGTATCCATTTAGACACAGAGCTGCAGTTCGGCCCTGCCCCCTCTCCTGATTGGCTAACTGAGTTTCACAGCAGGAGCCAATGGCACCGCTGCTGTGTCTCAGCCCATCAGGAGGGAGAGTTCTGAACGGCCGAGGGACTCGTGGACATCGCTGAATAGAGATGAGGCTCAGGTTAGTATGGGGGGGGGGGGGGGGGGCTGCTGCACACAGAAGGCCTTTTATCTTAATGCATATAATGTATTAAGATAAAAAACCTTCTGCCTTTACAACCCCTTTTATTCTTCCATTGGGGCAGCCAAATATTTAGAAGCCATGCAGCTGATTTGAGCATTGTAGCAGTAGATCTGATCTTTAATGAATCAATAGGGCACACATCTTCATTGCCAAATTGCTACTTTTATTCATAAGGGATACCATGCTTTGCTTTATCCATGCAGTTAAAAGCAATATGGTCATTTAACTTGCCCCATACCTAGCGGTATATTCTGGTGTTTCCCTTGCTCCCTTACAGTTCTGCTCAATTTCTTGGAGCTAAATTTAAATGCCCAGCCTATGTTTGATGGGCCTAAAAGTTTGAGGTGTCAAAATTTTATATCTGGATACAGTTTGTTATCTTTGTTTATAGATTGTATCATATTAGATTATCGTATAAAGCTACTGAGCCTGCTGACTGCATCTGTAGTATTCTGATTCTGTGGTTTAATGACAGATAATTATACAGATCAGGGGTCTCCAAAGGTTCTAAACAAAGGGCCAGTTTACTGTCCTTTAGACTTAAGGGGGGCCGGACTGTGGGCATTGGGGGTAGAAAAGGTCTCAATGTCAGTGGGAATAAACAATGCCCCATCTTTGGTGTTGGTGGGCATAATAGCACCCTATCGGTGTCGTTGGGAGGAATTCCGCCCCTTCGTTGGTGTTGGGGGGGGGGGGGGGGGGGGGATTATGGACCCATTGGTATCGGTGGATGGATGAATTTATTTCCCCATGGGCCAGATAAAATTAAGCAAAGTATTAAATCAAATTTCATACCGCGCTCTAAATCATATAAACATCCATAAACAATAATAGTGCTTAAATGAGTGAATTCATAAAACATGCGTGCCAAAGCACTAATGCTAGATGTCCACATATAATTTCTAGAGAATGGGCAAATTGTTTTTACCATGTTTTATGCCGATGCCTCCTATGGAATAAAGGGATTTTTTTTTTTTTTTTTTTATACTACACAATGAGGAGCTCCTTGTTATCTCTTAATATATGATCAATTGTTGGAGTTTATCGGGCCGTTGACCAGTCTCCCTTCAAAAGGCACACTCCTGTTGGTATCCGCTCTTGGTCTGACTACCTGTAATGGGTGTCAGTCAATTCTGGTTAGTAGATTGTTTGCCTGGTAGTTGTGGAAGAGGTTATCTCGCCCAGTTCATAAAGGATTCTCATCACTCATGTTAATGGAAGATTTTGGTGGTGGTCCACGGACATTTAATTTGAAAATTAATTTTCTTTGAAAATTATATGGACATCTACCATTTAGTGCTTTGGCACGCATGTTTTATGAATTCACTTATTTCAGCACTATTATTTATGTATGTTTATATGATTAATTAGAGCGCGGTATGAAATTTATTTGATATCTTTAATACATCATTAGACCTTTGGTCTCACTACCAGCTGCTCCTTAGGTTTTAGCACAATTTACATTAATTCACGTTAATTGGTTTCAAGGTGCGCGGCTTATAGGTATTTCCTATTTTCTTCAAAAATCAAGTAAAGGGCCGCATCTGGCCTCCGGGCCGCAGTTTGAAGATCACGAATATAGATGTTTGATTTTGTGAACACGGGTCTGTGGTCTTCTGCCTTACTTTGAAATATGGTTTGTTCTGTAGCAAGAAAACAGTGAGAAGAGCACGCCGAAGCTTCTTGATGACATCTTTGCATCACTGGTACAAACAAAACCTATGACCGAACCCATCAGAAGGCCACAAGGGCTTGCAGTCCAACCCAGCCTCATGGGATTCAATACACCGCACTATTGGTTGTGCGACAACAGATTGCTATGTCTACAAGACCCCAGCAATAAAAGCAACTGGAACGTTTTTAGGGAGTGCTGGAAACAAGGCCAGGTAAGTGTCATATCTTCATGGCTATAGAGCAGTGAAGTCACACTTGCTCTGTTAGTAATCTGTTGATCTGTTTTTAATAGTTTGTAGTTTAAATTGGCTTGTAGTTTTCTTAACTGATGCCTAGTGGCTGTTACACTCCTGGACAGTTGTAAGTTTCAAGACTAGAAGAAAATAAGGGACATTAGTAAAGGACTTTAGACCAGTTTGCCCAGTGCTGGGTGCAATAAAGATTGTATGCGGCATCTGAGTTGTCTAGCACAGATTAGTTCTTTTGTGCCAATGAAGGAACTACCTTTGCTTTGTACAAATATTGGATCTTATTAAACTGCTTGAGGGAAAAGTTCTGACAATTCACAGCAGCCAGTTAGATGCAAATGGGTCATCACATTGCTTGATTAAATCTGGCTTCCATGGGTTATGTGAAACGGCTGTTTGGTTGCATAGATGGACACTCGTGGTGTGATAACCTACCATATCAATGTTGGTTATGAAAGGATTCAGACTTGAGCTGCGGCCATTTTGATTGGTATAAGGAACAAACAATTCACCCACCGTGTACAAGGGAATGAATATGCATGTTTTTGCTGTTCTGTTGCATCAGCTGTCATCCAGCGATGACTGTGTGATTTTCTGTAGCATTCAGTGAGCCCTTCAGGCAACCCAAGACTATATGGCACAGGTGATTAACCACTTGCCGCCCGCCATATAGGAAAATTACGCTGGCAAAGTGTTTGCGATATCCTGGCCGGACATTATATGATGTGGTCAGGATAACAAGCCGCTGCACGCCCCTGGGGGCGCACATCACGACTATCGTTGTTGCGGCGGGTCAGTCTGACACACCGCAACTCCGATCTAGGATCTAGGTAAAGAGTCTCTGACGGAGATTCTTTACCACGTGATCAGCCGTGTCCAATCATTGCTGATCACGATGTAAACAGGAAGAGCAGTTGATCGGCTTTTCCTCACTCGCATCTGCCAGACGCGAGTAGAGGAGAGCCGATCAGCGGCTCTCCTGATGGGTAGCACAGCCCCCCCTCGGATGCCCACCCTGGACCACCAGGGATGGCCACCACCGATGACCACCAGGTATGGCATCCCTGGTGGCAATGATGGCAATTTATGCTCACACATGATGCCATACCTGGCAGTGCCTCCTAATCAGTGATGCCTATGGGTGCCTGGCGGTGCCGCCTCATCGGTACCCATCAGTGAAGGAGAAAACTTACTTCTTTTACAAAGTTTTGTAACAAAAACCAAGAAAAGACTTTTTTTGAGGGGGGGGGGGGGGGGGATTCTGTCTTTTTTATTTAGGAGAAAATAAAAATCCCAGAGATCAAATACTGCCAAAAGAAAGTTCTATTTGTGGGAACAAAATTATAAAAATGTTATTTGGGTACAGTGTAGCATGACTGCGCAATTGTCATTTAAAAAGCGACAGCGCTGAAAATTGGCTTGGGCAGGAAGGGGGGAAAGTGCCCTGTATTGAAGTGGTTAAATTTAGCGCTGCAATATCATTGCCTTATTTTTGTTGTCCAGCAATACTGTACTAGTAGCTTAATTTCTAGATATTGTGTAATTTTGTTTTATACCTAGCGCAGCAGATTTGTGTGTTCACAACAATACATATCAACCCTTTACCTTCAGTGACAGGTGTAATGCTTCTCTTTCCCAAAACTTTTTTTTTTTTTTTTTTTCAACATTGTTTTGTTCTCTTCTAGCCTGTAATGGTATCCGGGATCCACAACAAATTGAACAGAGAGCTTTGGAGGCCAGAATCTTTCAGAATAGAGTTTGGTGAGCAGGAGGCTGACCTGGTGAACTGCAGAACCAACGACATCATCACAGGAGCCACTGTTGGCGATTTCTGGGATGGCTTTGAAGATATATCTAGTATGTAGGATTTTGTCACTTGCTATTTGGAACACAATGTCAACAAATTTGATTGGCTTTTCAGTTATAACAACCTGTGCCCTTTTTATATATATATATATATATATATATATATATATATATTTTTTTTTTTTATTTACAGAACGCCTTAAAAATGACCAAGGGGAGGCAATGGTGCTGAAGTTAAAAGATTGGCCTCCTGGTGATGATTTCAGAGATATGATGCCCTCTTGGTAGGTTAATCCAGCCTTTGTGAACCTGGGTGCGCCTTCCCAATTAGTCAGGGGTGCATTAGCAAAATGCCTTAAAATTGAGTACAAGCCAGTGGAGAGGATCAAGTCTGCTTTTTTGTGTTACACAGGGCCTCAGGTTTTCATTGTGCTATATTACAACCTTAGGCACTGGGCCAGTCACGAGCAATCCTAACCATTGCTGAAGTAATCAGTTAATATGGAGGATGTCTAGTACCTGCACAGTATCCTTGTTTCACACCCTGAACTTCTGTCATCAATAGCCTCATGTTAGCTGCGTGGTGGAGAGAAAATGAGGAGAACCCTCAAAACTAGTGTGCAAAAGTGTATTTGTTTTGCAAGAATAAGTAATCTCCAGTGTTTGGTGTCCTACATGTGTTGATGCTGCTGCATTATGTAAAACGATTAGCAGTAGGGGTGCACCAAATGGACGTTTTTGGTTCCCGAAACCAAAAAAGGAGGATGCACTTTGCCGAAAACCAAAAATGACCGTTTTTAAAAAAAAATTATATTTTTATATCTAATTGTATAACTTTTCGACTTTTTAATTAATATCAGATTATATTTTTATATGAATTTATTTTTGGCCATTATTGGCACCTTTAGTGCAAGAAATGTCAAGAAAAATGCAGTCTCTATTGCATTTTTTTAACCATCTCTTGCATCTTGTCCTCAGTCTCTAACCATCTCTTGTATCTTGTCCTCCGTCTCTTAAACTTAAACACACTGCCAATAGTATTGGCAAAATTTCCATTCAGTGCACTTCTAGCACACATGATACAGGAGATAGTCAGAGACTGTGCAGACATGATACAAAAGATCAATGCAGCCTCATCAGTGCCTGTGGATGCAGCCCGGATCAGGGCTGTGATCTCCCGTGTGTCGTGGAGCTGGATTTGAATCCCCCGGGCCGCAGTTACAATGTCCCACCTTCTGTGATCACGTCACACTGATTCAATGTCCCGCAATTGGATTAGTGTGCCGTCTATCACAGGAGGCGGGACATTGCTACTGCTGTCTGTGCAATTCAGCTCCGTGACACACTGAGATCGCTGGGGAGGGGAGGACTGGGGTGCGCCAGGATGACACCCCTGCAATGGGTGGCACCCATGCCAGATCCCGTTCCCTTTTTTGGCTTTCATTATCAGCATTTTTTTTTTTTTTTTTTTTTTTTTCCGGCTGATACTGAAAAGAGTTTTCGACCGATGATTTTTGGCGACAGAAGTTTAGGTGCACCACTAAAAGTGCCTCGGAATTGTGCTTAATTGGAAAAAGGGTTAAACACTGCGGTTTTCAATATTCTACTGTTTAACTTTTGTAGTTTGTTCAGTTTATGGCCTGACGATGAGAACCAGTAGTTATGTGAATCCAAATGTAGGTATATATCCATCATATAAAATCAGTAGCAATGGTGGCTTGAATAATCCTACCTATCCGGTCATGTGAGTTCCCCATCTCTCATCCAGTGGCAGCTGGAGATGAGAAACCACAACGGATGTGCCATTGAAACCGATGGGTGGCCTTACTGCTCCAGGCATAACCAGCTTCTGTTGGAAATGCTCGCTCTTCCCTTTTTGAAGCCACCGCTCTGACACAGGGAATCGTGTGACTGAAGCGGCCTGAAAATGGTCAAGTACGAGGGGAGCAGCTTAATAAGTTCTAGCCCTCACCATGATCTAGATGTGCTAAAGATCTGCGATTTTGCAGGTTTATAGGTGGATATCTTGGTAATATGCATGCCAACTTTGTTTTTGTAGGTCGTGGTGCATTATAGTTAGAGCCAAGAGAAATGAAGTAGTTGTTATGCTGGACAAAGTTCAATACCGAACAGTGTTTTGGTTCCTCCATCTTCAAGGGAAATCTGCCCAAATAATCCATGAAGAGAAGTCAGCTGTGTATAGACCATGGATGAAAGCTGGCTATATCTATATGATCTTGAGACTAAAGAAATGAGTAAAACATGGAAACATGCTAAATCGCCCACCCCCACAAAGACTAAGGTGCAACATTCATCCATTAATCACAGCTCGGTATTCAACTTTGTCCGGCATGACACTTTTTTATTTAATTTCTCTTGGCTCTAACTATAATTCACCACGACCTACAAAAACACTAAATTGGCATGCATATTACTAAGAGAGCCACCAATAAACCTGCAAAATTTCAGATCGCTAGCACATCTAGATCATGGTGAGGGTAAGAACTTACTGCCCTCCCATCGTATACACCTCTTTATTGCATAGGTGTTAGGGGGTGGGGGGGGGACAGTTTTAGTAGTAAGGGGTAATCCGTAAATCTGCTTTAGTCAGTTTGTAACTCAGTATAATTAATTAATTAAAATACAAAGGCTTTCATATTATAGGTGTAATAAGGAAATCTGGAATACGGCTTGCTGTTTTCAAATTGGTTTTATAAAATATCTTCATTTGTATGGCAGGTTTGATGATCTCATGAATAACATCCCACTGCCAGAATACACCAGGAGGGAAGGCAGGCTAAATCTCGCCTCTCGGCTTCCAACATACTTTGTGCGCCCTGACCTTGGACCCAAAATGTACAATGCTTATGGTAAGAATCCTCGTTATCTCGTGTCCATTACAGTAGCTAGTATACTAATCGGAAAACATAGGCTGCTCTGTTTCGATAGCTTCCGGAAGTTGAGTTGTGGATGCTTTTGTTCTGGGATTAACGTGATCTTTCTGTTAACATAATTTTTATACATACAGTGTACCACAGTACATGATTGAAAGCTGTTGACATATTTTTATTGGAAAAGCGGTTTACATCCACTTCTTTTTAATTTAAATTCCTAATTTTTAAAGGCCACACATCCTTGAATTCAGCCTTCATCTCTGTGTGTATTTTTTTCACTGCTTGGATGTTACAACGCTTATGTACATTGTAATAGGTTTAATTACACCAGAGGACCGAAAGTATGGGACAACCAACCTCCACCTTGATGTGTCTGATGCTGCCAATGTTATGGTGTATGTGGGAATCCCAAAGGACGAGGGTGATCAGGAGCAAGGTAGGCCGGTTTTATTTATTTACTTATTTTTTGGCTTGGTCTGCTTTCAGAAGTGTTCCAAAGCTGGACACTAATTATTATCATTGATTCCTAATGCAACAGAGGTGCTGAAGACTGTTCAAGACGGAGATGCTGATGAACTGACCATTAAGCGATTTGTGGAGTTCAAAGAGAAGCCTGGAGCCTTATGGCACATCTATGCAGCAAAGGACACTGAGAAGATTCGGCAGTTCTTAAAAAAGGTACCTATTACTACACAGGGTGCTTTTTAGTGGACTAATGTTTATAGCTGCTGTAAAAGAGTTTAGTACCAGAATGATTGGGAGATGGACCTCTGCTCTCAAACAGAGCGCAGTGGTCTGACATACACCTTCCTCAGTATTTCAATCAAGCAGTTGTGCTCTGAGAGAGCAGAGGTCCAACTCTTTAGGATGATGCTGGTTAGTACAGTTAACCTCTTTCCAATGGCGGCATGCATATGTGGCTGCACGGACCTCAGCCTCATTCCACCTGCTACATATTGCACTACTGCTTCCATGTTGGGAGTGCACGCAGCACTCTGACAATGTTGTCACCTACAACTTCCATTCACACAGTGATGATCAGGAGATGGTAGGAATGGGCTGCTGACCACTGTAACAGCCAATCGCATGATTGGGAAGCTAATATAACTCTGGTTTTAAAATTTCATATAGGGCCAGCAGAAAAGGTTTAACCACTTCAGCCCTGGAAGGATTTGCCCCCCTTCCTGACCAGGCCATTCTTCGCAATATGGCACTGCGTCGCTTTAAGGGTCCTTTCACACTGGGGCGGTTTGCAGGCGCTTTTGCGCTAATAGCGCCTGCAAACCGACCCGAAAGTGCCGCTGCTTTCATTCCAGTGTGAGAGCCCCGAGGGCTTTCACACTGGAGTGGTGCGCTGGCAGAACGGTAAAAAAAGTCCTGCTAGCAGCATCTTCGGAGCAGTGAAGGAGCGGAGTGTATACCGCTCCTTCACCGCCCCTGCCCATTGAAATCAATGGGACGGCGCGGCTATACCGCCGGCAAAGCGCCTCTGCAGAGGCGCTTTGCGGTGGTTTTTAACCATTTCTCGACCGCTAGCGGGGGTAAAACCGCCCCGCTAGCGGCCGCATACCGACGGTAAAGCGGCGCTTACAATAGCGGCGCTTTACCGCCGACGCCCGCCCCAGTGTGAAAGGGCCCTAACTGACAATTGCACGGTCGTGCAATATTCTATCCCATCAAAATTTATGTCCTCCCCCCCCACAAATAGAGCTTTCTTTTGGTGGTATTTGATCACCCCTGCGTTTTTTGTTTTGTTTTTTTGTTTTTTGTTTTGTTTTTTTGTGCTATAAACAAAAAAATACCGACCAATTTTGAAAACACTTTTTTGTGTTATATTGTGTAATATTTTTGTACTTTTAGCTATAATATCCAAAAAAAACTAATTTCCAGTTTAGGCCAATATTTATTCTTCCACATGTTTTTGGTTAAAAAAATCGCAATAACCGTATATTGATTGGTTTGCGCAAAAGTTATAGCGTCTACAAAATAGGGGAAAGATTTATGTAATTTTCATTTTTCAGAGCTAAAAATAGCCACTGATTACTGTATAAATCTCACTGGCAGGGAACGGGTTACCACTAGGGGGCGATCAAGAGGTTAACTGTGTGTTCTAACTGTAGGGGGGATGGGACTGACTAGGGGGAGGAGACCGATCGGTGTTAATATTTAGATACTGGTTTTCGCTCTGTCACAAGCGATCGTGCGCCCGCTGTGACATCTTAAAGGAGCGGCGTACGGCTACGCCGAATTGCGCAGCCGTGCTAACCTGCCGCAGTATAACTGGTGGCTGGTCGGCTAGTGGTTAAACACGAACACATAGTAAATTAAAAAAAAAAATTTTAGTGGACCTGCATGTAAAGCTACACAATTAAGAACTAAAAAAGACTTCAATTGGACTTTTATTCCCAGCTCAATTGATACCATGTTAAGTTGATGACCTGTGTTTTTCCTAAAGGTGGCAGAGGAGCAAGGTCAGGAGAACCCCCCAGATCACGATCCAATCCACGATCAGAGCTGGTATCTAGATAGCACTTTGAGGAAAAGGCTTCTCCAGGAACACGGGGTTCAGGGCTGGGCCATTGTACAGTTCCTGGGAGATGCAGTCTTCATTCCAGCTGGAGCCCCTCATCAGGTAATGCCGTCTTTTGCTGGTCCTATTCTCTTTGCCTGTGAAATGCTGATATGTTGATTATGATTTCTGATTCCTTTTTATTGCTTTTCTCAATTTCAGGTGCACAACTTGTACAGCTGTATAAAGGTTGCAGAAGACTTTGTATCTCCGGAGCACGTTAAGCACTGTTTTTGTCTCACTCAGGAATTTCGCTATCTTTCCCACACACATACAAACCATGAGGACAAGCTGCAGGTATAAAAGGGTTTCCATTGCCTTGTTTGTACGGTGGTTTCCACACCTCAAAACTAGAATTAGCAGCAAACATTTTTTTTTTAAACACGTGCAGTTTTGTAATGTGTTTTTCTAATGCATACTCCCCATATTCTAGCAGGTACTTTTTAGGGCAGTGTTTGTTCAAATTTTGTATAATATGCTCATTTTGAAAACTACTGGTGACAGTCCCGAAGATCTGTACTATGAAACGCCATAAGTGGTGTGTGTTGTGTGTTTGTTTTTTGTTTTTTTGCAAGCTCTACTGACAGTTGAAGTTACTTTAGGTTACGGTTTGCTCACTTAGCCAATATCGGTGGTCATTTAGGATATTCCGGTTAAATGATAACAAAGTTACTGATGCAGCCTTATTGGTGTTGCTTTAAAAAAAAAAAAAAATTGGGATTGGAAAACTTGTCACAAGTTAACCACTTAAGGACCGGGCCTATTTTTCAGACTGTGTTTACAAGGTAAAATCAGGTTTGTTTTTGTTTTTTTTTTGCTAGAAAATTTAGAACCCCAAACAGTTTTGAGTTAGAGGAGGTCTAGGGCTAGAATTATTGCGCTCGCTCTAACGGTCGCGGCGATACCTCACATGTGTGGTTTTTCATATGCAGGCACTACTCACCTATGTGTTCGCTTCTGCGCGCAAATTTGCCGGGATGGGGGTGCTTTTTAATTTTTTTTTTTTTTTTTCTTACCCTGTCCTTTTTAAAAATTAAATTTTTGGGTTATTTTTATTCCTATTACAAGGCATGTGTTAACATGCCTTGTAATAGAAAAACATGACAGGACCTCCTAAATATAAGATCTGGGGTCAAAAAGACCTCGGATCTCATATTTACACTAAAATGCAATAAAAGTCATTTGCAAAAAAAAAAAATCTCCTTTTTAAGAGCATTGGGCGGAAGTGATGTCACTTCCACCAGTCAATGCTATGGAGCCGAGTGGGGGCCATCTTCCCCTCACTTAGGATCTCGGGGGAGAGGACGCGATTGGATCCGCCACTACCTTGTTTTATACCAGCAACATTTGAGTTGTGATAACTAAGACAAGACAAATTGCAGGATAAAATATGTACATTGAGAGGAATGTATTAAAACTGGAGCAGGTGTGCGTGGCAACTAATCGGTGTCCATCTTTGATTTTCAAAACTTAAACTTGGTATACTAACCTCTTCCCTAATGGTCCAAAGTCCACAAGAGATACCTCACCAGCATCTTCTCTGTGGTTCCTTTTTGGGTGCCAGACTTCAGGCCTCTTCATTGGCTGGCTTGGGATGATGTAACTCCAGCGCAGGAGTCAGTCACCCTGGCACACAGACCATATTGGCGATGTAATGCTCAGTTTACAAGCTACAAACAGGCAGATAGGTGTGTTTTATTGCAGGAGAGACCTTGAATGTCTCTTCTGCAATAATTGGCCTGCTTGCTTGTACACCCCCTCCCTTCCCTTCCCTCCTCTGTCATCTTATAGCCATCAGTGGGCAGTTGGTATGCATCGCATACTAGCACATTATGACAAACTTGCCTTAAAACAAAGCCCTCCAGCGACACGCTTTCACTGTTGACAGGGCTTCCATCCTCACCCGGTCTTCCTTCTGGGTTTGGAGGCTGTGGCCGATTCAATGGCCAGGCTGCGATTATATCACTCCCGCACATGCACGTTGGAGTTATGGTCACAGCAAAGCGCTCTCAATGGGTGGCATACTCAAGCATGCTGTACGTTGAGAGTGCAGTTTACCAGTGACGTCACTAGCTGCCTCAAATGTGAATATTCACTGTACCTACAGGCAAGCCTTGTTTTGGGTTTACTTGTAGGTACAAGTCATAAAGTGAACTTGACTACTGCTTTAAGTAATGAAGGGTCTCCTGTGTGGTCATCCTGACCTTTAATGCTTAAAGCAGAGTTCCATCCACAAAATTAACTTTACATTAATCAACTGCAAAAAGCATCAGAAACATTCGAGATTTTTTTTTTCTTCTTTTACATACATGTTCAGGGCTGTTGCTATAGGGTCCCTTGTAATCTGCTCCCTATCTCTCCGCGGCGCCTGACGTAATTTCCCTCAGCGCCTGTGTTCGCTAGTGCTCCTGGGAGATGTGTCATTTCCCAGGAGTCAGTGGGCAGCGCTAAGGGCTAGAATCGTGATATTTCGAAACCGGAAGTGGTCTTGGTTGCCATCACAGCGGGGTGGGCACTTCCGACGGCACCCTTCGTGATGGCAACCTGAGAAGTTTTCTGCACTTCTAAATTGGCTTACTGCGCATAAGCGGGTGGTGCATGCTGGTTATTCAGCAGCACCGAATCCTGGAAGTTTATGCCTGCGGGCTTCGCCTGCCCACAAGCAAGATGGGAACACCCGAGCATAAGGAATATAAGGTGAGTTTTTAAATAAAAAATTAGCTAAAGCTGCGCTATTTACCACACAAACCAATGCAAAAACATCATATGATAGTAACAGATCTAATTTAAAAAAAAAAAAAAAAAATTGTAGGTGGAACTCCGCTTTAAAAATCAAATTTTGCCCAGAATGGCCAAAAGTATAACAGGTTCATTTTACAGGAGGGACTTGAAATGTGTACTTTCCCTGTGCGCCCTCACCTCCCCAGTCTAAATTTGCAGGCCTGTGCAAATTTCCCCTTTTACCACTTAGCAGCACTCTGTCCATGCACTTCAGACAGTTCTGCATAATGGCACATGTTCTCCCATGCCAAAGAATATCAACTATTTGGTGGTGGGTCAGGAAACTGCAGGGAAAATTGGCTCGCTTCGTGGCGCTGACGCGGTTTGAAAAAAAAAAAAAACTGCAAACAAGCAGCAGTGTTAACTTGCCCTGCCTCCCAGTCTTCAATCTTCTCTGTGTGTAAGAAGTTTGGCCAGGTTCAACAGAATCGTCAAAATTTGACATGTGGAGGTGATTCTTGGTCCCCATTGGGCACTGTGATTCTGTCTGGCTCCTGAGGAAGTGTCTGATGTATAGATTCTGCCTAAGGTCTGTCGTAGCTGTTGAACAGATAAAAGATCCTAGGACCATGTAGTGGGACAAGCTATTCTTTTGCATTTTTTTTCTCCCCCATTGTTATAATAGCAACATGGCTGTTAAACAAACAAAAGTGATTTTGTATATAAAGAACAGATTTCCATAGCCTTCAAAACCACCATGAAGTGAAATATTTACACATCCATAGTGCCCTTGGGTTCGGGTGTACCTGGGAGGGTTCAGAAAAGTACTTTGCCTCCTAGGTATTATATTATTGATGCCTTAAAATATACTTCTGTAAATTGAATTTATATCCTTTGCATATGCAGGTGAAGAACGTCATCTACCACGCAGTGAAAGATGCAGTGGCAGTATTGAAAGCAAATGAAGCCAGTATCGGGAAAGTTTAACACCTTTGGCCTCCATACTGTATATCGAATGGACTTCCTGTGGCAGCTGACCTATGCCTATATATAGTTCTATGAAGCTTACCTCGTCACAGCACGTTCCCAGCACGGGCTTAAAGGAAGTGTTTACAATCCCTGGAATAGTTTGGAGATTGCAAAACAGACACACACTAGATAAAGGTTCCACTTTTTTGGAGTTGCATTGTCTTACTGCCGATAAGAACTCTTCTCAGCTGAGGTGTGAGACCAGAAGACCTACAAGTCGAAAAACCAAAACACTTTTTTTAGACTGTACAAAATATACCTCTGGTTTTTGGAGTCGCTCCAAAGACCCCCTGTAAATTTTGATTTAAATATCCTTTTTCCCCTCTTAATATTTTGCGGGCTTATAGGGAAGTTACTTTATAGAAGGGTTTGTTTTTGTTTTTTTTCTTTTGTTTTTTTCCCCCTCAATTTTTTTAAATGAATACTATTGTAGCCATGACGCTCTGCTAGAATGCGTGTTCTAAGTAAAATGTAAATAAGCAGGCTCTTATAATTTTACATTGATTTAGAACTAGCACTGATGTGCCTGGATTTGTGTAATGAATTGATTTAGACCTATTTTTTGTTCAAATGTATTCCTTTTAATTTAATTAACATTTCCTTTTGGCTTATTTTCTTTGACAATTCAGAAGAAGGAAGGGTGGGGAAATGGGCACGCGACCTGGACCATTACCAGGTCATGGAGTACTTTGTAATTTTTTTTATTACTTCAGTACTTAAAAACAAGGAAAATAAAACAGTTATTTGTGTTCGTGTTTTGTACATTTTGCGTTGCTTTATCTTCAAATTGCTTTCTATTTTACTGTTCCATGAGGTTGTACCTACATTCAAAAATCTAAAGCTAAGGCTCTGTTTCCACTAGTGCGACTTGTCATGCGACTTTGGACACATTGAGTCACATGACAGGTCAGCCTATTGATGCACTAGTGGAAATGTTGCCTAAATGGTATATGTAGGGGGAAGAGGAACAACCTATTCTTCCTATAACTGTTCATATGACAAGTGTCAGGGAATTGATCAAATTTGCTAAAGGGGCTGGAGGGAGAACTGGCTTGGCAGCAGAAAGGTCCACATTAAAAAGCCTCCCCCAGAAAAATTAAGTCTGCAGCTACAAATACTGTAGCTCTTAACTTTAAATATAAGGACCCTCCCCTGTCCAGGGATCCTCACTGGATGATGTCCTCACTGGAGCCGATTCTTCAATTGGCTTCAGGTGAATGTGCATCTAAAGTAATACTCTTCTCTCCCACCCCCACCCCCCCCAAAAAAAAAGGTGCCAAATGTGGCGGGGCAGGATGCAAACAAGCGGAACTTCCCCTTTTGGGTGAGGTTTTGCTTTAACCGCTTGACCTCCAGAAGCTTTTTACCCCTTTCTTGACCAGGTCATTTATCACTGCGCTATTTTAACTGGCAATTGCGCTGTACGCAAACAAAACTTGTCATGTTTTTTTATTTTTTTCCTCTATTTGTGCGAGAAATAAATATATTCTATACTACCAATGTCAGGGATCAGCGACTTATAATAGGATTGCAATAGCAGTCAATCTGACAATAACTGAAGCTGAGGGGGAATTAACTGACACTGACATCACCAGTGATATTGTACACATTGTATTAATGACACTGGCTGGGAAGGGGTTAACATCTAGGTCGATCAAGGGCTATGAATGGGCACCCGCTATAACGGTGTGAAACGCGTTAGCAGTTTTATCCTTGCTGCATGGATTTATTATAACAATAAAGAAATTGTTTTCGTTGGAGTGCGGCCATCCGGACCTTTTTTGTTCAATTTTTGCATAGGTCGATCAAGGGGTTAAATGTGTGCCTAACTATGTGTAAAGTGTGCTGCTTTTACTACTAGATCTAAGTTTCTCATCTCTGTTTTTGCAGGGATGAGAAATGAGATCATTCTCTGTACAGAGCTGTGTGTTGTTTTTCAACAAAGCTCTGGACTGTAATTCTACTCAGCCCATCAGCAGGTCCTAACAGTGAATCACTGGCCAGGACTTGCTGATGGGCTCCTGCTATGTACAGTTACAGCGGGTGCCGGCGGGATGGGGAGCACACTTGCTTGTGCCATAAACATGGAAGCAGGCAGCGACGTACGGGCTGCCCATCCGCAGTAACTCCACTTTCCAACCGGATTAACCTGTCCAATAGTATGCGTTAAAAGCAGGGGTTTAGTTGGCACACTTTTGCAAACGCATGTGTAAGCTGCAAGGCCTCTTCATGGCACCCTGTATTGTTTGCCGTCCTAACCCTTCTGAATTTTTGAGAGTCTCCACAATGGAAGCACGTGCATTCTAATGGATAGATAGGGGGCAGGTGGGTCTGGAAGTATAACCCAATCCTCAAAGGCACAGGGGCATATTGGAGACATAGCACAATGGCAGCAAAGGTGCCTAGTGTTTCCCCTGACTAAATTTGCACCAGTAACAAAGAGATGGCCCCTGCTTCCACCTATATCTGGCCTTTACAGCAAGGAGCACATGTAAGGCAAAACAAGAGAAAATTCTCAGCTCAACTTGCCAACCAGTTTGCTTACCAACCGGATACCCACCTGCCCTTTATCCATTAGAATGTATATGCTTCCATTGTGGAGACTCAAAAATGTAGAAGGGTTAGGACGCACGCAATACACAGGGTGCCGTCAAGAGGCCTTGTAGTTTACGCATGCATTTGCAAATGTGTGCTAACTAAACCAGTGTTTTTAACGCATACTGTTGGACAGGCTAGTCAGGTTGGTAAGCAGTCCGGTTGGTGAGTTGAGCTGGGTTTTTATATTTGTCTGGTACACCCTTTCTGTTATGGGCATTGGGACAGAAAAGCGTAAAACAGAAAAACTCACAGCTGAACTCCAGGCATATATAAGCCACACATTTATGTTGCTAGCTATTCATTGAGGAACACTATTGTAGAAAAAGTCTGACGTTTTGCACAAATGCAACTGCCTATTAGGGGGACACTGACAAACAGAAACAATGTTAAAGGCTGGTAACTGTATAGCCCCTCCCGTAACCCTCATGCTTCATTTTTTGCTAGTGTTTCAGAATATAGGACGCCTTTTCCTCAGCTCTGCTATGGAAAACCCCTATTCCTTTTCTTTAGTATTTTCATATCCATTTTAATAGGTTATGCTGCCACCTTCAGGTGATTGGACACTGGCAAAAGACAGGAAATCTCAGCCTAGGCTTAACCACTTCAGCCCCAGAAGGATTTTCCCCCTCAATGACCAGGCCATTATTAGCGATACGGCAATGCGTCACTTCAACTGACAATTGTGCGATCGCGCAACGCTGTACCCAAACAAAATTGATGTCCTCCTTTTTACCCACAAATAGAGCTTTCTTTTGGTGTTTGATCACCTCTGCGTTATTTTTTTTTTTGCACTATAGACATAAAAAGACCAACAATTAAAAAAAAGAAAAATTTTTTTTATTTTTTTTAACTTTCTTCTACAATACATATCCAAAAAATATATATAAAGAAAAACATATTTTCTTTATCGTACATCATGGAACACAGGGCCTTATGTAAATTAATGGGTTATGGGCCACCTTCAGGTGTTGACACTGGTATACCCAATACAGGAAGTTCACTCCTCTATATCCTTCCAGGAGTTTTTTTGCCAGTGTCTAAGGTGTTGGTCACAAGTGAAGATGTGCTCTGAGGAGCTCCAGGAGGGATCCATGCTGGATTTAAAAAACCTCCTCAACCGGATCCATCCACGCCACTGTGGCCACAGGATGGTACCCGGGCCTCGAATAGAAGAACTAGGTTTTTGCCTGTAACGCTTCTCTTTGAGGGCTGGACCCTAGGAACCAGGACTTTTTTTGGTCTTGCTACATTACCTAAAGTTGTCCTGAGGGGTGCTATACAGGTCCAAAGGAGTGGAGCCCCTTTTAAAGGGACCCGGTCTTTGAAGGTTTACTAACGCTGCCGGCCGTGATGGGTGAGGTTTGGATCTGTCTGTTTTCAGCAGTATCCTCAGCGAGGATAAGGTAGGGGGAAAGCTTGGGAACTGAAAAGTCCACCTCTGCCTTTTCTTCCATATGTAATATTGTAATGCCTTTAAAGTCTTCTCTAGAGGGAGTAAGCTCTGTGTCCAGCTATAACAGCGTGGTGTGTAGCAGGAGGGGGTTCTTTTATTATTCCTCTCCCCCCAATTGGGGAAACTGAGGGACTGGGTTTGCATGTACAGTGCATTACATCCTATTTGTTGACTCAATGGAACCCCCTGCCCCCCCCCCTCTCCCTCGAGGGGTGCGGTGGTGGCTTTCGTAGATAAACATGTTTGTGTTTACTTGCCCTTTTAGGCCAATGCAAGGAAGCCAGCTCTTCTCATGTATGAGAAAAAGATCCCAAACAGCGCATGGCGGCTGCAGCCTTCTCTCCATTCGGGTCTGTGTCTCAGACCCGAATGCTGTGCCGTCCGCGCGCGGGCTGTGATTTTCTTTTTGAAAAGAGGAGAGCAGTTTGATGGAGGGGGCGTGGGTAAGGCAGTTGGCGCCATGCGTGGACTCGGGGTCCTCGTGGAAGCACATGGCGCACAGGCAATCAGGCTTACACATGAGCTTTTAAAAGGCTGACGCTCTTTTCACTAAATGCTACAGAGCAGCTGAATGAAAAGTCGGACACAGGAGCGCTGGAGCACGTGAGGGTTGTATACAGGCATTTCCAGTACAGGAAAATACATTGTTTAGCATCAGATTAATCTTTATGCTGCCATTGTTATTTCTTACTATTGCTCAGCAAAAAGTACATTTTTTGAGAGTGCCTCTGCTTTTGTGCTTAGCACTATGGTTTCCAAAGTTACCACAAAGGCACCAAAAGTTCCAACCCTAGGCGCTGGGAACTCCAGTCATGCCTCCACACTGTCATCCTCTCCGGAGATACCAGATATGGCAAGCCAGGGTGAGTCTTTGGAACCGATTGGTGGTGCAACTGCTTCTCACACTTCAGGCCCTGTATACGTGACTGAAGATGCATTTTCCTCTGCCCTGCAGGGCTTAGAAGGAAAATTAGCGGCTTTAATCGCATCCTCTGTCCAAGGGGATAGAAAGCGTGCTAGAACCCACTCCAAACCCTTTACCAAGGGAACAATGGGGACAGGATGAGATATTACCCTCAGCTGATCCAGAGGAAAGACAAGCTGATTATTCCTCTGCGGAGGAAACAGTTGTTGATTCAGCTTCACAATCCGAGGTACAAATCCAGAAATGGTTCGCTCCGCTTTCATGCTACCCCTAACAGAGTTAGCTGAAAGTCAGGTTTCTTCCTTGGTCTTTAAAACCTTTACAGCCTTTTCATGCGTTTCCATGCATTACTGGAAAAGCTTATTTATGCTGAATGGTATCATCCAGGTAAGCCTTTTCTCCCTCCAAAGAGATTCTCAGTTCTCTATCCCATGGAGGAGAAATTCACCAAAAAGTGGAAGGTTCCAACAGTCGATGCTGCGATTTCCAGTGTGAATAAAAGTTTAACTTGTCCAGTAGACAATGCACAAATGCTTAAAGATCCAACAGATAAAAAGGTTGGAATTCCTGCTAAAATCCTCTTTCCTTGGCAGGGACCGTTACTCAGCCTGCAGTCGCAGCAATAGGCATCTGTCAGTCCCTAAAGAACCAGTTCAGATGCTCTTAAAGAGCTCCCTGCACAACAGCCCCGTGAGTTAGTCGAACTGCCAAAGGCATTATGTTTTGCCATAGACGCTATGAAGGACTCTGGTCACCAGGCGTCTCGCCTTGTGCTAGTACACATGCGTAGGTTAAAAAAAATTGGTCCGCTGAAGCTAACCTTGTAAAAAGCTTCTGGCTAGTTTCCCCCTTTCATGGAGAGTGACTATCTGGCGATAATTTGGATGAATACATCCAAATGATTTCTAGTGGGAAGAGTACTCTCTTGCCAGTCAAAAGAAAGTATAAACGTCCTTCATTTAAACTGACTTTTTCTCCTGTGCCAGGGGCATTTGTCTCTAGGCAGTGGCGACGGCCTCTGCCGTCAGACTCTAGAGGAAAACCTCAGGGTCAGGCCCAGGCTCAAAGGAAGACCTTGGTCCAGAAATCTGCAAAACAGAATACTAAAGCCTCATCATGAAGAGGTGTCCCCCCTCACCAGAGTGGGGGGAAGACTTCTGCATTACTCAGAAGTCTGGCATAGGGAAATTCATGACAGATGGGACATCTCCATTGTGTCTCTAGGATACAAACTCGGGAGTTTCCACCGTCTCGTTTTCTGAGATCGAATGTTCCCAAAGATCCAGGGAAAAGGCAATCTCTGTTTCAAGCATTAGATCAATTATTGGCTCAGGGGGTGATCATACAGATCCCCACAGAAGAGCAAGGTTTGGGGTTTTATTCAAACCTGTTTATGGTACCAAAACAAAATGGGGATGTCAGACTCATTCTAGATCTAAGGAATCTAAATCAGTTCCTGAAGATCCGCTCCTTTCGCATGGAGTCGATCAGGTCAGTAGTTTCCATCCTACAAGGAAGAGAACTTCTGGCATCCATCGATATCAGGGATACATATCTGCATGTTCCTATATTTGCCGCTCACCAAAGGTTTCTGCGATTTTTGAAGTAGAACAACAGCACTTTCAGTTTGTAGCCTTGCCCTTTGGGCTAGCTACAGTACCCTGGGTGTTCACAAAAGTACTGGCCCTACCTCTAGCCAAGCTAAGGGCACAGGGCATAACAGTCTTGGCGTACCTAGACAATCTATTGTTAATAGACCAGTCAGTGGCTCGCTTGGAGCAAAGTGTACGCATTACAACCAGTTACCTGGAAAGTCTGAGTTGGATTCTCAACCTAGAGAAGTCTTCCTTAAAACTGCTAAGAAAGCTGGAGTATTTGGGCTTGATTATAGACACAGACCAGACGAAGGTGTTCTTGCCTCTGGCAAAGATCAGCTCCATATGAGAGCTGGTGCGGATGGTCAGGTCGAAAAGAAATCCCTCAATTTGCCTTTGCATGAGGTTGTTAGGAAAGATGGTGGCTTCATTCGAAGCAGTCCCTTATGCCCAGTTCCATTTGAAACTGTTGCAAAACAGTATCCTGTCTGCTTGGAACAAAACGATCCAAGCTTTGTACTTGCCAATGCGGCTGTCCCCAAGAGTGTCCCAAAGCCTCAGTTGGTTACTAACCCAGAATCTGCTGAAAGGAAAATCCTTCAGACCAATCATCTGGAAAGTAGTAACGACAGATGCCAGCCTCTCAGGCTGGGGAGCAGTACTAGAGAAAACGACTGTCCAGGGAACGACTGTTCCGTGCCTATCGGCAGTCTTCATTCCGGGAGTAGAAAATTGGCAGGCGGACTACTTAAGTTGCCAGCAGTTATTCCCAGGGGAATGGTCTCTTCACCCCAAAGTTTTTCGGGCTGTTTGCCAAAGATGGGGGACTCCGGACGTAGATCTTCTAGCGTCCAGATTCAACATGAAGTTAGTCAACTTTGTATCCAGGACAAGGGATCCACTCGCATGCGGAACAGATGCGCTGGTAACCCCGTGGGATCAGTTCTCACTGATCTGTGCATTCCCCCCTATTCAGTTGCTGTGCAGGATCAAGCTGGAAAGAAAGCCGGTATTTCTGGTAGCACCAGCATGGCCCAGAAGGTCATGGTTTGCAGAAATCGTAAAGCTAGCAGTGGAGGGTCCATGGCCCCTCCCCCTAAGGCCAGACCTGCTCTCACAGGGGCCGATATTCCATCCTACTTTACGAACGCTAAATTTAATGGCCTGGCTATTGAAACCCACATTCTGAAGCAACGTGGGCTTTCCGGGTCAGTTATCTGTACTTTGATTAATGCAAGGAAACCCGCTTCCAGAACTATATACAACCCCTGGCAAAAATGATGGAATCACCAGTCCCTGAGGATGTTCCTTCAGTTGTTTATTGTTGTAGAAAAAAAAAAGCAGATCACAGACATGGCCAAAAACTAAAGGCATTTCAAATGGCAACTTTCTGGCTTTAAGAAACACTAAAAGAAATCAAGAAAAATAATTGTGGTGGCCAGTAACGGTTAGATTTATAGAACAAGCACAGGGAATCAATTATGGAATCACTCAACTCTGAGGGAAAAATTATGGAACCATGAAAAACAAACAAACAAAATAACACTCAACACATCACTAGTACTTTGTTGCACCACCTCTGGCTTTTATAACTGCTTGCAGTCTCTGAGGCATTGACTGAATGAGTGATAAACAGTACTCTTCATCAATCTGGCTCCAGCCTTCTCTGATTGCTGTTGCCAAATCATCTTTGCAGGTTGGAGCCTTGTCATGGACCATTTCCTTTAACTTCCACCACAGATTTTCAATTGGATTGAGATCCGGACTGTTTGCAGGCCATGACATTGACCTTATGTGTCTTTCTTCAAGGAATTTTTTCACTTTTTGCTCTATGGCAAGATGCATTATCATCTTGATAAATGATTTCATCATCCCCAAACATCCTTTCAATAGATGGGATAAGAAAAGTGTCCAAAATTGCAATGTAAACCTGTGCATTTATTGAAGATTTAATGACAGCCATCTCCCCAGTGCCTTTACCTGACATGCAGCCCCATATCATAATTGACTGTGGAAATTTGCATGTTTTCTTCAGACAGTCGTCTGCATAAATCTCATTGGAACGGCACCAAACAAAAGTTCCAGCATCATCACCTTGCCCAAAGCAGATTCGAGATTCATCACTGAATATGACTTTCATCCAATCATCCACAGTCCACGATTGCCTTTCCTTAGCCCAATGTAACCTTGTTTTTTTTTTTTGTGTTTAGGTGTTAGAGATGGCTTTCTTTTAGCTTTTCTGTATGTAAATCCCATTTCCTTTAGGCGGTTTCTTACAGTTCGGTCACAGATGTTGACTCCAGTTTCCTCCCATTTGTTCCTCATTTGTTTTGTTGTACATTTTCTGTTTTCAAGGCATATTGCTTTAAGTTTTCTGTCTTGACGCTTTGATGACTTCCTTGGTCTACCAGTATGCTTGCCTTTAACCACCTTCCCATGTTTGTATTTGGTCCATGTTTTTAGACACAGCCGACTGTGAACAACCAACATCTTGTGCAACGCTGCGTGATGATTTACCCTCTTTAAGGAGTTTGATAATCCTCTCCTTTTTTTCAATTGACATCTCTGGTGTTGGAGCCATGCCTCATGTCAGTCCACTTGTTGCAACAGCTCTCCAAGGTGTGATCACTCCTTTTTACCTACATACTAACAAGCAGATTTAATCTGATGCAGGTGTTGGTGTTTGTAATGAAAATTTACAGGGTGATTCCATATTTTTTTCCTCAGAATTGGGTGATTCCATAATTTATTCCCTGTGCTTGTTCTATAAATCTAACTGTTACTGGCCACCACAATTATTTTTCTTGATTTCTTTTAGTGTTTCTTAAAGCCAGAATGTTGCCATTTGAAATCCCTTTAGTTTTTGGCCATGTCTGTGATCTGTTTTTTTTTTCTACAACAATAAACAACTGAAGGAACATCCTCAGGGACTGGTGATTCCATCATTTTTGCCAGGGGTTGTATTATAGTGTTTGGAAGGCTTATGTTTCCTGGTGTGAATCCAAGGGTTGGCACCCTCAGAGATATATCATAGGCAGAATTCTTGTCTTTCTACAATTAGGCGTAGAGATGAAGTTGGCCCTGAGTACTATTAAGGGCCAAGTCTCAGCCTTAACGATTTTATTTCAATGCATTCTTTAGTCATTCTTTAGTCTGGGGTTTTATGCAAGGGGGGTTGTGGATTAATCCGCCAGTTGATTCACCCTTGAGCCCCGGGAACTTAAATTTAGTTTTGTCAGTGTTACAAAAACAGCCATTTGAACCGATACAGCATATTCCCTTAGTCCCTTCTCACAAGGAAGCTGGTATTTTTGGTTGCTATATCCTCAGCAAGGAGAGTTTCGGAATTGGCTGCTCTTTCTTGTAAATGGACATATTTGATTCTTCATGAGGACAGAGTGGTTTTACGCCCTCGTCCAGACTTTTTGCCAAAAGTAGTTTCGGGTTTTCACCTGAGCCAAGATATTGTCCTGCCATTGTTTTTTCCAAAACCATGCAGGAGAGGACAGAGCAATGCACTCTAGTACGGTCAGGCCGTGAGCGCATGCGCAGTATGGACTGGTGACATCACAAGTGGGGTGGCGTGCACTGGCAGTGGTCATCTTGGATTTCATATACGATAGCAGTGAGGGCTCTCTGTAAGGACTACAGATTGCAGAAGAACATCACTAAGTGGGACTACACAGTGGAACAAGTGCTTTTCTGTGGGGCAACTGCTGGTGCAGAGCAACTTCCACTGTGGGGCTACAGGTTGCAGCAGAGATGTTCTTCTGTGGGATAAGTCACAGTAATTATTAAAGGACACACATTTCCTTGTTGGGGCGGTGGGGCACTGGTGGGATTAAAGGCGGTCTATTTTCCTGGGGTCACCAGCACACTGGTATTTTTTTTTTCTAACTCGGTGTACTCTCGGCTGACAGGGAACGCTGTTTCAGGAAAGGGGTTCCTAAACACGTGTCAGCAGGCCATGTCTCTCAGATGGAAAAGAGGAGGGGATGTAGGTGATCAGGGGTCCCAAATACCTATAGGTAGGGAGAAACCTGGGCCTAACCCCCCCAGTGTAATGTATTCCCTGGGAGTCAGTGTGTTCCATGTGGATCTGACTCCCTCCACTTACACTTATCTGGGGCACTTTACTCCAGTTCCATTGTGACAAAGGAGGAATCCTCATATACTATCATTTCATACAGCGGCAGCTTTCCAGAATACTTACCGGGTTGGACCACCTTGGTTGCATGAGAAAGCGTTCCCCCCTACGCGTTAACAGAGGAACCAGTGGATGATGAGGTAGAGAACAGCAAGATTGTTCTGGTAAAATGGAATGCAGAGAAATCCTCATCTGAGGAATCAAACCTGAACGATGGGCTTCTTTCAGGAGTAATCTCAGACCCAAAAAGGCCTTTGTGAGTATTCTCTCAGAAGTAGTCTGGACCAATTTAAAGTTACCACTTCCTGAGTCCTCTTCTCCAAAGGTTACAGAATTTGGATTGTGGCAGCCACCACAATTTCCATAATCCTTTCCTGTACGGCCTCAATTTAAGGATGTTTTTTTTTTCACATAGTTTGGACTCACGCTGATAAAGTGATCTGAGGTGGATCCGGCAGTTTCTTCTCCCAGTAAGACCCTCGCATGTCCAGTAGTCCTGGTATTTAATACTTTTGCTGCCAGTTTTGTGTTTTTTTTGCACACATTAAAAAAAACATTGTAGGCATGAAGATTAGTTAAAATCCACAAACATTATATTGTTTCTGAAAGCAGAGACCCTGGAGAATAAAATAGTGGTAATTCCAAGTCTGCAACAAAATGGCTCTCGGCTACAAACTGGGATTTTAATGCCTTCTCCCTCATTTCGTCATGCTTCCAAATTTTTATTTGAATACACAAAAAAGATTTACTCTTTTTGCAGGCTCTCGATCATCTTCTAGTCCAGAGGGCAAACGATTTTGCAGTTTCTACTCAAACCTTTTCACAGTTCCAAAGCCAGTCGATGTTTGTCCCATCATGGACTTTAAAAGACTCAACAGGTTTCTACAGATGCAGTGGCCTCTCCATCAGGGAAATTTTCATGGCATCAGTGGATATCAAGGATGCTTTTCTACACCTTCTGAGTTTCTTTGGTTTGCAGTGGAGAATCGCCACTTTCAAAAGCCAAGGTCCAGGCTTCTGAGTCCACCATGCTGGCATGAATAAGAAATCTGATTGCTCAAGCTTACACTTTCATGGACATATCTTTTTGGGCCTATTGGCACAGTTCTGTTTGCCTAGTTTTTGCACACCCTTCTCATTGCTTGTGCACATCCCAAGGTCTATGAATACTTTGCCTGTACCCTGTACTCTGCAAATAAGATACGTGGAATTTTGACTTACCTCTTATCTTGGAGTACAGGACATAGTCCACCCTTCCTTCTATCCTGGGTTTTTTTTTATAATTCATTCTTTATTAAACATTTTTCTCTTATTACAATTAACATTTACATAACTCATCTCCCCAAGACAGAGGACAATATGCAATATCCTGGTTTATATATACACGCCAACAACAGGGATGGCTCCCTCTACATCCCCCATACCCTAAAAAAAAAAAGAGAAAAAAGTTTTATAAAAGTGCTATAAAAATAATTTAAGATTTTCCAATATTGTACTCTATATATATTGTTGACTTAATACGTGTTAAAGGAGAGGGGAAAAAAATTTGAAAGAAAGGGAAAAGACCTTCTTTCAAGTGCTGTGCTCTATATGTGTCATTAACCTATTACACATGAAAAAAAGTAAAACCAAAAACTCCAATTTTATGAAAGTGTTATAAAACATGTTTAAATTATTCAAATATTAGTGCTCTATATATATATATATATATATATATATATATATATATATATATATATATATATATTATTGACCTGTTATGTGTGAAAAGAAAAAAACCCTCCCCTCGTTTATAAATGCATTATAAAATAATTCAAAAATTTTTCCAGTGCTTGTGCTTTGTGTATGTTATCAACTTATTACGTGAAAAGAAGAGAAAAAAAAAGGGAGGGTGAGGGGAAAACTTACCCTATTTTTTAGTTGATTATATAAAAATTCAAAAATATCAAGTGCTTGTGCTCTACCTCTGTTATTACCTATTAAATATGAGGGGAAAAAAAGGGGTTGGGGATAGGAGGAATAAACCCTCCCCTCATTTATGAATATATTATAATAATTCAAAAAAATTTCAAGTGCTTGTGCTTTGTGTATATTATTAACTTATAATGTGAGAGAAAAAGAAAAAAAAAAAGGTAGGGGGAGAAGGGGGAGAGTGGAAGAGGTAATCAAATGCCTCAGAGGGAGCCATCCTGTATAATCCGCATACGCCACACAATCACTAATTTAATTTAATAATCTTATCAGCAAACAACAAATACAGATCATTCCCTACTTTTTTTTCCCATTATCAAATTCCCCTTTAGAGTTTGTCTTGACTTCCGGCAATGGCCTCTAATTAATTTTATCTAATACCTTATCAGTTTTCCCACTCTGCCCATATTTTTTCAAATCTGTCCTGTTAATTTCTGGTCTTATAAACCCACCTTTCTGCCTCCATCATCTCCTCCACCCCCCTTTTCCATTCTCCTAATGTGGGGCATGTAGCCTGTTTCCAGTACCTGGGTATTAACCTCTTTTCTGCGTATAGTAAATGCGGTGTGAGACTATTTTTATAAGATCTTGTGGATCCAATAGTCCCATGGAACAGGAAATGTATTGGTGTTAATTCTATACATTTATTTGACATTCTTTTGATCCATGGGGCTATTTCTTCCCAAAATACCTTGATCTTAGGACATGTCCACCAAATATGAAGATATGTACCCCTATCTTTACATCCCCTCCAGCAACGAATATCTGCATTTGGATATATCTGTGCCAATCGCACCGGGGTTCTGTACCATCTAGTCAAAAATTTGTATGACATTTCCTGAATAGATGAGCTTACAGATGAGTGTGTTACTTCTATTAATTTTTGTTCTTTGTGATGGGGTAAATGTACAGTTTAGTTCATTTTCCCACTCTTTAATAAAATATGGTGTTGTGCTTTCTTGTTTGCTAAGCATTAGTTTATACATCTGTGACAATAAATGATTGGGTTCTGATATCTTCATACACATCTTCTCAAATGTGGTTAACGTATTTTGGGGCCTTATTTGGTGTTCTATTTTTTTTTTAAAGTTTTGCATTTGGTTATATCTCCATCCTGCCATCTTCATGTCTCCTTTTAATGATATCA
Source organism: Lithobates septentrionalis (assembly GCA_037952835.1). Lineage (NCBI taxonomy): Eukaryota > Metazoa > Chordata > Amphibia > Anura > Ranidae > Lithobates > Lithobates septentrionalis. Next base: position 239,657 of record JBBDGP010000541.1, read on the forward strand.
GTTCTACATAAGAGTGCCTAGGGGGGCATATCTTAAACACATTGTGTTCCCTTCTGATTCCCATAGACCTAGCGCTCCCTTTTCTTCTTCAGGGGGGAACCATGGATAACCCCCCAATGGGGCTAAAGGAGATATTTTAGGTGCATATTTACCCGTTTTATTTATTCTATCCCATACTGCCAGTGTGTTTCGAGTTAATGGAGATGTCCATTTAGGACAGTCCCCTGTCCTTGGCTGGTATCCATGGTGCCCCCCGCTAATTCCCTTTCTGCCATGTTTTTTTCAATCAACACCCATGCTTTGTTTTCAGAGTCATGACACCAGTTTAGTATGCGTACCAGAGTCATTGCTCTGTAATACATTGCAATGTCTGGCAACCCTACTCCTCCCTCCTCTTTCCTTCTGCATGATGTTATATGCTATTCTAGCTCTTCCATTCTTCCATATGAAGGATAGGAATTCTTTACGTACCTTTTTAAAAAATACTTGGGGGAGTGGTATGGGTACTGTGTACAGTATATATAATAATCTAGGTATTATGTTCATTTTAAGAGTGTTGATCCTCCCAAACATTGTTCACATGTGTCCTTTCCAGCTATGCAAATCCTCTGTTATTTTGGCAAGTAAGGGACTATAGTTTTGTTCATATAGTAGTTTTACATCCGCAGATATATGCACTCCCAAATAAAACAAAGATTTCCTGTTCCAGATAAAGGGGTATTTGTTTTGCAGAGATGTAGGTAATGGTGATGGCATATGACAGGGTAGTAATACCGATTTCTCCAAATTTATTTTAAAGTTTGATAACTTCCCATATTTTGTCACCTCCTGCATCACTTCTTTAACCAATTCCAGACTGCCGCACGCCGATGTACGTCCAAACTTTGACGGTGGATATGGTTGTTATGGCAGCAACTAGCTGCCATAATCCCGGTATCCCCGTTTTCGTGCGGCGGCCGGCTTTCTGATAAAAGTGGTCCCTGCGGCGGATTTGCAGCGAGATCCCTTTTTATCGGTGGCGGGAGAGGGCCCCCCCCTCCCGCCGCGATCCGGATGTTTACATTCCTTGTAATAGGAATAAAAGTGACACAATTTTTTTTTTAAACTGTGTAAAAATAAATAAAATAGTGTAAAATAATGTAAAATGAATAATAAAAATAAAAAAAAAAATTTTTAAAACCCCCATCCCGACGAGCTTGCGCGCAGAAGCGAACGTATACGCAAATAGCGCGCATATATGAAAACGGTGGTCAAACTGTGCTGTGATTCCTACGAGGACACGTGACGTAACGCGTAGGAATCACAGCTAGCCAACGCACTCAGCAGTCGACACCCTTTGACCCGGTTGTTGACATCGTGGACCAGAAGTATAGCACTAGGTGACGGCGGTGAGCCGCCTCACACTGTGTCAGTACATGCACTGTATGCAAAGTGCATTTTTTATTCCAATACATTTTTTATACTACACTATTGGAGGCCCCCTTGTTTTCCCTTCTCTTTCTGTTTGGCACCATGTCCGGAACCCTGAACCAAGCCCGATGAGGATTCACCAAGGACACCCATCCACCTCAAGCCAGCCATCACCAGCCAACAGCATCTAAAACAGCCATCTCCATCATCACTCAGCACTTTCTACAAGGCTTATATTTAAGCCCCTTAAGGTAAGGGCACTGTGAGCACGGATGCATGAAGGTTTTTGCACGGATATTCTTTTCATTGCAAGCATGAAAGAACTTTTATAATTAGTAGCACTATTGATGTTATACTTATTGAAGATTCATTTTCACCAATGAACTTTGGTTTTTTACCAACCATATTATTATGTGATGATCCACTTATGACACTTATTTTCACTATTGGACTATTTTTTATTATATTCATTGGATGCATACATTTATTATCATCACCTGGTGATTTAGGACACACTACAACACAACGTTATACATGTGAATAAGTTTATTTTTCTTTTCTGTGGTTATTTCCACTATTGGACTATTTTTATTCATCGGATGCATATATTGATTATCATCACTTGCTGACTTAGTACACACTACAACACAACGTCATACAATTGAACAAGTATATTTTTCTTGTGTTTTGCGTGAAATCATTTATTAATTTATTCATTGTTTTGTGGTGGTCTTGTGTACACTATAAATTTTGCAGCAGTACACCCAAGTTTACACGGCACACGGTAGTTTATGTGTCATTGTATAGTAGCGCAGAGGTCCTTTTACAATTACTATTCCTCTTAGTACTTCCATCATAAATATCCAGTTCACTTTATCAAAAGCCTTTTCGGCATCCATTGATTGATAGCACTACCCTTGGTGTTTTATTAGGTCCATTCTGTATCCAATGGAGAACATGAAGGGCCCGGAAGGTGTTATCCTTAGTTTCTCGTCCCATCATAAACCCTGTTTGATCAGAGTGTACCAACTGTATTACTTTATCTTGTAATCTAGTTGCTAGAATTTTTGCTAGTAATTTGGTATCTGAATTCAAAAGGGAGATAGGTCTATAGTTTGCGCAGTATTGTGGGTCTTTCCCAGGTTTTGGTATTACTGTCACAAAAGCCAGCAAAGCTTCTGGGGGTAACGGGTTGGTAGCTGTAAGTTGGTTAAAATAATTGCAAATTGGTATAGTCAAGATATTAATACATTTTTTATAATATGCATTTGTTAGACCTGGCCCTGGACTCTTCCCCATTGGTAAATTTTTTATTGCATTTTTTATTTCCTCTACCGTAATCTGCTCCTCTAACCTCTCCACCACTTCCAAAGTGAGGGGTGATAATGCAGATTCTTTAATATAATTTCTAATTTCCTCCACTTGAATCCCATCTTCTAATCCTGACGAATTTGGTTGGATATTATATAGACCCTTGTAGAACTGCTCATATTCCATAGCTATGGACTTTGTGTCTATTATCTGTTTATTACCTATTCGTATATTATGAACGTGGGAAATTTCTTGTTGTTTTTTTAATTGTCTGGCTAATAGTTTACCACATTTGTTCCCATGTTCATAAAATCTATGTGCAAAGAATCTATATTTGTCCTTATCCCTTCTATCAAGATATGTGGAGAGTTTTATTCTAAGCGTTTCCAGCTGTTTAGCTTCCTTAGGGTCAAGACTGTTTTTATGTTTGATCTCTAACTCATATATATTTCTTAATAAATCCTCCATTTCCTTCCTTTTCTTTTTCTTAACTCGCGACCCATGAGCTATCAGCTCCCCCCTAATGACGGCCTTGTGAGCTTCCCATATCATTTGTTCTGATACCTCTCCTGCTATATTTTCTTCTAAATAACTTATCACTTTCTTCCGTATATCCTCCGCTATCTGCTCGTCATCTAACAATGGCTCATTTGATCGCCATATTCGCTCCCGTTGACTCACAGATACCGGAAGAAACTTCATCACCACTGGTGCATGATCAGAGATTGTTATTGGTTCTATTGTCACGGCTCTAACATATTCCAGATAATACTGGTCCACCATGAATAGATCCAATCTAGAATATACTTTATGGGTCTTTGAGTGGTAGCTATAGTCTTTCAACCTCTCATTAAAGACCCTCCAACCATCCACCAGGTGGAGACTTCGTAAATATTTTTTTAATTGTTCAAGTGCTTTATATGAGAAAACTGTTTTTCTTGATGTAGTATCTAATTCAGGGTCCAGAATAGTATTAACCCCCCCCCCCAAAGAATTACGCATCCCTCCCTGAACTTCTCCAACTTTCCTAACGTTTTCAATAGGAAGTCTACCGTGCCATTGTTTGGGGCATATAATGAAGCAAACGTATAACAAAACCCATACAAAGTTCCTTTAATAAATAACCCCCCCCCCCCCTCTGGGTCTGTTTTGTACTGCTGTGGAAATCAATGGACATGTTTTCCCAAAAGCTATAGATACGCCCCTCGCCCTTGCGATAGGAGATAGTGTATGGAAGTTATAGTTATAGTGAGATAACGGTAGCTTAGGAACCGATCCCGGCATGAATTGCGTCTCCTGCATGTAGATTATATCCACCGCCTGGTGACGCACCTCCTGCCATAGGCGCCCTTTTTTGGGGTGAACTCAAACCCCTTACATTATATGTCATAATCTTCAGTGAGTTATCCATCATTTATTTTCTCCAAAAATATACAGAATCTATGCTTTTTTAACCCATTGCCAACTATTATCTTTTCCTTTTCTATTAGGGAATTTGTACTAAAATCTAAAAATCCACATCCACCACAACATAACACCCTGCTACTTAGGGTGTACCATCCACCAGTAGGGTAATCCCCCGTGGGCGTTCCCTGCCCTACCTTCACCCTTCCAACCCTCTGCTTAATGCAGATTATCCAATCCCTCATCAGGACCTACCTATTTGTACTGAGGGTACCCTTTCCCTCATTTATACCCTTCTTAGACCATTCTTTCTAAATTCTTTTTATATAGCTGCTTTCTTTTCATTCTATTACAATTTTTCAATGCTCGGCACTGAGGAAAGGGAGGAAAGAAATGGGAAAAAAGGGGGGTAAAAAAAGAAAAAAAGGGGGGGGGAGAGGGGGGGGTAAAAAAAAAGGGGGGGTGAAAAAAAAAAAAAGATGTTCCCCAAGCTATGGAATAAAAATTCCATATCTTGAAGCATATCACAGGAAAGAGGGATCCCTCCTCTCTTGTTTGTGTTGCTCTTGCTCCTCAGTCTTTAATTATGGGTTATATGCAGCTACCTCCAGGTGATTGGACACAGAAAAAAAAAAAATGGAGAGACACCGCCCCTCCCCCACTTCCATATAGCCTCAGTTTCTTGTTAAATCTTCTGGATCAGTTGACTGCTTGGCCATTTAGAATTGGCGCCATTTGCCCAGCCTTCTGTTGCATCATCTGCGCTCCTGTTCAGCCTCCCCTTCAGGGGCTTGACTACACATGCATGTGCCAGTTTTTTCCTTTTGTCGTGCATCTCTCAGCCAGCACTGGATTCCCTGGCTCCCACAGTAGTACACAGCAGTCTCTGGATGTTTTCGTGAATTCAGCAGCCTATAGTGCCAAAAGCTCAATAATTTTATTGCTACCCTTACTGATGCAGTATGCTCATGTTTAGGGTTAGAGGAGACTAAGTCTTCTTCTTACCCTAAAGCAGTGTTTCTCAACTCCAGTCCTCAAGGAGCCCCAACAGGTCATGTTTTCAGGCTTTCCATTATTTTGCACAGGTGATTTAAACAATTTCACTGCCTTTTTTTTCTTCTTTTTTTTTTTTTGACAAAGAAATAACTTTTAATATTATTATAATACAAGATTTATAAAGCCCTAACAGTTTGCGCAGCACTTTACAATATAAAGGGAGACAATACAGCAACAATATAATTTAATACGAGAGGGTTAGGAGGGCCCTGCTCCTGGGAGCTTACAATCTATTTTTTTTAATATATACATTTATGCTGCAGTTGTTGAGTAAACATCAATGGAAAAATCTAACTTCTTTAATGACTTTAACTTGAATCTAGAAATGAATTGTTTAAAATTTTAAGATTATTCTCAAGATGGACTCAGAGAAAGCATAATATTTAATTCATGAACTGCTTGTACTAATGATCTCATGTAAACACTATTGTGTTTACATAATAATAATATTTTATTTATATATATATATATATATATATATATATATATATATATATATACACACACATTTTTTTTTTAAATATTTCCTTTTTATTAATTTTCACTGCAAAATTAAAAACATACAACATCATGAGTTGACATATAATATCATATAATACAAAAAAAAATATTGTTATTTTATATTTCTTCTCCCACCTGATCAACTCTTAACCCTCTACCACATATCATCCCATCTATATTTATACATATCAAATTGGCTGTTAGCTATCAAAAGTAGGCAGATAAAGAGAATCAACCTACTCTATGGGCAGAGAGAAGGTGTAGGACAGAGACCACAAGAAATAAAAAGGCGGAGGAGACGAAAGTATGGTGGAGAGCCATCCCATCATAAGGGACATCCCAAATCCTCCAAGGACTCCACAGTCTCGCAAACTTTCTAAGGTTATTTTGCCTAATATATACCACTCTTTCACTCCAAACCATTGAATTGATAGACTCAATCCAAGTCTTAACAGTTGGCCCCCCGACTGTGCCTGCCATTTTTGTGCAATTAGTCTCCTCGCTTGGAACAAGCATCCAAGCACTGCTACGGCAGTACTGGGCGGAACTCTATCTTCCTCCAAGATCCCTAATAGACATGTCTTAGCCTCAGGTTCCAATGTAGTCCTAAAGATTTTATTTATCCTATCCACTATCTCCACCCAGTATCTAAATAGCTTTGGACACTTCCACACCATGTGGATAAGAGCTCCTGTCGCCTTACACCTGGGGCACTCGTCATTTGGTTTCCATCCGAGTTTAAACATTTTTTGGGGGGTATAGTAGGCTCTATGGATTAGGAACAGGTGAGAGACTTTCTGCGAAGATGAGATCGAGACCAGGGCACCTTGTTCTAAAATCTTGTCCCATTGCTCCATAGTTATTGTCCCTACGTCTCTCTCCCACCCCCCTTTGCTCTTAAGAGGTCCCACTCCATTCATAATTCTATCCCCCAAGCTAGCAAATAGCTTGGAGATTAAGCCTTTAGTTGAGTCTGGTTTAATTATTTTTATGAGTACCGAAATCTTGGCCCATTCAATGGTTTGAGACCTGAATTGGGCTTGAATGGCATGCCTAATCTGGAGATATTTTTAAAGCGTCTTGTTTGAGATATTAAATTCCCCTCTTAAATCTGAGAATTACTTCATGAAGTTACCGTCATACAATTGAATTAAGCGACTAATACCCTGTTTTTCCCATTCCCGAGGTCTCTCTATACCCCTTATTTTGACCAAATTTTTATTATGCCATAAAGGGCTATATTCAGTTACCCCATCGTATCCCATTAGTGCCTTTCTTGTCTGCCACACTTTAGTAACTAGTACTATCGTCGGGCATCTATGAATAAAAGAGTCTGCTTCTAATGTCTCCACTAGTGTACTGTGTGGGGCCACATTAACATCATTTTATTGCTGGAATTCCCACCACCTAGGGCTCCACAGCCCACTAGGTGTTGGAGCTGACAAGAGATGACAAGAAGTATAATCTCGGATGAGGGATCGCCATACCTCCTTCTTTAGGTAGTTGCATAGTTTGAAGGCCAATCCTAGATTGGGCCTTCTTCCAAATTAATTCCCTGAACAGGGATTCAATTCTCTTAAACCACTTCTGGCCTATCCAGGTCGGAGAGTTATGTAGTATGTACAATATCTGCAGAAGTCATATCATCTTAAGTAGATTGCAACGCCCTGCAACAGACAGAGGAAAATGGCACCAAATGTCTCCCTTTTGCTTAAATTTCAATAGCAATAGGGGCTAAATTATCATTGACATACTGGTTTATATCCCTAGTATTCCAAACATCCAGATCTTTCAGCTTGGCTACTACTTTCAGGAGGGGGTTCCCGGCAATATCTGGTCGCCAAGTGGGTCGACTGGTAACAGAGCCGACTTATCCCAGTTGATGACCAGACCAGAAAGTCGCCCGAACTCTCCGACCATTTGTATCACTGCATTTAGTGAAGATTCAACGTCTCCAAGAAAAAACAGGACATCGTCTGTGAACCTGTCTTCTTCTAACTGATGCTGGAACCCCTGTATGTCTAGTCGTTATCTAGTCATGATTGTGAGGGGCTCCATTGCCAGAGCAAACAATAGGGGAGATAGGGGACAACCCTGTCTCGTCCCTCTCTCTAGGTGAAGCACTTCTGAATATTCATTATTAATCCTGATTCTTGCTCTAGGTTCATTATAGAGTAGTTTCACCCATCTAATAAAAGAGGGGTCAAACCCAAATCGCTCTAGCACCTTCCATAGATTGTCCCATTCTAGACTATCGAAGGACTTAGCAGCATCCAAGGCCAAAATGGTCCTGGGGCCTAAGTTGTCAGTTGGAATCTGCATATTTAAGAAGACTCTTCTAATGTTAGTGCTAGTTGATCTACTGGGAATAAAACCTGACTGGTCAGGATGTATCAGCTTTTAAATACATTTGTTTAGGCGGGTTGCTAAAACTTTAGCTAAGATTTTTACATCAGTACATAATAATGAAATTGGATGATAAGAGGAGACGTCCTGCTAATCTTACCCCTCCCAATGTATTACAATGATGGTGGCTTCCGACATTGAGGTAGTCTATCATTATCTGACGCCCATCCCAGTGTTTTCAGCAGTTCAGGGAGTAGTACCTCACCGTAACGTTTATATATTTCTACCGGAAGCCCATCCGGGCCTGGTGGTTTATGGTTAGGCATCCCCGCCACTGCCTGTTTTAACTCCTCTAGAGTCACTGGTGCTTCTAGATCTATTTGACAAGGTCGGGATAGATATTCGTTGGAGGAAATCATCCGACATTGCACACCCTCTCTCCTATTGGATGTATACAGACTTATAATAATCGCCAAATGCATACATTATCTCTAGCGTGTCAGTAGTAATCTCTCCTCTTGATGTCCTGATCGCTGAAACAGTAGTGGGGGAAGTATTAGATTTAATCAAGAGGGAGAGTGTATGACCAACCCTCTCCCCCTCACCAAAATGGCACTGCCGCTGAAATATTCGTCTATTCTCCGTCCTACTAAGAATTGCCATTTTATAGACTTGTTGTTTATCTAACCATTCCCTCTGTCTGTCAGGGGTTGGATCTTCAACATATTGCTTCTCTGCTTGGATCGCCTTGTTCCTAATTTTTCCTTCCCACTCTCTTGATTTCCCCTTAGTTCTTGCCACTTGTTGAATTAAGAGGCCTCTGAGATAGGCCTTTATTGATTTGTACAAATTCATTTAATCTAGACACCACTTCTCCAGGGGTTGCCAATCAATTCCAGCCAACAAGGGCTAATTTTCCATTCTCTAGGATGAGCTTTGCCCTCTGTATTTATTGTCAGCACCAGCAGAGAATGGTCCGAGACTCCTCTTGGACCATACTCTATATTACTTACTGACGATATTGCCTCCCTGTTACCCAGGGCCATGTCAGTTCTAGAGAGAGTGAGATAAGAGCTTGAAAAGCAAGAATACTGCCTTTCTTGCGGATAGCGCATTCACCATATGTTACTCAGACCCATTTCCACCAAGAATCGAGATAGCCGACCCTCGCTTGCCGTATTGAGTCTATTTCCCAACGGGAATCTATCTAGACTCTTACCCAGAACTTCATTAAAGTCACCCACCGCTATTATCAGGGTTTCTGCTTTTTCCAATACAAACTCCAATAGCTTGTGTAGAACCTCCAGCTTGAAAGGAGGGGGAATATAAATATTTGCCAACACAAAAAGTTTGTTTTCAATAGAGCAAAGCAAGAAAATATACCGGCCCTATTTGTCGATACAGCTCTCTCTGCAGGAAAACTCCACTCCTCTCCCAACTAGAATACTCACCCCCCTCGAATAGGAGAAGTGGACTGAATGGTATTGAACTTGGAACTTCCGGTTGGGAATTTGTGCCGCAGTGTCATTAGTTAAATGCGTTTCCTGCAAACAGAGCAGTCCAGGCCCACTCCCCTCCAGTGTCGATAGGACCGTAGCTTGCTTAATTGGATCCCCCAGGCCCCGAACATTCCATGAGGTTATAATAAAATTCCTTTCTTGCGTGGTAAAATAACGAAAAATAAATCCACACTAAAGATCGGCAGTAAACTAAATAAAGAAATAGTAGAACAGAGAAGTAGAGAGTGTGGGACTTTAAGGGTACCTCATATGAACAGAAACACAATTATATAAAAATATACAAATATTTATTAGAAAAAACACTTTAAAAAGTAGGGAATACAGTTTACAGCCATAGTCATAGGTATACACATATTACCTATTGCTGACAAATGAGAGTACTGTAGTCACATACAACTAAATATAATAACTTCCAAAATTTTCGACATGTTTCGCCGAGACGGCTTCATCAGGAAAAGGACGAGGATATTTGGTCAGTAAATATAAAAGCACATGATGTTCAACCTTAGATGTGTAGAAAAAAGAAAAACAAAAAATTAATATGTCACACTTCACAAAGGGTTAACAGATATATAGCTTGCACAAACATGGCTCCACCATACTCACAGAGCAAAAACCACCCTTGAGAAAGAAAAATACCCCCACAGATCCCCTCACCCCAGCACCCCCACACCCCCCAACCCCTGCAGACACCCCAACTACGCAAACTCCATACCTCATGAATGAGTTCCGGAAAGAGCGCAACTGGGAAAGTGTCCAAGGGGGCCCCCAAGGGCCTGCTTCCAGACCGGTCCAGAAAAATGCCAGATCTCCTGCAGGGAGGGATGTGTATTTTATGTTAATAAATCAGTCATATAGAGGTATGACCATACCTGCAATATATATCATAAATTGTAAGGACAATAAGTATGTTGAGGATAAAGAGAGCATAGGTCTATAACACAAACTTGTAAATGGACTGTATTCACCATAATCCAATTAAGTAAATTTATCTATATTGAGAGCTCATGCGGACGGAGAGGCACAAAGGAGGACGTTGGTATATATCAATCAAATACACTAAACCGACACACCCGTCAAACGAATTCTAAAAATGTGTATATATAAATATATATAAATGCTATACATTAGGAAAATGTCAAATATATCCTTATAGCTTCAAGAAAGTTTGCTCACCTCAAAATGTCTCACCACTGTGTGGAGGGCTACACCCTGCCCCAATCACCACAGCTTGGAGTGAACATAGAAGTGGGAGGATGCCAGAAAGGTGAACAGCCAGAGCACCAAAGAGGAGCACAGGGATGGCCAGTAACGATCTGTGCAAAGAAACGACAGTAAAAACAATACTTAAATTAAAGCTAAATGCAAAGCAGGGACACAAAATGTCCTAATTGCAGCTAAGGGATTACCTAATGCTGCTGTCTGTATTCCTCATGAGCTCCCAAGTTACCTAAGCAGGTCTAAAACATATGGGATTTAAATATCCCTCCCATGGTGCCAAAATGCAGCATGTGACGTCACGCCGCACTGACGCCAAGCGGACGCAAAGGGGAGGTCCATGCACTATGGACTGAAGCCCGGAAAACAGAAACCGGAAGTTGGAAGTAACTAAGACCTCTGGTGAATGGTCAAACACCGCTGTAGCCTGCAGTGGAGACAGTACCAGACCAACAGAGTGGAATTGTGGTCTGGGAAGGTGGTATGTGGTAGACTGATCGTCGTATGATCGGAGCGCCATAGGAAAACAGGGTACCTCGAGGCGGGCGTGCAGCGGGGCAGCACTACCCGAGAGGGCAAGTTGCTAGCTCTACTGCACACCCTTGGGCGTCCATACGGGGATCTATTGGCGAGGGACCAGAGAGACTGCAAGTGGAATGGGTGTAGAAGAAGAGAGAAAAATAAATAAATAAATAAATAAAATAAATTGTGTGCGTATAGACCTACCCAACTGAAGGGCTGCAGTGAGCATGAGTGTGGCCATATATGTGCATCACAATAATTAAGTTTCCATAACCTGAATATTAATTACATTTGTATAATAAGGAAATGAGAAAAACACATGAAATATTCTATATAACTAGCCATACATTCCTTTCCTTATATTGAAAATTATATAGCTGGCAACATCAAACGGGACAACCCGTCAGGCACAGAGTAAAGTATAACATACACATGAACTCACATATCACCGAAGGGTAGATGAATAGCAAAGATTAAGAGGATAGATGAAAAATATGGCCAAATCAATAGCTAACATCTCCAAACAGGTGCCAACAGTCCTAGTCACCAAATTAAAAAAAGCCAAAGATAAACACATCAGGGGAAAGACACTGATCACAGAAAAGACTTATAGCTAATCCCCTCATTAAGGCCTGGGAACCGAGTCGCCTGTAGCGAATAGATCCATCTCGTCTCCAACTGGAGGAGCTTGTTGTCAATATCCCCCCCGCGTTCATGTTGGGGAAGATGTTTAAGGTGAAAAAAGCCAATGGACTTGAGATCAAATTTATGATACAGCCCCACATGGCGGCTTATTGGTGTTTCCATCTTGTGTTTGGAAATCAGAGATACATGGTCTCTGATTCTGCAGAATAGTAGGCGCTTTGTCTTCCCCACATAAAACGCTCCGCAGGAGAATTTCATTAGATATACGGAGCCAACTGATTGACAGTTAGTCCTATGTTTGGGGTCCAGATATTGTTATTGGGAAGCATAATACTTTTTCCCTCTATAATAAAGGGACAAAAATTACACTTGCGGCAAGGATAGGTAGCCGGTAATTACCAAGGTGTCTCTTAATGATCAAGATCGTTTAAGGGGGAGGTTTAATAAATTTAGAGACCTTTTGGTCAGCTGCCAATAAGTACCAAAATTTATTATAAATATGTCGTACTTTAGCATGTCGGTTGTATTTAGTAATGATGTGTGTTGCTAAGGATGATTTATCTCGTCTGGGTTTATACAATAACGAATGTCTATTCTGGTTTTTCACTCTATTGAACGCTTTTTTCAGGCATGTTCTGCTATAGCCTCTAGCTAGAAGGAGTTCACGCAGCATGTTCGCCTCATTTTGGTAATCTGTATCCTGTGTACAATTGCGCTTCAATCTTAAAAATTTACTATAAGGGATACTCTTGATCAATTTTTCTGGATGTGAACTGCTGGTGTGTAGCAAACTGTTTCCCGCTGAGGGTTTTCTATATAGGGTAGAATAGAGCATTCCTGTTTTGATCAAACATGTGTGTGAACTTTAGATTATATGTGTTCACTTGTAAACAATCAAGGAACTTTAATAGATTTTCTTTTGATCCTGCCCACACCATAAAAACATCATCTATGTATCGATCCCATGATACAATCTGATCAATGTCCTCCGATTTGGATTCATCAGAGAAAAGATCTCGTTCCCACCTCCCTAGGTACAGGGGGAGGGTGAGAGGGTACGCGTAGGAGGGGGCACACTTGGCCCCCATAGCCACGCCCTGTACCTGGAGGTAGTAGGAATACAAAAATGTGGTGTGTTAGTATGAAATCCAACATTTCAATAACGAATTTGTTATACTTCCATGAATCAAGGTCACGCTCGTTCAAAAACTCCCGTATAACACCCACACCTCTGGCATGTGGTATGGAGTTGTAAAGGGCCTCTATATCGATCGCCATCATCCAAATCCTTGGGGCAATTGCAGCCCATCCAGTATTTTCAATAATTCAATAGTGTCCTTGACAAATGATAGCCCTTTTACATGGGGGTATAGATATTCATCGACTAGTTGGCTTGCCCTCTCAGTCAATGATCCACAGCCCGAAATTATTGGCTGGCCTGGAGGATTGTGTAGGTTTTTTTGCACCTTGGGTAGCGCGTAAAACGTTGGAGTGGTGAAATTGGTAGAGTCTAAGAATTTAAGTGTGTTGGAGTCTATAATTCCTCTTTGATGTGCTTTGGCTAGAATATCTTTGTAAAGCCTCAAATAATTATTAATATGAGATCTCGGAACTGGTCTATACCAATAGGTATTAAGAATAATATCAAAGCACATTTTCTCATATTGTTCTATGTCCATTATGACAAGGTTTCCACCTTTGTCAGATGGCTTTACTGCAATATTCTTGTTAGATCTTAAGTTCCACAGTCCCTTTTTCAGATGCTTGGGCAAATTGGACAGAGGTCCAGTTCGCCAATTGGTAGATTCAATCTCTTTGGTGACCTGAATCACAAAGGCCCAAATATTAGAGTTGCCTTACAATATGGGGAAGTACTTTGATTTGGGCTTATATGACTTCGATGTGCCAAAAGTGACACCTGGGGGGAGAGCCGGCGAAGGGTAAGGGGGACGGAACGCCCGATCCTGGGATTGGGCGATGGTTGTTCTAGATGGATGGAAGACCCAACCATCCTCCTCCGGATTGCTCTCGTCCCACAGGTCCATCAGATCCTGTAGGGCTTGTAAATCTTCAAAGGTTACATCTTCCATATTGGGGTTTTGTGAACCCGATTCTTGAACATTATTTGGGTCCTTATCGTACAATACTTTACACATGAGACGTCTGGCAAAAAGGTGCAAATCTTTGATCAGCTCAAATTTGTCTGCTTCCTCATCTGGACAAAAAGTAAGACCTAATTCCAACAACCTGGACTCCTCTTCTGACAAAGGGTATCAAGAGAGATTGATAATGTCAAACTTATCCCGGTTCCCACCCAAGGTGGAACCGGGGCATTCTATTTTAAAGGCTGACTCATTACTCGCATGGGGGTGGGCGCAGTTAACGAGGTACGCCTTGAGTCCATGGTGTTGGAATTAAATATGGGTGCTATCCGAGAGTCCGTAGAGGGGGCAGTCATGGGCAAGCGTTGTTCCGACGCTTGCTGGGACATAGGTCCCGCAAGCATTGAAACCAGGTTGAGATTCGCTACAGGTGTAGCTAATGTCATAAGTGAATGATTCAGTACATTACCAGTCACCGGGGTACTGGGAGTTGTACCGCCCTGTGACCGTTGTAATCGTGTTCTTTTGTCCTTGTTATGGGCATATGTCGACCTGGGGTGTCCCTGTGAACCTACTTCACTATCTTTTTTTCTTTTCCTTGAAGCACCATTGGAGTCACTGAGCTGTGTAGCAATCGGGACATAAGAGGCTGAGGACATGGATGAGGTATCGGATTCGACCAGATCCAGATTAGAATTAGATTTGAATACGCAAACCCCATGGTACAATCTAATTTGTCACATATTTGTCAAAGAATTCCTTATGCCAGAAAAGGCGAGTCTTTCTCTCAACTAAGCGCTGTAAGCCCAAAAAATAGTTGTCTACTTCTACTTCAGTAATGTCATCTTTGGATCGGACCTGTTGTACCTCTGAAACAAACCCATCCCATGCCTGGCCACAGTAATCTGTCATTTTTCAAAGCACTCACCCCAGAGGAGATCCCAAGAATGGATAGAGGAGATAGACTTCAAGTACACACCAACCACAACCAAACCAGACCGGCGTCACAGGCAACACTGCCAGTTATGAAAGTCAGGAAAGGAAAACAAAAAATTGTTAAAATGTGTATGCATATAGAGAGAAAAGGGTTTATATTGAAAGAGATTGCTATGATTTTTTTATAATCAAAAAATATTACAAAAAATGTATTTTGGTTGCTGAGCTCTAACCGCAAGAAAGGGTATCTTGGGTGTGTTATCCACCCTGAACAATGTGTCAAAAAAGTAGGGTAGAGGTCAGCTCCAAAAAAATAAAAACAAAAAATAATTGTACCAACATCCCTAAAAAAATGGTAGAACAGAGAAGTAGAGAGTGTGGGACTTTAAGGGTACATCATATGAGGATAGGTACCCGGTGATTTGGTTTTAATGGTAGCCAGGTTGCGATGATGACTACTTACCAAAGTGTCTCTTAATGATTGAGATCGTTTAAAGGTGATTTCCGGGTGAGGTTTAATAAATTTAGAGACCTTTTGGTCAGCTGCCAATAAGTACCAAAATTTATTATAAATATGTCGTACTTTAGCATGTTGTCGGTTGTATTTAGTAATGATGCGTGTTGATGAGGATGATTTATCTCATCTGGGCTTATACAGTAACAAATGTATAGCATTTACATATATTTATATATACACATTTTTAGAACTCGTTTGACGGGTGTGTCGTTTTCTTGTATTTGATTGATATATACCAACGTACTCCTTTGTGCCTCTCCGTCCGCATGAGCTCTCAATATAGATAATTTTACTTAACTGGATTATGGTGAGTACAGTCCATGTACAAGTTTGTGTTATGGACCTATGCTCTCTTTATCCTCAACATACTTATTGTCCTTACAATTTATTATATATATTACAGGTATGGTCATACCTCTATATGACTGATTTATTACCATAAAATACACATCCCTCCCTACGGGAGATCTGGCATTTTTCTGGACTGGTCTGGAAGCAGGCCCTTGGGGGCCCCCTTGGTCACTTTCCCAGTTGCGCTCTTTCCGGAACTCATTCATGAGGTATGGAGTTTGCGTAGTTGGGGTGTCTGCGGGGGGTGTGGGGGTGCTGGGGTGAGGGGATCTGTGTTTTTTGTTTTTTTTCTCAAGGGTGGTTTTTACTCTGTGGGTATGGTGGAGCCATGTTTGTGCAAGCTATATATCTGTGTTAACCCTTATTGAAGTGGGACATATTATTTTTTGTTTTTCTTTTTTCTACACATCTACGGTTGAACATATCATGTGCTTTTATATAAATATCCTCGTCCTTTTCCTGATGAAGCCGTCTCGGCGAAACATGTCAAAACTTTTGTACGTGGTTATATCTAGTTGTATGTAACTACAGTACTCTCATTTGTCAGTGATAGGTAATATGTTTATACCTATGACTGTAAACTGTATTCCCTACTTTTTAAAGTGTTTTTTCTAATAAATATTTGTATATTTTTATTTAATTGTGTTTCTGTTTATATGATGTACCCTTAAAGTCCCACACTCTCTACTTCTCTGTTCTACCATTTTTTAGGGATGTTGGTACAATTATTTTTTTGTGTTTATTTTTTTGGAGCTGACCTCTACCCTACTTTTTTGATAAATAAAGAAATAATTAACCTAAAAGAGCCGCTCACACCTCTCCATCCCAAATGATTTCTCCAATCTATGTGTTCCTTCCTCACGCCGTCGAAACATTTGGACATGGTTATATCTAGTTGTATGTGACTACAGTACTCTCATTTGCCAGTGATAGGTAATATGTGTATACCTATGACTATGACTGTGTAATGGAAATTTGTAAGTTCTGTATATAATTGTATTCTATTTTGTATGTTTTGCACTCTGCCCTCACTGTGCACACGGCACTAATAATGTTTTCAGTACATGTTTACATTCTTTCGAGTCCTGATTAGAATTAGACTGCCTATGTAACGCCCCTTGTTACCATAAACGTACAATTGTAATATTAATGTGATACCTATGTAATCATGTGTATAAAAACCTTCAATTGCGTCATAATAAAGCAGAACAGTTATTTGGAAAGATGCTGAGCGTTTCTTTTGTGTCTGTTCCCTACTGCAGTAGTTATTAATAATTTGGAACCACTAATCAATATGAGGATAGGAGTTGCCTATCATCAATTTAACCAAGTCAGCATGGCGAGCTTTGCCTAGAAGGGGTTTCCAGGTGACCCTGAGTATCCTAAACGAGGAGCTTGAGACGTAAGCCTTTTGCTTACATTTGATTTATCAGACTTCCTTGATCGGTAAGGCATTTTCGGGACAAAGGGTACCTATTTTACTCCCCTTAATCGAACTGTATTGATTGGTGGTTATATGTTATGTTGTCACTGTCTATTGTCCATCGGAGTGTTATAGATAAGAAAGGTAAGAATAGTGCTGTTCACATGTATATGTAGTACATCTGCTAGATAAAGTAGTTTAGAGGCAAGAGGGTATAAGCACATGTAGAGAGGACTGGCCAGTCATTATGGGCATTGAATTAAGTACTGGTATGAAGGGTAAGAGACCCTCAAAAATGCCCAGTGCAAGAGGAGCGCTATATATGAACCAAAGGTGCGGTTCCGCCTATACTGAGCCCCTAGATTTTTTTTTTTCAAATAACATTTTATTATTATCATTCGTATCTGTGGTACAATACAGGAAGGCATAAGGGCAAAAGACAGGTGTTGATTACCATATACATTCCTGATGACAAGCATTTACTCACATATGTTTAGATATTGCTAATTGCCAGTAATAATTTAGTATCCAACTTTTAGCGATTCTATTGGCATGTAGGTATCGCTGATACTTTTGTTAAACTGTAACTTATAGTCTGTGGATATAGGAATCACAGGAGTATGCAGTATCACCACTTCGCATCTAGGCCATTTCTGACACTTCGCTCCTACATGTCAAAAATCATAATTTCTTTGCTATAAAATTACATAGAACCCCCAAACATTATATATGTTTTTTTAGCAGAGACCCTAGAGAATACAATGGCAGTCATTGCAACTTTTTATCTTGCACGGTATTTGCGCAGCAATTTTTCAAACGCGTTTTTTGTTTCATGCTGTAAAAAAAAAAAAAAACAGCAAAGTTAGCCAAATTTTTTTGCATTGTGTGAAAGATGAAGTTACGCTGAGTAAATAGATACCTAACATGTCACGCTTCAAAATTGCACACACTTGTGGAATGGCACCAAACTTTGGTACTTAAAAATCCCCATAGGCGACGCTTTAAAATTTTTTACTGGTTACATGTTTTGAGTTACAGAGGAGGTCTAGGGCCAAAATTATTGCTCTCGCTCTAACGTTCGTGGCGATACCTCACATGTATGGTTTGAACACCGTTTTCATATGTGGGCGGGACTTACGTATGCGTTCGCTTCTGCGTGCGAGCTCACGGGGACAGGGGCGCTTTAAAAAATTTTTTTTTTTATTGTTAATTTTACTTAAAAATTTTTATTTTGACACTTTTTAAATTTTTTTTTTTTTTTTTATCACTTTTATTCCTATTACAAGGAATGTAAACATCCCTTGTAATAGGAATATGACATGACAGGTCCTCTTTACAGTGAGATATGGGGTCAATAAGACCCCACATCTCACCTCTAGGCTGGGAAGCCTAAAATCAAAGAAAAAAAAAAAAACGATCACCGCTTCCCAGCCGAAGCGGCGCCGTTTTTTTGAATGCAGAGGCCGGGGCGTGACGTCATACCATCGCGCCTGGCCTCCGAACGATCATAAAGACTCCGGCAACCATCTGGTCCGCCGGAAATCTCTATGGTGAACATCCGGCGCCGGTGGATCCGCTATCCGACTCACTGATCGCTGAGGTGAGTCGGTAGAAGCACCGGAGGGCGGCGGGAGGGGGGGGATGTCCCCTCTCGCCGCCCGTAAGAACAATCAAGTGGCGGAACAGCCACTATGATCGTTCTTATGGTGTACGGAATCGCCGGCTAAAAATGCCGGTATCTGAATGATGTCTGTAGCCTCAGGCATCATTCAGATATAACCCCTGAAAGTCGAGCCCGTCATATGACGGTCTCCGGATGTCAAGTGGTTAAAAATAGAGGGATCATGGTGGGTCCTCCCGAAGATGCCATAGCTCCCAGAACATGTTATGTGCCTCCAATCTGTCCAGTATTCTGGCCGTCATTTTCTCCATCAGTTCTACATGCTTAATTCTGGTATAGAGATCCTCAGCAGAGGGTGGAGTACAGCTTTTCCAGTGTAACGCTACAAGGCAGCGCGCTGCTGTGAGCACATGGCGTACTAGTTTCTTGTGTGGCTTTTATTGAGTTTTAGCGGCGATAAGCCCAACAGGAAGAATTTTGGGGACGCCTGGACATGCATTTCCAGAAGGTGAGCTAATAATTGCTGAACCGCGGTCCAGTATGGGGTTAATAATGGGCAACTCCAATATATGTGTAGAATAGTGCCCTTTGCTCCCCGGCATCTCCAGCATTTATAAGAGCTGTTGGGGAAAATAGCATGGACCACCTCTGGGGTCATGTACCAGAGTATGAGAATTTTATAGGAATTCTCTTTGTATAATGTGCATATTGAGCTCTTTGCAGCTTGGGACCATATCGTCTGCCATTGTGTTACAGGGATTTCCTCGTCGAGGATCTTCTCCCATTTAATCATATATGAATGTTTGCCTCGTTCTTCTAGAAAAGATGCATTCAAAATCTTATATATACTCGATATGAGGCCCTTCTGTGCAGTACCAGCTAAAATTATAGTTTCGAACGGAGATGGAGTGGAGAATTGTAAATCAGGAGCTATAGTGAGTGCATAGTGTCAGATTTGCAGGTATCCATAGAATACCTGTTTGGGGAGTTCATATTTGGCCTGTAGGTCAGAAAATGTTAATAGTTTGCGTGTCCTGGGGTCTACCAAGTTCCCAAAATGGAATAAATTCCGGGATGTCCAAGAATGTGATATCTGGTAAGTGAGGCTATCCGGCACCTTAGGATTACAGATGAAAGAGGTCAGAAGTGATTTATCTGATGACAGTCCGTGAGAGTGAGCCAGTGTACGCCCCATCCGTCTCAGTTTGGACATGGGACCTAGCAAACGATCAGGGGCTACATCCGCTTTTGCACTCCACAGTAGATTATTCGGGTGTATGGGGGCTAGCCATAGTTTTTCAATTTCTGTCTATTTATTATATGATTTGTGGGTAAACCATGAGGCTACTGCTCGCAACTGAGCTGCTTGATAGTATTTGAGCATGTTGGGGAACGCTAAACCCCCCTCATTACGTGACGCCATCATCACTGAGCTCAGTATCCTGTGTCTTTTGTAATTCCAGACATAATGGAGTAGTTCAGACTGGAGTTTTTTCAGATGTTTGTATGGAATTGGAATGGGCAACATTTGAAATAGATATAGGAGCTTCGGGAGGATGGTCATTTTAATTGAAGCGATTCGTCCTAGTAGGGAAATATGATGTTTTTTCCACTGGAGCAGTGAGGATCTGATGGAGCGGAAGAGGGGAGGGAAATTTTCTTGGTATAAAGTGTTGAATTTGGAGGTGATGTGGGTTCCCAGATACTTCAGAGCGGTCGATTTCCAAGTGTAGGGAAAGTTGGTTTTTAAAAGTGTGACCTCTGCTTCGGGGATATTAATAGACAGTGCTTCTGACTTTGATGCATTAATTTTATAACCCGAAAGAAGACGAAAGCGATCCAATTCTGCATGCAAAATCGGGAGGGTAGTATGGGGCTGGGTCAATGTAAGAATAACGTCATCGGCAAAGAGGGAGATTTTAAACTCCTTACCCCTTACCGATATTCCCCGTATGTCTGGGTTATTCCGAATGGACGCAGCCAGGGGTTCGACGCAAAGTGCAAATAGCAGGGGTGAGAGTGGACACCCCTGTCTAGTACCATTTGCAACAGAAATAGATGTGGAGAGTGCAAAGGGGGTCCTGATTTGAGAGAAGAGGTTGGAGTAAAGGTATCTATTTGCTTGTAAAAATGAGCCCCGGAATCCCATATATTGTAGCGTGGCGAACAGGAAAGGCCACCCCAAGCGGTCAAAAGCTTTCTCTGCGTCCAAGCTTAGTAGCAAGGACGGCATGTTTTCCCTGTTCGCCACTTCCACTAAATCTATAACCTTTCTGGTATTGTCGCCAGCTAGTTGAAGTGGGACAAACCCCACTTGGTCTTTATAGACCAGTGAGGGCAAAATCATATTAAGGTGGTTGGAAAGTAATTTGGTGAAAAAAGGGACATTTTCATGTTAAGTTGTGGGATGAATTTGGGGTCAGGCACTACAACTAGTAAAATCAGAAACAGAGAAATGAGAATTAAAACAGAATACTTTATATGTTGTCAGAGAGGGAAGATGGGATGAGCACTCTGACTGCCCGTCTGATCATAGAAGCTAGATATAAAAGAATATCTGAACAAAATAAGGAAAGCAGAATTTAGGCAGGGAAATATTAATGAGAGTTAAAAGAAAGTGAGAGAATGATATGCATGTGTAGTGTACAAATGGGAAAAATGTAAGCGATTTTAGAGAGATATTGGTGTATGTGTGTGCGAATAGTTCTATCCCTTGTGTGTGTCATGTACGCAGATGTGACCCCCTCCTTTGTGATCTCCTGAAAGAATGTGGCTGAGATGAGAGGTCAGTGATAAGCTGGAAGGACACCATGCCAATTCCAATTTTTTAGACAAAACATTTATAACAAAATGTGCCGGGTCAACGAATCTAATGATAAACAATGTGATCACAATTATTTTTTTAATCTTTTTTCCCAGACATGGTAAAATGAAGGTTACATTTAACCCGGTATTACACAAATTGAATATCCTTTGATAGTAGAAACAGTGCATTTAAAAAAAGGGAAATTAAGTAAAATTAAGTAATAATGAGTATTCCTTTCTAATATGAGTTTAGCAATTTTATTAATAATATAGATATATTGAAACTGGTTTAGACAACCTTTGGTTGGAAATGAAATCCAGGTTATTGGGATTAGTTTAGATTAAGATAACAATTTTGTAATTTTACATTTTTACAATAAGCCCTTATTGAGAGAAAAAAAAGATTAAGATGAGGTTGTTATTTAGAATACAGCTGCCATAATATTTAACAAAGCCAAGATGGATGGGATACATAAGAGGTTTTTCTACAAAAATGAAATTTTAAGGTTTTTGATAATAACTTGATGTGCGGTCCATGATGTGAGAGTAATAATAAATAAAATATAAATATAACAGACCCATCACTTTAAGTCCACACACCCTGTTAGGATAGATGCCACCTGCAGCCAGTTGTTTTATAGTTTTTGATGCTTTCTGGTCCATCATACAGATTGGTGGTCCTTTTGTTTTTATTTATTTTTATTTTTGAAATCCAAAGCAGAATGTGTGGATTGTGAAATGATGTGCCCCTTTTCCTTGTGAGTACAGTGGTATAAGCATAAGAGTATTTTGGATTTTTGGGCCAGGAAAAAGTTGTCTTTTGAAACATGAAACTGGAGTTCTTACACAAACAGCATGATAGAAAACAAGCCATTGTAATATATTTATGCAAGCTGGACCCAGTAATGAAGGGTTCATCCCGATATATCAGAGCTGTAGCTTTATGCAAAGGTGCTATTAGACAAAGTTAGATATTGTTTTGGTCAAACATTTAATTTTTAATGGTCCGACATTCTGTGCAGCAAATATACAGCTAACTAAATGTTTGTCTAATGAAATGTTTAAAATATGAGTTTGTTTATGTACAAATCTAACAATGAAAAACGCGTACATTTGAATCCAGCCACCTTATTGCCTCTATTGGAGGAGGCTGGGGACAAAGAAAGACACATGTGTTAAATTGATGACGTAGGAATCAGCTGCTGTGAGCCCAGTGCAGGACACACTCCCTGAAGACCCAGATATTACATTTTTTGTAGATTTGAGTATACAGAAGGATACTCTGTATTCAAAGTCATTGGATCCTTTTTCCCCAGCTCAAGAAGGAGAGCTCCATGTTTTAGCAATGCCTGTGAGCTATAAACAGAATGTATATTTATATAGATAGTCGAGATATAGAGAGCTTTTGGTTCCATTTGAAGGGCCAGAAGTTTGTTTTTACTTCGGCTGGTAAACCAATAAAGCATGCCAAGTTAATTTGATTGGCTGTTTTCAGCCTTCCAGGTTCTTGCTGAGGTAGCCATATTAACTTTCACACATGGAAGCAGACCAGGTGACTAAGGATGCTGCATTTACAGCCCCGGACACTCGAGGGGTCTGTGCAACTCACAGATTCCACCCTAGTTCTGGCCCAGTATAGTTGGGATTAATAATTCAACTTTAAGGACCCCAGAACAAGAAGAACAAGTGGTCCACAGGGGGCAACTTCTTATGAAACAGGACTTTGGAAAAGGTGATCATTTATGTCTGCCAGACACTCTTTTCCCTCCAGCTTGACACACGGACCGTGTCATCAGTCACAAGCAGTTATGGCTGCCTTAGTAAATGAGCGTGGGATAGAGCCAGGGTTCTCCACAGTTGTTTTTATAACATACCACTTCTTGTTTTACCTGTTACCAAAGGTGTTACCAAAAGCTGAACATCCCTTCCAGAGATTACAAAAATATATATCAAGATGCCAAAGTCAGGATCTTACGAGTATGCATTTTGTCTGTATGGACATGTTTTTTTTGGATGTCCAGTGGCAAATACTACTGCAAAGGCCACAGTAAAAAGTGTTATCAGAAGTAGTTTTTAAGTACAGAGAGTAACAGAGGAAATCATTTTTATAGGAGAGTCCTTACTAGAAGTTTTGAGGTTTTAATTGACACCACCTACTGTCTACAATGTAGCGGACAAAGTAGAGTAAGAAACTAGAAAACTTTTGCCTGAAAGTTTTCTTATATTTTATTACGCTCTTAGGGGGATATTGGACTATTTCATGTACAGTTTTTGCAAAACTTGAAGGAAAAGTCACCTGGATCCACACCAGACACTGCAAAAATGAATACATTAAAGAAATCTCTGTTTGATTCCCTCTTGTGATCACAGTCTAGGGTACTTTTTGATTCAATTACTTTAATTGTAAGGGATATATATTTGAAAAGTAGTTTAGCCATGTTGAAGTCATATTTTGTCTTTTGTATGTCTTCCATTTTATGTAGAATTGTCTGTGTTTACATATGCTGATAAGTCAGCATGCCCACAATTCAGCTAGAAGGCCATTCTGGCCACAGGAGTGTACAACTCTGTAAATATGTCTTATCAATCATTTGTTTTTCACAATGAAAAGTCATTTTGTAATGAAAAAGTTGCTCAGCTATTATTTTCTCCACAATGGAGTTTTTTTTTTTTTGCCTCTTTGGCCAGGACTACCTCCACCTAAGCGTGTTGAGGTTCCAGGTTAAAGGTTAAAGGTGATAGCAGGTATGGTTAATGATCAAATATTGATCAAAAGAGGGGAGACTGTAATGGAAATTTGTAAGTTCTGTATATAATTGTATTCTATTTTGTATGTATTGCACACTGCCCTCACTGTGCACATGGCACTAATAATGTTTTCAGTACATGTTTACATTCTTTCGAGTCCTTAAAAGAATTAGCCTGCCTATGTAACGCCCCTTGTTACCATAAACGTACAATTGTAATATTAATGTGATACCTACGTAATCATGTGTATAAAAACCTTTAATTGCGTCATAATAAAGCCAAACAGTTATTTGGAAAGATGCTGAGCGTATCTTTTGTGTCTGTTCCCTACTGCAGTATTTAATATTAATTTGGAACCACTAATAAATATGAGGATAGTAGTTGCCTATCATCAATTTAACCGAGTCAACTGTAAACTGTATTCACTACTTTTTAAAGTGTTTTTTCTAATAAATATTTGTATATTTTTATATAATTGTGTTTCTGTTCATATGAAGTACCCTTGAAGTCCCACAGTCTCTACTTCTCTGTTCTACCATTTTTTAGGGATGTTGGTACAATTATTTTTTGTGTTTATTTTTTTGGAGCTGACCTCTACCCTACTTTTTGACACATTGTTCAGGGTGGATAACACACCCAAGATACCCTTTCTTTGGGTTAGAGCTCAGCAACCAAAATACATTTTTGGTGATATATTTTGATTATAATAAAAATCATAGCAATCTCTTTCAATATAAACCCTTTTCTCTCTATATGCATACACATTTTAACAAATTTTTGTTTTCCCTTCCTGACTTTCATAACTGACAGCGTTGCCTGTGACGCCGGTCTGGTTTGGTTGGCGTGTACTTGAAGTCTATCTCCCCTATCCATTCTTGGGATCTCCTCTAGGGTAAGTGCTTTGAAAAATGATGGATTACTGTGAGCAGGCATGGGATGGGTTTTTTTCAGAGGTACAACAGGTCCGACCCAAACATAACATTACTGAAGTAGAAGTGGACAACTATTTTTTGGGCTTACAGCGCTTAGTTGAGAGAGAGACTCGCCTTTTCTGGCATAAGGAATTCTTTGACAAATATGTGACAAATCAGATTTACCATGGGGTTTGCGCATTCAAATCTTTCCGAACAATAAAAAGGTTGAGCCAAATGTGAAAAAAGATGGGAAGCTAACTTTTTCCCGCTGAGGTTTTTCTATATAGGGTAGAGCAGAGCGTTCCTGTTTCGTTAATAAAGATTTCTACATCCAAGAAGGTAATCCTTGATTGATCAAATGAGTGTGTGAACTTTAGATTATATGTGTTCACTTGTAAACCATCCAGGAACTTTAATAGATTTTCTTTTGATCCTGCCCACACCATAAAAACATCATCTATGACCTTATAGTCAATTTTTAAGATTGAAGCGCAATTGTACACAGGATACAGATTTCCGAAATGAGGTGAACATGCTGTGTGAACGCCTTCTAGCCAGAGGATATAGGAGAACATAGACCCAGACGAGATAAATCATCCTCATCAACACGCATCATTACTAAATACAACCGACAACATGCTAAAGTACAACATATTTATAATAAATTTTGGATGGAATCACCAATAAGCCGTCATGTGGGGCTGTACCATAAATTTGATCTCAAGTCCATTGGCTTTTTTAGCCTTGAACATCTTCCCCAACATGAACGCGGAGGGGATATTGACAACAAACTCCTCCAGTTGGAGACGAGATGGATCTATTCGCTACAGGCGACTCGATTCCCAGGCCTTAATGAGGGGATTAGCTATAAGCCTTTTCTGTGATCAGTGTCTTTCCCCTGATGTGTTTATCTTTGGCTTTTTTAATTAGGTGACTAGGAGTGTTGGCACCTGTTTGGAGATGTTAGCTATTGATTTGGCCATATTTTTCATCTATCCTCTTATTCTTTGCTATTCATCTACCCTTCGGTGATATGTGACTTCATGTGTATATTATACTTTGATCTGTGCCTGACGGGTATGGCTAGTGATATAGAATATTTCATGTGTTTTTCTCATTTCCTTATTATACAAATGTAATTAATATTCAGGTTATGCAAATTTAATTATTGTGATGCACATATATGGCCACACTCATGCTCACTGCAGCCCTTCAGTTGGGTAGGTCTATACGCACACAATTTATTTTATTTATTTAATTTTTTTTCTCTCTCTTCTTCTACACCCATTCCACTTGCAGTCTCTCTGGTCCCTCGCCAATAGATCCCCGTATGGATGCCCAAGGGTATGCAGTAGAGCTAGCAACTTGCCCTCTCGGGTAGTGCTGCCCCGCTGCACGCCCGCCTCGAGGTACCCTGTTTTCCTATGGCGCTCCGGTCATACGGCGATCAGTCTACCACATACCACCTTCCCAGACCACAAATCCACTCTGTTGGTCTGGCACTGCCCCCCCCCCCACCCTCTCCATATTGGACAAACAATCTTATTTCCGTGACATTTCAGTGATATTACAATTCTGGTGATAATCAAGCCAAGAAAAGGAAAAGGGGAAAAGAGCAAAAGTGGTAAAAATGTAGAATTGCGCTAAATAAACAAAAATATGCATACATATGATTAATAATATGGTAATGTGTCCATATATAAATATCACATCTGATGTGAGCAAATTGTAAAAAGTGTCATAACACCAAAATAGATAAACAATGATTGATATAATAAACAATTATAAATATGTGAAAGTGAGTCCAAAAACATATATTGACTATATCACCCGTGAATAAGATGATAAATTATTATAAGAAGTCCATCCAAAATTGTGGGATCCTTGATAATGTGGAGAAAAATAGTGCTAGATCCACCACCAAAGAATGTAGGTTTCCAGGGGATGACATAACTCTAGTACGAAACGCGTAGGGCAGAGCGACACGCTTGCGTCACCTCTCATCGCTATTGTTGTTACCAGGACGGGCTAGTCTGTGAGCTTACCGGCCGGACGTACAGGCGCTTTTTCTACTTGAACTATGTGAGTGTAACTTTGCGTTTTTAACGTTTAATAAAGTTTTAAAGGTTTTATACTATTGGAGCCTTTTATCTTTCATGGTGTATTCACCCATCTGCGAGCTGGGGATGTCACGTTGAAATCTGAAGCATTTATGTCCCGTTTGCTGTGTTTTGGACACCATACTACACCATTAACTAATTCAGGTTTTGGCTGTATTGGATATGGTCCAGAGGATAGCTTCCAATTAAGGCTTTCCCTGATCCTCTGTAGTGGGGGATCATGGGTCTCTGCTAAGCGGCAAACCTACATTCTTTGGTGGTGGATCTAGCACTATTTTTCTCCACATTATCAAGGATCCCACAATTTTGGATGGACTTCTTATAATAATTTATCATCTTATTCACGGGTGATATAGTCAATAATATATGTTTTGGACTCACTTTCACATATTTTTAATTGTTTATTATATCAATCATTGTTTATCTATTTTGGTGTTATAACACTTTACAATTTGCTCACATCAGATGTGATATTTATATATGGACACATTACCATATTATTAAGCATATGTATGTATATTATTGTTTATTTAGTGCGATTCTACATTTTTACCATTTGAATTTTACTGTGTTTATGTTGCGCAGGAGAATTGCTGCTTCACAGTTCTTTTAAATCATTTATCATCACTTTTAAGGTTTTGATATTTATGTCTATATTTTTTTTTCACTAGAGCGCAGTTTTTCCCCCTTTTTTCTCCAAAAGAGGAAAAGTGTTTTACTGCCTTAGATGAAACGGCTGTGGTAATTACTAAGGCAGTGAAACTGATCAAATCACCTGTGCAAAATAATGGAGAGCCTGAAAACATGACCTGTTAGGACGCCTTGAGGACTGGAGTTGAGAAACACTGCCATAAAGTGTCCAACGTGGGTTTCTTAAAATTGGCCATACTTAAGTTCATCCCTGTCCACTCACTCCTCCGAGCTTGTCTTGTGCGGTGACTGCAAAGAGAAAGGTAGACAGGTTGACCACACTCCAAGCAATGAGGAAATTTAACAATCAACCGGTCTTACCTTTTTTCTTTGGAGTCTCACTGATCTGACCAGCACCTTATCGGTTTGAGGAGGGGCCGATTGATGGCATGCTCGCCTGGAGCAGTTTTTATCCTATTGTGCTTTGACTGATCTCACCCTGAAAACACCTTAACCCTCCAAAACCATTTGCTCAACAATATCCATTTGAGGAGTGTTTCCTGGAGAAATGGATAGTCCCTGCGGTGAACCCAGCATGTCTTGTCTTATCCAGACATTGTCGCTGTGAAGGATAATCAAGGACCCAACATTTAGGGGCCCTTGTCAAGGGCCAATTTTCCTTAGTGAGTCCCGTCATGCAACCTGCAGTTGCTTTCATGGTCTTTTGCCAGACCTAGTTGTCTGGACTAAGCGCATGGCCAGAGACACTACCTCCATCTTAATGGATCTCTCACATTCACCACCACCTAGTGCTTTTACCTGTGGCCTTACACTGCTATATGAATGGCTTGGTGAATACACTTCTGCCAGATCTCCAGGATGAGCCTTCTCTGCAAGCATATGCCAAGGATCCTTTGGCTCGAAGGCTTTTCGGCAGAATTCCAATGCAAGAAATGCCTTTAGCAGTTGCCCTTTGAGGGAGATAGCCTGTTTGGTACCTTATTGGATAATCGCACTTCTGCAAGTAGACTTTTTTTCTCCTAAAGACTGGCAAATGTTCTTGCTGCTGTTTAGCAGGATCTCGAGCAATGGGTTATTGCTCATGCCAAGCAAGAAATGCTGCCAAGGTTTCTACTTGAACATTCTCAGAGTTTCTTAGCCAAGTGGAGGCGTTCAGTCCATTCTGGATTTGAAAACACTTAAAATGTTCATGTAGGTTAGGCATATGCAATTAGCGGACCTCCAGCTGTTGCAAAACTGCAAGTCACATGAGGCATAGCAAGACTCTGACAGCCACAAGCATGACACCCAGAGGCAGAGACATGATAGGACTTGTAGTTTTGCAACAGCTGGAGGTCCGCTAATTGCATATTCCTGATGTAGGTTCTAGTCTCCCTCCTTCCGAAAAGATTTTCTGGCCTCAGTGGACATCTAGGATGCTTACTTGCACATTCCCATTTTTCCTCCTCACAAATGCCATCTCTATTTTACTGTGAGTGCCCAGCATTATCAGTTTGTTGCCCTTCCCTTTGGCCTTTGCACAGCCCCTTGGGTTTTCACCAAGGTGCTTACCCAAGTCTTAGACATGCCCTGGTCTCAGAGATAAAGGTTGAGGGTTGCCTGGATGATCTCTTGTAGCCCTTCCTATCCTTGTCTATCACTGCCAATATCCAGTGGACAGTGCAGACTCTGAAGAGATTTTGTGTGATCCTCAACCTCTATAGGTTGTCAGAACTGATTCACTGATTGGGGTACCTGGACTTGGCATTAGATATGGCCCTGCCCAGAATCTTTTTGCCCCGGGACAAACGCCTGTTCCACCGTTCACATGTCCAAGCCCTTTGGTCCCAGGGTGGGCCCTTGAGTCATGCCTACATGAGTTTTTTTGGACCCGAGAGTAGCCTCTTTTAAAGCAGTACCATATGCCCAGTTTAATTTCAGACCTTTGCAACTCAACATTCTGGCAGTGTTGGACAAACAGACTCTGTTCTTGGACCACCCCACGAGAATTTTTGACCCAGCACTGGTGTCAGGTAAACCCTTTTCCACATAGTGGAAGGTTCTTATGATTGATGCTACCCTATTGGGCTGGGGAGGAGTCATGGATGCCCTCACGGTACATGGGACTTGGCCATCGAAGGAAGCCCGTCTTCCCATAAACATCCTCAAACTTGAGTTGATGTGGTTGTTCTTTCAACTCTGGACTTATCAATTGGTAGATCTTCTGAAAAGAATTCAGGCAATACCACAACTGTGGCCTCCATTAACTATGAGGGAGGTACCAAAAGTTGTGTCATTCAAAAGGAAGCAGACTTGATCCTCATTTGGGCAGAACTTAACATCTCAGGCCCTGTCTGCCATCCACATCCTAGACATGGAAAATTGTCAGGCGGGCTTTCTCAGTCATCTGTGTCTGGAATGGGAGAACATCCGGAAGTGTTACAAGACCTAGGTGGGGGACAGAAGAAGTGATTTCTGGTGTCTAGATTCACCAACAAACTGGCCAGGTTTGTTGCCAGTTCCAAGGACCCTTGGACCTTTACAGTTAACTGGTGATTTCACGGATCTAATCTCTGCCTTTACCGCCAGCTTCTCCCTCATGATTGAGAGGGAGGGCATTCTGGTGATTCAAATTGCACCAAACTAGTCCAAGAGGATGTGTTACTTAGACATACAAGAAGTCTGCCTTCCCTCCAGGAAAAACTGTAATGCCGCGTACACACGGTCGGACTTTTCGTCTACAAAAGTCCAACGGACGCTGACGGACTAAAGCTGGCTGGTAATCTGATCGTGTGTGGGCTTCTCCGGACTTTCAACGTACTTTTTTAGCCTCAAATCCGACGTACTTTAGATTTGAAACATGCTTCAAATCTTTACGTCGTAACTACGACGGACCCCGAAATCCGCTTGTCTGTGTGCTAGTCCGACGGACAAAAAGCCACGCTAGGGCACCTATTGGCTACTGGCTATGAACTTCCTTATTTTAGTCCGGTGTACGTCATCACGTACGAATCCGTCGGACTTTTGTGTGGTCGTGTGTAGGCAAGTCCGTTCGTTAGAAAGTATGCCGCAAGTCCGCCGCAAGTCCGCCGAAAGTCTGCCGGAAGTCTGTCGGACAGGCTGTCTGACTTTTGTAGACGAAAAGTCCGACCGTGTGTACGCGGCATTAGAGCTGCACACATTTTTGTTGTTATAGGAACTAAGGGGTACATTTGAAAAGCACTGGTATGGTAAAGATAGGAAAATAGGCTCCACACATTTAAAAAAAACAGTGATGTGCTTAATTATTGTGCATTGCAGTCTGCTGGCTGTAGCTGGCCATACATCGCTCGAATTTATGATTCCTGTGAATCCACCTAAACTCAAGCCGTGGGTGTCTGTGCTTATCAAACTTCCATTTGATGAAAGTAGCCAGACAGAAAAATAAGTCAGAAGAAAACCAATTGCAGCCAATCAGCTGCAGTCACTATATGGGTATTCTGAAAGCCACAGGTGCTGGCCGTCAGAATACAATAATCGGCATTTTGAGATTCACCCATGAATGGGGGAGTCTATAGATTTCTCATATTCAGCCTGCTGGTTTGAATGAGCTAAATCTTGTACTGCCAACTTTTTTGCAGTCCAAAGCTAGCAGAGTGCAATAAAACTGAACGGCAGTTGTGAAAAAAAAAAGGCTGGGAGCAGAGCGCAGTCATGCCCCTGTAATGAGGACCTCTTTGCTTGCATTTATTGAACCACATTTTTTCGACCATGGTGCGCAAAGTATAAAGGAGAGCACATAGCAATATCCACTCTCTAATACAAATGAGCCCCTTGCTCAATGGCAATACAAAGAAACATGTGGCTAAATTGGATTTTCTTTTAAATATAATATGGAGGCGGAAAAGAGCATTTTAACACTTTAGGCTGGATACACACATAAGAGCTTGCATCGTAGTAAGTTTTTGACACGCATGTTGATTTGTTCACATGTGCGACTATACCTATTAGAAGCCCTTGTAATGCATGGCGATGGATGTAAAAATGGAGATGAGCTTTTTTTTTAAATGTATTATTATTCATTCATTCATGTCAACTAGCTGTGTATGTGTGAACTAGTACTATCAAAAACGAGGGAGAACCTTGCACGTGTGTTGATGCAGATTAAACTGCATAGGTATGTGTGGGACTGAAGGTTGAGTGTATTAATTAATGAACTATGAATCTAATATAAGCTGCAAAAAATAAAAATCAAGTTGGCAGAGGTCAAAGCTGAAAAACGGATAGCTAATGATACTAAATTAATTCTTCAAAAAAATCTACAAGTATATACAGTCTAAGAAGTCTGATAACGTAGGACCTTTATATAGGACAGGACCAAGCTCGGCTTCAGGAACTAAAGCTGAAAGAAAATCTTCCTGACAAACATCAAGGCTGACATTGCTAATTTCTCATTCTGCAAATGCCGGTTGTCTGCCTGTCATGTTATTCAACTCTGAGCTATTGATAACTTATGCTGGGTCAGCATAACCAGGCAACTGGAAATTTCAGGAGGTCAGCAGTGACAGCCCCCATATTTCTCAAAGGAAAGCTTTACTTGTAAGGCCAGCTCCATTAAAAATAAGATATATGACTGTAGCTCATTAGAGAAAGAAGCATTCCAATTAAAGGAGATTTATAATCTAAACATGTCTTTTTAGTTACACTGAAAGCTCCCAACGACCTCTAGTGTCTTCTTAGATAGCTGCAATAAAAACAAAATGTAACCTACACTGGCACCTGCTGGTAAAGTCAGGTATTGTCTAATAATAATAATTTAATAATCATTTGTGCTAAACTTTGTATGAGCATAGCCTTCAGGCCAGCACAAAGGGTACTAGAATAGGAGTTCTACGTGTGTGTGTGTGATATATATATATATATATACACATATATATATATATATATACAGGCTTTCACAGTGGAGTGACAGGAGAGGCGCTAAATGCCTGAATGCTACACATAGGGGTTGATTTACTAAAGGCAAATCCACTTTGCACTACAAGTCCACTTGGAAGTGCAGTCACTGTAAATCTGAGGGGAAGATCTGAAATGAGGGGAGGCTCTGCTGATTTTTATCATCCAATCATGTGCAAGCAAAAATGCTGTTTATTTTCCTTGCATGTCCCCCCCACATCTACAGCGATTGCACTTCCAAGTGCACTTGTAGTGCAAAGTGGATTTGCCTTTAGTAAATAAACCCTATAGCGTGCTCCTTAACTCTGTACGTAACGCATTCCTAATCTCTGCACTTTATATGTAGGACACCCCTGAACGCTGCACTCTGTACATAGCACTATTAATATTTGATTATTTATGTTCAAAGGTATCCTACGTGCTACTATGCAATCTTATACTGTTCTGAATTGTTAATTTACATTGTTATTGTTGAACCAAAATTCTTTGGTAAGCATAAAACACAAACTATGCATTGAAAAGTTTTTTCTCTATCTTATTTTCTTAACATTTGGTATTCATATCCCAAAAAATTCTAAGTATCTTTTTTTTTTTACCTCATGGGCGAAATGTGAGAAATAACGTATATACAGTGCCTTGAAAAAGTATTCATACACCTTGAAATTTTCCACACTTTGTCATGTTACAACCAAAAACATAAATATATTTTATTAGGATTTTATGCAATAGACCAACACAAAGTGGCGCATAATTGTGAAGTGGAAGGAAAATGATAAATGGTTTTCAATTTTTTTTACAAATAAATATGTGAAGTGTGGCGTGCATTTGTATTCAGCCCCAATATGTTGTAGAATCGACTTTCGCTGCAAAGTCTTTTTGGGGATGTCTCTACCAGCTTTGCACATCTAGAGAGTACATTTTTGCCCATTTTTCTTTGCAAAAAAGCTCAAGTTCTGTCATATTGGATGGAGAGCGTCTGAACAGCAATTTTCAAGTCTTGCCACAGATTCTCAGTTGGATTTAGGTCTGGACTTTGACTGGGCCATTCTAACACATAATAATGCTTTGATCTAAACCATTCCATTGTAGCTCTGGCTGTATGTTTAGGGTCGTTGTCCTGCTGGAAGGTGAAGCTTTGCCAAAGTTTTAAGTTTTTTTACAGACTAACAGGTTTTCTTTTAAGATTGCCCCGTATTTGGCTCCATCCATCTTCCCATCAACTCTGACCAGCTTCCCTGTCCCTGCTGAAGAAAAGCATCCCCACAACATGATGTTACCACCACCATGTTTCACGGTGGGGATGTTGTGTTCAAGGTGATGTGCAGTGTTCGTTTTCTACCACACATAACGTTTTGCTTTTAGGCCAAAAAGTTTAATTTTGGTCTCATCTAACCAGAGGATCTTCTTCCATGTTTGCCATGTCCACCCCATAGCTTCTCGCAAACGGGACTTCTTATGGCTTTCTTTCAACAATGTCTTTATTCTTGCCCCTCTTCCATAAAGGCCAGATTTGTGGAGTGCATGACTAATAGTTGTCCTGTGGACAGATTCTCCCACCTGAGCTGTGGATCTCTGCAGCCCCTCCAGAGTTACCATGGGCCTCTTGGCTGCTTCTCTGATAAATGCTCTCCTTGCCCGGCCTGTCAGTTTAGGTGGACAGCCATGTCTTGGTAGGTTTTCAGTTGTGCCATACTCTTTCCATTTTCGGATGTTGGATTGAACAGTGCTCCGTGAGATGTTCAAAGCTTAGGATATTTTTTTTATTTTATTTTATAGCCCAACCCTGTTGTAAGCTTCTCCAGAACTTTATCCCTGACCTGTGTGGTGTGTTCCTTGGCCTTCATGATGCTGTTTGTGCACTAAGGTTCTCTAACAAACCTCTGAGGGATTCACAGAACAGCTTTATTTATACTGAGATTAAATTACACACAGGTGAACTTTATTTACTAATTAGGTGACTTCTGAAGGCAATTGATTCCACTAGATTGTAGTTAGAAATATCAGAGTAAAGGGGCCGAATACAAATCCACACCACACTTTTCACATTTATTTGTAAAAAAAAAAAATTGAAAACCATTTATCATTTTCCTTCCACTTCACAATTATGTGCCACTTTGTGTTGGTCTATCACATAAAATCCCAATAAAATACATTTACATTTTTGGTTGTAACATGACAAAATGTGGAAAATTTTAAAG
Source organism: Lithobates septentrionalis (assembly GCA_037952835.1). NCBI lineage: Eukaryota > Metazoa > Chordata > Amphibia > Anura > Ranidae > Lithobates > Lithobates septentrionalis. The sequence continues at coordinate 274,890 of JBBDGP010000541.1, forward strand.
GGGTATGAATACTTTTTCAAGGCACTATATCATACAATTATTCCATAAACACATACACTACATAAATAATTTGAGGAAAATATGCTTATAAAAAAAGTTTACCATTTGCCAATAAAAAAAAAAAAAAAAAAAAAAAGAGATCAATATGCCCCCGTATTTTATTTTAAAAATCTGGTAAAAACTTACTTTATGGGTACCAAAAAAAAAAAAAAAAAAAGTACTTGTTTTGGCTAGCCCTGTACAGCAGTATATTGTCAAAACAAAGAAAGACCCCAGTAAGTGTATAAACAGCCTTTATTATAGTTACAGTGCCACACAAATTCCATCTTGTAGAAAAATAAGAGGATTCACACATGTTAAACACTCCCACGCCAGCCAATTTCTATTAAATTCTTGTGCCAGGCTATAATTAGGCTACGCAACAGAGTCAACTATTTTCTTTTTTGCTTACAGTATTGGTGATGTTACGGACGTAAATTTGGCCTGTGGCCTTCAACTTGCTAAGCCATCACAGAAGCATGTGTGCTGAAAGCATGCTTTGTTCACAAAATGGCGGCTTCACTTTTACTGTACATATTTTTGGCACACAGGTAAGAGTCAAAATTTTAAAAACAGAAATGCCAGAAACCTCCAAGAAATATAATCAAACAAATATTATAAAGATGGAAACTGATGTCTTCATAGATAATCTTGGAAATGGAAAACAGACTCGTGCAGCTACCACTGCACAGAACTAAAAATGTATACTTTATTACAAATGTCTGTTCTCTAAAAGACGTGTAAAGTTTTGTAATAAAAGAGTAAATTTTTACTTACTTATTTGCAGTGGCAGCTGCGTGAGCTTTTTAGAGTGTGTTCCATTGGAAAGATTCAACAGATACCTGAGAAACCCGTGTGAAGTCATTTTGTGGAATGGGACAACATGTTAGTGGATAAGTGACACACTGGGGCCTCTTTTCCCAAAGCTCCTGAAATCGTGCAACTTTATCAACACAATGGTCAATCAGCTTCAAGCTGGTATATCCACATCCCAGATGTCAACATTAAGGGTAAAAACTTGATTGCCATAGACCACATCTCCAATTCCATCAGGGCTACCACGTGCTTTTGGCCATACCGTGGTCAGGCTGCCCTTTGGAAAATGTTTGCCCAACCCACAAAATGGCTTTCTATTTGGGGGGACATTTGTAAAACTCATGGTCTTTTTTCATGTCATTTTGGATACAGTACGGAGGGATTAGAATCCCTGTGAGGTCTTCACTGCTATCCGGAGCTCCCTTCGGGAGATATTCATTCATATTCTGTCTTGCCAACAACAGTTCCCATAGAAAGTGGGGAAAGATCTGCAAGAGGGACACAGACAAAAAAATAAAAATCTGGTGGAGTTTTACTTTTCTATTCAAATTAAAAAATAAAATGAAAAATAATAATAATATCTGTGTCTGCTGCAGATTTATCCTCACTTCTTTTTATAGGAAAGTCCCATAAGACAGAATGCGGCCACAGTGCGCATGTAAAGTAAAATAGGCCACTTTCAGAAGGAAGACAATGTGGTTCCGAGCAGGGCCACACAATGAAGACCACTGGATCAGGGCGGAGGGTATAAGGCCGGGTTCACGCATGTCCGGCTGCAGTTTCCAGTCCAGAGTCTGGTGCGTTTCTGTTCATTGATCCAGGTGAGAATTTTTGCCTGAATTCGCACCTGAACCGGACCCAAAAAACATCCAGGACCCTTTTCTGCCCCAGACATGTGAGAGCCGGTCACATTCACGTCATGTGAATTGGATGCTGGCTGACAAAAATGCATCCAATTCGCATATATCTTTGAACCCAGCCTAAAAGGATAAAATAGAGCACCTAATCGACAGTAATCATAAAAGGTGGGGGGGGGGCAAGGGAAGTAATTAAATATACTTTACAATTGTACTTTAAGGATATTTTAACCCATTCCGACTCACTTTTAAATGGGTCTTGACACCGCAGTGTTGGGCTTTGGGCGGGGCGACGACGACTTCACAAGCAAGTGTTCACTGCGACTGGCTGTGACAGTGGTCTCATAATCAGAGACCCCCTCTGCCAGCCCGATCCCAACCAAAGACTGGGAGCTATTTGTGACAGCTCTATCACTGTTCTTTGAGTGCGCAGTGAGCACACTTTCAGCACAGAAACCTCACCTGCCACAAATGCATATGTGCAGTGTGTGGATCTTCAGGTCCACCCTTCCTGCTGTAAATATGATCACTTATAAGAAAAGGTTAATCACTACAGAGCTGAATTAATTTGTGTCCTTATACTTGCTCAGAGTTTCGCTTCAAATAAATTCGGAAACAAATTGCCCTTTTTAGCCTAAAAGAGTTTTAAAAATGACTACTTTCTGGTGTTTAAAGTGTTGAAATGCATCCTACACCAGTTATAAAATTCCCAATATGCCCTGCATTGCATCTATGAAGCTCTGCTACTCACCTGTGGGGTGGGGGAGGGGTCAAGCCTACAATTCTCTATATAGATTTTATTTAAAAATTGCACATGAAGAAATATTTTTTCTGTAGTGTTAAGTTACGGTACATCAGCTGCTAATGGGGGGGAGAAGGTGTCTATTTGAAGGGAACTTTCCAGGAGACGAACATGGGAGCTACTAATGCTGACTTGTTTTTGCAGGTGTATAGTTCAAGGCTGATTTCTTATTCTTGCTTGGCAAGTCACAAGCAATGGGTATGTCAAAGCATCCATACACTTAAAAGGAGAAGTATAGCCAAAACTATTTTGGCTACACTTCTCCTAGGGATAACAAGGGGTTCAGTTCCTTCTGCACTCCATTTTCAGCAGACAGCGGGCTAAAGCCCACTGTCGACTGACGTCACAGAGCCAGGCCAGGCTCTGAAAAGATCCTGACCATATGGTCCGGGTCTGCCCAGAAGCCTGAACCGCCAGCTGGCTCAGCCTCTCAGCGATCTGCTGAGCCAGCTGCTTAAACCCCCCCCCACAGCCCAGCACTCCAGTGAGCGCTGGAGGGGCAGAGAGCCAGTCTCAGACTCTCTGCTCACTGAAGGCTGAGAACCGAGGGATCAGAGGTCTTTGATCGCTCTGTTCTCAGTCTTAGAAGAAGCCACAGGGGACAGATGCAACATCACATCAATGTTGCATCCAACTAGGAGAGTATAAAGGTTTTTGTTTTTTTTACAAGCTAATACATCTCTTTCAACATGCCTATGTTTGTTTCAGGTCACTGTCTCACGAAATAGAGAAAGAAGGATAAAATGCAATCCTGGAGCATGCACCTACAAAAACAAGTCAGCAATGGCAGTGTCTATATTTTTATTTTAACAGGTTCCATAAAAAAGAAAAAAAAAAAAAAAAAATGTGTTGCCCATATCAAAATCAACTAAATTTCACTTTCTATTTCTTGTAAAAAAAAAAAAAATTTCACTTTCTAGCCTGCACTAGATAAATGGACAGTTGTAGTCTTGCAGATTTCTTGTATTGACATGACCTCTTTCCTAATGTACCTAAACAAGCCACATTACTGTGTTTCCAAACTGGCAGGGGCTTATGGATAAGATCAAACAGACCTATTAGTGGAAGGGAACAGCATCAACAGTTCCGTCACCTTCACAAGATGCAGCCGTCTCACCGATTGCGCCGGCGTTACAGAAATTCAGGCTACAAAAGCACCAATCCAACCAAAACTGCTGGCAGTTATAGACAGATGCTTGCGGCAGACCAACCAACTGGCTTTTTAGCTCTCCGAAAAATTCTGATGTTGAAAAAGTTTCCAGTTCAAAACCCAATCTCTCATCAGCTGCCATTACAAGGGGCTCCCCACTCTATGTTGGCTATTTTCTATTGGATGTTACAGCCATGTCCCAGCAACCACTTTGTAGCAGAGATTTGTGATGGTTTATATTATTTGTGATCAGTAGCTGGATACAGAGTTGCTTCTGTAGTTGTCTACAACAGTGACCAATGAAGATACAGTGGTAGGCCATGATCACTATTCGCTGCATTGGGTAACATGATAAAAAAGGTATTAATGCTAGAGATTCTTTATCTAGCTCTGCAAAGTCATTGGCTCAGCAACAGAGCTGCCAATGCTAACTGACATCTCCCTTTCTTCAATTATTTTTTAAAATTAACGATGAGAGTTTATTTAGCTGCTATAAAACTGTCGAGGGCAACTCAATGTAAAATTTCAGTAATGCCAAAATGATTGAACTGCTGCGCATGCGCAGGAGTGACGTCACCTTGGCCTGGCCAATGAAACAGACTGATGATCGGTACCCAGAAGCAGACCAGCCGAAGAGATCAGCAGCTGGTGGGGAGCTCTGGGACAGACACCACAGCACTGGAGAGAAGGAGAGTATAGTTACGCCTTAGGAAAAGATGAAAACAACTGGATTGTTAGCAAAATTCAATCATATGCGCTCACTGGAGCTTATGGTGGAAACGGATGTTACTCAGTCATAACATTGAAGCATTAAGGCCCTATTCACACCTGGGTGTTAGGAAACGTGGGCAGAAATGCCATGATTCTGCTTGCGATCCCGAAACGCTCTGCAAAACTGACAAATCACACCACACTTGTTCAGGTGCCATTCATTTTTCAATGGAGAGGAGAGTTAGTCATTGGCTCAGCAACAGAGCTGCCAATGGTAACTGACATCTCCCTTACTTCAATTATTTTCTAAAATTAACGATGAGAGTTTATTTAGCTGCTATAAAACTGTCAAGCGATTGAAACGCTCTGCAAAACTGACAAATCACACCACACTTGTTCAGGTGCCATTCATTTTCAATGGCGCCTAAACGCGAGTACGGTTCTGCCGGGATTGTCAAAACTTGGTGCCCAAAAGAAGCTCCTACTGCTTTTTGAGCGACAAATATCTCACGATGCGGATTGCCACAATTGCAGTGTGCGATTTATGACAAGCATGGTGCGATTTGTCAGTTTTGCAGAGTGTTTTGGGATCACGGGCAGAATCACGGCAATTCTGTCCATATTTGCCAACGCCCAGGTGTGAATGGGGCCTTATTGTTTCAATGTTATGACAGATTTATTTCTCTTTAATCAAGTCAGCTTTTTTTGGGCAACACATTTCGGCAATCACAGCAGATCCTGAACAAGCATAGTGCGATTTTTTTTCAGTTTTGTAGAGCGTTTTGGGATCACAGGCAGAATCGCTGTGATTCTGCCCACGATCGCAATGGCCCAAGTGTGAACAGGGCCTCGGTTTGCCTCTTTGTGTTGTAATGAAAGATCACTTCAGCCATTACAACGGGGTTGTACAGCCAATCATTTGATTGACTGTATTTAGGATTACTGATGAGATGGTTATCATAGCATACAATTTAACCCCTGGTTGACAACTAGCCCTTTAAAAAAAAAAAAAAAGAAAAGTGAGCAATTGGTCAGAAAGTGGTTAAAGGGGTTTGTGATCGCAATTGATCAAAAGCTCACCTGTGAGCCCTGAATCCTAGGCTGATAAATTGATAAGCCAGTGGCTTAACCGTCCCAGCAGCAGCCACCTATAACTGGAATATGAGTTTGGTGGACTGACCCTTTTATGCACTAGGAACCAAGAATATTTACCTGAAAAATCAAATCCCCAAGCTCACAAAATCACTACCTCTTCTCCATGAGGTACCAGGTGCCCTATACATGAAAATGATTCTTACCAGTTAGGCAGCCTTATATGGACAATATATCTATGGTAAGGTACAAGGATCAAACATATGTCAAATGTCTTTAAAAGGAGAACCAGGCCACGTGGTGGAGGAAGAATATGCGACTAAGACATTGGTAATAATCGTTTACACAGAGTGCAATGACATTAATGATGGATGCAGACTCCTCTCTTTGTCCATTGGTAGTCTATTCCACTAAACTTGCCCAGCAGGTAAAATCGTTCAATTGGTTATTTCCCGTTAAGAGTAAGGCCTGCCCGGCAGCAGAGAGAGATAGAGAGTGCAAAGTACATTATGGGCACGGAAAGATGTCCAGTCTTTGCCTTCAGCGTGCCTCCTTCTCAAGCAAGATGTGAATACCAGTACCAGGGGGAGGAGTCAGCACAAGGGTTTTGCCACCTTTAATAAGCCAAAGATAGATATATTACCCCAAATACTTTCACAAAAGAAAGTTACATATAGAGGAAAACAAAGTCGCTCAGTGCTGGAGAAACTGCACGGTCACCATTAGCTGCGAAGGGCAGCCAGTCGCGAATGCATGGCTTCCAGATCCTCCTCTTCATCAGATACGGCAGCGGCGGCGCCCTCTGGCTCCGGTTCTGGCAAGGCATCAGTGACTTTGCTGGGAGCTTTGCCCAGGGCCCCTGAAAAAAAAAAAAAAACAGATCAAGGTTAAAATTCACACTTATTATCCTTTAAGCCTAACAGACGAACATGGTTTCTCTTTGGAGTGAGAACTAGATTTTTTATTGCTCTCTTTAGGGGAGGTTTTTATTTATTTCCTTTCCTTGAGAGAGAGTGGTCACCAACACAGCAAATAAGAGGAAATATCCCCCATAGGAGCATAGACAGCAACAAAAAAAAAAAAAAAAATGTATTTTTAGCAACATGGGGAAGTGTTGGAACTTTGGTCAAGTCTTAGCTGTCGTTTACCCATTAGTGAGATTTTTCCCTTATTTCCTCTCCTAAAAAGACAGTAACCAATACGGTTTTGACCTTTTCCTATCCAAATTTAATGCAGGACAAATATTGTGTGTTAATATAGTAAAGTGTGTAAATTAAATAAATAAAAAAATGTGTGCTGGTTTTAACACTAGGAAACACAAGAGGACACCAGACTAAGCGTAGCAGGTTAGAATTTTAGGTTTGAGATAGAAGCGGATGCCGCATTCCTAGTCTCTCGCCGATGTCACTCCCGGCCCGGCTTCCTCTGCTGATGCTTCCAGCCAGGTTTATCCAATCATAAATTGGGCACGCCAGTATCTGGAGCTTTCAGCCCCTTTGAACCACCTCTGCCACAGACATATCGATGTGCCTTCTTGTTTTTCTACCCATGTGCCAATTGGCTTTTAACTACTTCCATACAGGGCATTTTCACCCCCTTCCTGCCCAAGCCAATGTTTAGCTTTCAGCGCTGTCGCACTTTGAATAACAATTGCGCGGTCATACTACACTGTACCCAAATAAAATTTTTATAATTTTTTCCCCACTAATAGAGCTTTCTTTTGGTGGTATTTGATCACCCCTGCGTTTTTTATTTCTTGTGCTATAAACAAAACAAAAAAGTGACAAGTTTGAAAAAACACAATATTTTTTACTTTTTGCCATAATAAGTATCCAAATTTTTTTTTTTTTAAAACAAATTTTTTTCATTTCATTTTAGGCCGATACGTATTCTTCTACATATTTTTGGTAAAAAATATCGCAATAAGCGTATATTTATTGGTTTGCGCAAAAGTTATAGCGTCTACAAAATAAGGGGATAGATTTATAGCATTTTTATTATTATTTTTTTTACTAGTAATGGCAGCGATCTGCGATTTTTATCGTGACTGCGATATTGCGGCGGACACATCGGATAATTTTGACACATTTTTGGGTCCATTCACATTTATACAGCGATCCGTGCTATAAAAATGCATTGATTACTGTATAAAATGTGACTGGCAATGAAGGGGTTAACCAGGAGGGGGCGCTGTAGGGGTTAATGTGTTGCTAAGGAGTGATTACAACTGTGGGGGGTGGGGATTCACAAGGGGAGGAGACCGATCGGTGTTCCTCTGTACAAGGAACACACCATTGGTCTCCTCCCATCTGACAGGACTTGGATCTGTGTGTTTACACACACAGATCTACGGTCCTGCTCGGTTACCGGGCAATCGCGGGTGCCCGGCGGACATCGCAGCCGCCGGGCACGCGCACCGGGACCCTAACGATGCGGCGTGCGCGCGCCCCCTGGGCTGCCTGGAAGACTGCGCCGTCATATGACGGCGGCCCAGAACAACAGCTGCACCGTCCCGCCGTCATATGACGGCGGGCAGCAAGTGGTTAATAAACCCATAATCTCCCCTCCACTAAATGATTTGGACCAGTGCACAAAGCAAGGTTCATAAAGACATGGATGAGCGAGTTTGGGATGGAGGAACTTGACTGGCCTGCACAGAGTCCTGACCTGAAGCTTTCCCCCCCAACCAGAAGGTTTGTGATTATTGCTAGGGTATGAAGCCGCTAGTGATAATCGTAGGTAAAACCTGGCATGTTGGTTGTACCCAAATTGATGGATTAACTTGGTACATTCAGCCTGCCCATACAAGGTTCAAAGGATGTATGGCCTGCCTAAGTGATTAGCGTACAACACAGGAAGAGAGCACATGAAGTTATCAGATGAGAAAAATTCTGGCAGGATTAATAAGTATTTTTCTGCACTAATCCAACAGATACAACAAAGCACTCTCAATGGTATATATTTAATAGATCAAGAGAGAATACATAAAAAAAAAAAAAAAATTACAGTAAGGCCTCATTCACGTGGTTGATTAGGGTTGTAGTGTGGCAAGAGTCCATGTAAACCCACAGACAGTTTGCATTCATGGCCACTCATCTGTCCCTAATTGCATGTAACTGCTCAGTGTGCAATTACATGAGAAGAGTCGAGGAGTCATCGAATTGAACAGACTTCCTGATCTCAAAGACCTGTGATTCTTGGCGTAGTTTATGCTGATTTTTGCCACACTACAACTCTACTCGGCACTGTGAACGAGGCTTTAGGGTTTACATACGCTTTAAAGCAGTAGTCCAGTAATCTATATTTTTATATCTTCTCCCTGCCTGCATAGAGCAGGCTTGGTGATCTCGATTTATATTATAGTCCTCCAATGGAATGCAATATTGTTATGGGAAATTACCTGCTGTGATCTCATACAGAATCTTATCAATCTCCAGATCTGCTGCTTCTTCCATTTCATCCTCATCCTCCATTCCTGCAAACGTGTCCTCCAGCATCTCTTCTATAATCCCTGCCTAAAGGGAATAAGCAAAAAGCAATTAAAGAACCTAGGATGATGAACAAAATATTCTAAAATTTGAAAGCTACTCAATTTAATCTGGGGGCCTGCAGGCAACTTCGGGGCCATAATGTTTTGTAGAAGCTGAAGAAAAGCATTCGAAAACTCACTAATATTTTGTAGGAAGATTAGCTCCTGGGATTTGTCCAGCCCTGTCAAGGACATCTTCTGACTTATTAATGCAAATTTAATAGACCAGGAGGATGCTGCAAGACCTACATTTTAAATTCTCCAACACATGCAATTAGTACTTTACCTGCTTCCTATGCAAAAGAAAGGTTAGTTAAAATTAAAAAACTGTCTACACTCCAGAACCCTACACCCCCACATTCCAGGTCTGTGCACTGCTCCCCTACTAAGTGACACAACCCCAATTCCAAAAAAAGTTGCCAAAGGTGCATATTGGATTATTTGGTGCATTTTGAATCACAAATGAGTAAAAAAAAATAAACAATCCAGGACTATTGAACGGTTAGAATTTATATCAGTGAAGAACGGGACACTATTCCTCTACAAAACTCCAGCAACTGGTCTCCTCAGATCCCAGACATTTACAGAGTGTTGGTAATAGAAGAGGGGATGCTACACCATGGTAAACATGGCTCCGTCCAAAATGTTTTGAGACGTCAATTTCGAAATTATCCTTTCTTCTTCTTAAATTGGTGCATCTCAATTTAAAAACATTTGATATGTTTTCTAATGTGAATAAAATATGGGTTTATGTGATTTGCAAATCATTGCATCTTGTTTTTATGTAGATCTTACAGGGTTTCAGCTTTTTTTGGAATTGGGGTTATATAAACACTCAACAGCCACCATGCTCATTTTGTGAGCCTGTTGTCAGGGGACGAGATGTACCCCCAGAAATACACAGAACCAGAGGCCTTGATGGAGAAAACTGTAAGGATGATACCATGCCGGAAATGACAGACACTATGGGGGTTATTTACTAAAGGAAAATCCACTTTGCACTGAAAGTGCACTTGGAAGTAAAGCCACTGTAGATCCGAGGGGGACATGCAAGGAAGATAAAAAAAAAAACAGCATTTTAGCTTGCACATGATTGGATGATAAAATCAGCAGAGCTTCCCCTCATTTCAGATCTACCTCTTAGATTTAGAGCGACTGAACTTCCGAGTGCACTTGCAGTGCAAAGTGAGTTTGCCTTTCGTAAATAACCCCCCAATTTTAAATGATACATTCTTATTCATAGTTAACATGCTTTAAAATTCTAACAACTGTAAACTGAATGTTTATTTGTGACAAGTTCACTGTAAGCAAAATGCCAGCCAAAAAAAAAAACACACAAGGATTTAAACATATGCATACATGTTTGATAGACTGTATGTAGCTGTTGTAGGAGAAATATCTTTTCTATACCAGTGTCACTAACCCCACATCATAGAAAACTGTCAATAAATGGTGTATTACATGCTGTTCATACTCAGTCACTAGGAGATTCGCTTTCTGTATCCTGCAAAAATCCTGGTTGATCCTGCTGCTCTCCATCTCACCCTTCTGTCCATGTCCCCAATTCAGCTAGGGATTTTGCAGCTGTGGTGGCAACTCTGCACATGCTCAGTTTTCTGCGAGTTTCTAGGCTGAGCATTTCCTCCATATCCAATCTGAGCAGCCTAGGTGACTATAGAGTCACACATGTGGGTGTATACACAGTGGTAAATGACAGCCCACTCCCTCCTTCTCTATGCTCACTAACCAGCTAAGCTCAATGGGGGCAGGATACTACATGTCGATTGATAGAGGATTCACCTCCCTCTTATTCTAAGACACAGGCTGGAGGGGCGTGACACAGCCTGTGACTGGCAGAAGTCCACCCACAACATCTTTTTGCCAAAACAAAGATTTGATTTCAAATATATATTTGTACGACAATTTAAAACAGTTTATTGATATTTTTTCTCTGTATTCCAAAGGCTGTTTTTTTTTTTTAAACACGTGACCAGCAGTAGAGTACTAGAAGCTCCTCCTGCTTAGGTTTCCCTGTAGACAGGCTGGGTAAGATCTGGGTCATGTGGCAGCTGTATATCGTCTAGGAAAAAAGGTACTTGGATGTTTTTTTTTAAATTAAAATACAGTAATTACAGTTCCATCATTCCAATAGAGAAATAGAAGGGAAAATGTAAATTAAATATTGTGTGTTTAGTAAAGTATCGCTTTAAAATTTACCCTTGGGTAATGTGTCAAAAATAGAAAATAACCCTAAGTTTTAAACATGCTTTCTGGACCTTTTTCTTGGGAAGAATGGTCATTACATACACACTACTGTGCAAAAGTCTTATTTGCCTAAGAATTATTTTAAGTTTTCTAGATTGATGTGCCAAGAGTACATTTTTTGCAAATATTTTTTGTGAAGCAACACAATAAGAGATCTAAATGTCCTCAGCAGTCCCATCCTTTAATCTCTAGTTTGAAGTTTCCCACCATATTGCCTTGTGCAGAGATGACGTTAACCAACGTTACACAATTTGACTGGTAGTAGTGCACAGATATACTCGCTTTATCTGACAGTTCTAGCATTTACTATCAAATGGAATCTGACATAATGATCATATGCAAGCTGTCGGGTTTGCCTGCCAACAAACACTAAGCCTTGCAGAGGCCACACTGACCTGAAGACAGCATGGTGTAACTGTTCAATACTGTAATGGTCACATACAACCACAGTAAAAAAAAATAAAATAAAATAAAACTTTTTATTACGGTCAAGTTATAGTACTGGTTTGTCAGTTATAGGAGTTATGCCTGGAAGGGGATTTCCTGTCTCCTGGCATTACCTTATAGCAATAGATATGAAGATACCCTGTTGTCTTGGGATGTACAACAAAAACGACAAAATACTACACAAAACTATCAAACAATGGAGTCTCCAACTTTCTGCTCTTACCTTCATCATCTCTTTGGAAAGCTCCCTCATGGTAGCCTGGATCTCAGGGATTTTCACCAAGTTCTGCATGGCTTTCATTACCTCTGTGCTCCTCTGTAAGGACCCAGAGACTTTGAGGACAGCTGTAAAAACACATGAAAATCACTAAGAAAAGATGTATTAACAGTGTGCACCTCCAGAGTGATAATTGTGTTTTTTTTCTTATACCGTGACCTTTTAATGTCTTACCGTTTTGTATTTATGGATTTTTTTCCCATGAACGGGTTTCTGGATCAATGGAATCTGATGGCCATCTTTACCAAGCAGTCTCATGGAATTGCACTGAAAAGGACCCTGCCCCCTTGTCATAGGATTTAACTGAGATCAGCCAATGTCTACCACTGCCTCAGCAAAGCCTGTGAGAGCAGGGAGAGAGGAGAGCCGCTACAGAATGGCACAGCGTTGGATCAAGAGGGGACTCAGGCAAGTATAAGGGGGTAGGGCAATACTGCTACCAAAACATTTTTACCTTTATCTTATTCATTTCTCTACCATTGCCCCCTATATTGATCTAACACTGCTCCCTTTATTCTTCCACCACTGTCCCTCTATCCTGTAGAAATATTAGAATTTAACCTACAGTGCATCCAGAAAGTATTCACAGTGCTTCACTTTTTTCACATTTTTGTTATGTTACAGCCTTATTCCAAAATAGATTAAATTCATTAATTTTCCCGCAAAAAATCTACAAACACCCTATAATTACAACGTGAAAGAAATTTGTTTGAAAATCTTAGCAAATTTATTATAAATAAAAAAATGGAAAAAAAAATTACACGTACATAAAAGTATTCACAGCCTTTGCCATGACACTCAAATCTGAGCTCAAGTGCATACGGTTTCCACTAATCATCCTTGAGATGTTTCTACAACTTGATTGGAGTCCACCTGTGGTAAATTCAGTTGATTGGACATAATTTGGAAAGGCACACACCTGTCTATATAAAAAGGTCCCACAGTTAACAATGCATGTCAGAGCACAAACCAAGCCATGGAGTCCAAGGAATTTCCTGTAGATCATTGAGACACAGATCTGGGGAAGGGTGCAGAAAGATTTCTGCACCATTGAAGGTCTCAATGAGCACGGTGGCCTCCATCATCCGTGGAAGCCATGGAAAATGGAAGAAGTTTGGAACCACCAGGACTCTTATTAGAGCGGGCCGCCCGGCCAAACTGAGCAATCGAGGGCGAAGGGCCTTAGTCGGGGAGGTGATCAAGAACCCGATGGTCACTCTGACAGAACTCTAGCGTTTCTCTGTGGAGAGGGGAGAACCTTCTAGAAGAACAACCATCTCTGCAGCACTCCACCAATCAGGCCTGTATGGTAGAGTGGCCAGACAGAAGCCACTCCTCAGTAAAAGGCACATGACAGCCCACCTGGAATTTGCCAAACGGCACCTGAAGGACTCGGACCATGAGAAAAAAAAAAAATTCTCTGGTCTGATGAAACAAAGACTGAACTCTTTGACCTGAATGGCAAGTGTCCTGTCTAGAGGAAACCAGGCACCGCTTATCACCTGTCCAATACCATCCCTACAGTGAAGCATGGTGGTGGCAGCATCATGCTTTGGGGATGTTTTTAAGCAGCAGGAACTTAGAGACTAGTCAAGATCAAGGGAAAAATGAATGCAGCAATATACAGAGACATCCTTGATGAAAACCTGCTTCAGAGCGCTATGGACCTCAGACTGGAGTGAAGGTTCATCTTTCAACAGGACAATGACCCCAAGCACAGCCAGAGACAACTCTGTGAATGTCCTTTAGTGGCCCTGCCAGAGCCCAGACTTAAACATCTCTGGAGAGATCTGAAATTGGCTGTACTCCGACACTCCCATCCAACCTGATGGTGCATGACAGGTCCTACAAAGAAGAATGGGAGAAACTGCCCAACAATAGGTGTGCTAAGCTTGTAGCATCATACTCAAAAAGACTTGAGGCTGTAATTGGTGCCAAAGGTGCTTCAACAAAGTACTGAGCAAAGACTGTGAATACTTACGTAAGATTTCAAACACACTTTTTTCACGTTGTCATTATGGAGTATTGTTTGTAGAATTTTGAGGGAAATAATGAATTTAATCTAATTTGGAATAAGGCTGTAACATAAACAAAATTTGACAAAAATGTCAGCCTACTCTATTCTAGGAAATTCAAACCTAAACCACTGCACTACAGAACCCTTTAAAGTGCATTCGCGAAGCCGATTCCAAGTGCCCACCCACTTTAGAAACAGCCTGAACCCAATTCTACAGAGGCACACCCAAACTCAAATATACAGTATAGTTTATTACCCATTACCTAACCTATTATTTACGTTTTTTTCCCCAAAAAATATATATTTTTTAAAAGTATAGAAATTGATGACCTATACGCCTCTGTTTAACTCCAAGGTTTCAGTGGTGTGGGTGTTCTAACCTGGCATGTCTAAATCATATTACAGGGAAGTAACCCTAAGGATTAGAACTACAGATTCTGGGGGGTGGTGACATGGATTGTCACGGCTGAAGTACATGCAAGGACAGATTCCCTTGTAAGCATTTTATACAGGGGGCAGGTCTTCTGATCAATCGATGAGCTTTAAGGGTGCATTGCTGGAAAACCAGTCTATTATTTGCAATAACAAACCAGAGAGACTACAATGGCTTAAAGTAGAACTACGAGACCACAGAACATCAACCATGAGACTACCGCACACATGAACACAAACACTCGACACACAATTTAAGATTAGTTCTAGAATAGCTTTAAATGTGTATATAGAGCCAGAACTTTATTTTTTGTAGAAGTTTGTAGTGTAGATGTAGTAGGGAGGTTTAGAATCTCTGTCAAGTTTCTACACAAAATATGGGGTGTGCACCCTTCAATCCTCTGTGCTGAGCTGCCTAAAAAGTACAAATATCAAAACAAAAACATAACTTTCAGGCTATGTTTCCACTAGTGCAACTCCAAAGTCGTGCGATTTAGAGTGAGACTTTGATCCAACTCTACGCTCTCTGAATCAAAGTCACATCAAAGTAGTGCGGGCATCTTTTCAAAGCCGCTGCAACTTTAAGTCACAGATTGGAACGGGTGCCATTAAAAAACAAATTGACTGTGACTCCAAAGTCACATGACAAGTCGCACTAGTGGAAATGGAGCCTCAGTTTCCAGACCTGGGCTCTAGATACAACCATATGTAACAGTCCAGCTCCCAAACCACCCGTTAACCACTTGCCGACCGGGCCACAGCCGAATGACGGCTACATCACGGTCGGCTAGTTCTGGGGGGCGTACTATGTCGTCCTCCTGAAATCGAGCTTCAGGGGAGCCCCCTGGGAGGACCTGTCGCACCACGGATCAGGGTAAAGGCCTGATGATAGTGGCCTTTTACCTGGTGATTGCTCCATCCAATGACGAAGCGATCACTTGTCAACAAGCCAGCACGTCTGGTTCAGCTCTCTCTCCTCTCAACGATTGGTACAGCATGTGAGGAAAGGAGGGAGCCGGTGCAGCAGTGCGAGTGGGCTGGATGTAAAGTGCCCACAGCGCTGATCTGTGCCCATTCATGCCCCATCCATGCCTCATACATGCCCATCCACGTCTCATTCATACCTCAACCGTGCTACATCCGTGTGACATCAGTGCCACACCAGTGCTCATCCTGACGGTTCTCTCCACATGTTGGGCCTCTGTATGTAGCCAGGCTGTGTAAAAACCTCACACCTGTGGTTAAGCCATACTGAGGAGGAGTAGCAGAATGTGTTTTGGGGTGTAATTTTTGCTATGTACATGCTATGTGTTGGAAATATATTATAAAGTTGACAACTTTGTGAAAAAAAAAAAAAAAAAAAAAAAAAAAAAAAAAAAAGCGTTTTCATTTTCTTTTCACATTTTCCCAAAAACTTGTGGAAAAAATGACATATTCAAAAGACTCATTATGCCTCCTAGATAATGTGGTGGGGTGTTTGCTTTTCAAAATGGGGTCATTTTTTGGGCGTTTTTCCATTGTCCCAGTGCTCCAGACCTTCAAAAGTGTAACAGGTAGTCAAGAAATTAAGTGTCTGATTTATGTCCCTAGAACACTTGACGGTGCTCCCTGCATGTCGGGCCTCTATGTGGCATCACCATACTCAAGAGGAGTAGCAGAATGTGTTTTGGGGTGTAGTTGCAAGTATGCATATGCTGTGAGAAATAACCTGTTAATATGACAATTTTATGGGGGGAAAAAAAAAAAAAAAAAAAAAAATTCTTCAAAATTTGCAAAGAATTGTGGAAAAAAATTACAACTACAAAAAACTCGCCATGCTTCTTACTAAATACCTTGGAATGTCTACTTGCCAAACAGGGGTCATTTGGGGGGTATTTGTACTTTCCTGGCTTGTTAGACCCCTTTCACACTGAGGCATTTTTCAGGCGTTAAAGGGGTAAAAGAATAGCGACTGTAAAACGCCTCCCCTGCAGCCCCAGTGTGAAAGCCCAAGTGCTTTTACACTGGAGCGGTGCGCTTGAAGGACGTTAGAAAAAGTCCTGCAAGCAGCATCTTTGGAGCGGTGTGTACACCCTCCCTGCCCATTGAAATGAATGGGCGCCGCTGCTAAAGCACCTGCAAAGCGCTTCGGCAGCAGTGCTTTTCAGGCACATTTAACCCTTTCTTCGGCCACTAGCGGGGGTTAAAAGAGCCCCGCTAGCGGTCAAAAAGCACAGCTAAAATGACAGTATAGGGCCGCTAAAACTAGCAGCGATTTACCGCCAACACGGAGCGGTGCCAAAGTGGTCTAATTGTCTCAAGAAATGATAGGCCGTCAGTACATCAGGTGTGATCAATTTTCAGTGATTGTAAAAGTTATAGCGTTTACAAGCTATGGTGCCAAAGACCAAATAATATACACCAATTTTGGTTATTTTTACCAAAGATATGTAGCAGTATAAATTTTGGCCAAAATATATGAAGAAAAATTACTAATTTGCAAAATCTTATAACAGATGCAAAGATAAAAGCATTTTTTTTTTTTACAAAAAATGTTGTCTTTTTTCATTTATAGCGCAAGAAATAAAAAACCCAGTGGTGATTAAATACCACCAAAAGAAAGCTTTATGTGTGGGAAAAAAAAAAAAAAAAACCTACACACACAAAAAGTACAGTGTTGCATGACTGAGAAATTGTCATTCAAAATGTGAGAGCACTGAAAGCTAAAAATTGGCCTGGTTAGGAAGGGGGTATAAGTGCCCAGTGGGCAAGTGGTTAATTATGTTTTTACTGCTGTCCTCTGGCTCTTATCCAACAGTAAGCCTGGGTTCACACTTGTGCGAACACAGACATCGCATGTGATTCGCACTCGCACTGCGGTGCCGATCGCATGCAATATCTGCAATGAGAGTTCAGCCATACAGTTGTATAGCTGAACTCGCATTCGATCCACAGGAAAATAGTGCAGGGATCTGATTCCTGTGCGAGTTCACACTGCGATCTGTGAACCAATCTGGGGGTGTGATTAACATTGTATTGACACCTGCAGCGGTTTGCAGAGGGCAGTGTAAACTACATGCGGGAGAGATTCGATGCGGGAACCAGCGCTGGAATTGCGCCGGTTCCGACATCGCATGTGTGTGCACCTAGGCTAAATAGCTTTAAACATGCTTGGGAAAAAGAGAAATAGATATAGAAACAAAAATGTGCCAGAGGTCTTAAGTTCTTACTCGATCCAAAAAAAAACACATACGAGAACAGAAATCCAAAACCAGGCATACATCATAAATGAGTCAACAAAGCGGTTTAACCCTCCCCTAGAAAGAAAAGACTTACCCAACTGATTCTTCATACTCATGAGTACAGAGTTCATGTGGGCCTTGGAGGCATAGAGCTTACTTATTGCCCGATTGGACTGCACAACCTCCTTTGCCAATATTTTACAAACATCCCTGTTGCCTTTCTTTGCCGATTCCTTTATTGAGCGCTTGACTTTCTCTTGCTCTCTCTGGATATCTAGAACACATGTACATATATCATCTGGCTTGCTACAAAAAAACAGAAGCATTTAGAAGCGCACCCGTACTGTCCACACAACTAAACCACCTCTTCAGACATCATAAAACATTTTAGAGAGGTCAAAATAATTTTTATTTTGCATCTTGATAACTTTTCTCCCCGGTCAATCACAGTTGACGGGTCTGCCTAAACCATTCCAACCCCTTAAGCATAGACCATGCGACCAAGGTTGACCTTTAGAAGAGACTCAGGTGTGCCCACACTTATGGCACAGAAAAAACAGTGGAAAATCTAGATTTTGGGGGCCTACAAGTGGGTTATGTTACCAGTCAAGTTTTTGGAAAAGTTTGCCTTTATGTAGAACTCCAGCCTAAACTTCTTTATGTTTTGATTTCAGTGAGTAAGGGTGAGACCTTTTGGCAGGTTTTTATTGCTGTCCACATTACAGTTGAAGAGATTTTCCAACACTTGCTGTCTCAATACCACCAGGTCACTAATGCCCTGTACACACGATCGGACATTCCGACAACAAAAGCCATGGATTTTTTCAGACGGATGTTGGCTCAAACTTGTCTTGCATACACACGGTCACACAAAATCTGATCATTCTGAACGCGGTGACGTAAAACACGTGCGTCGGGACTATAAACGGGGCAGTAGCCAATAGCTTTTGTCTCTTAATTTATTCTGAGCATGCGTGGCACTTTGTGCGTCGGATTTGTGTACACACGATTGGAATTTCCGTCAACGGATAATGTTGTCGGAAAATTTTATAGCCTGCTCTCAAACTTTGTGTCGGAAATTCCTATGGAAAATGTGTGATGGAGCCTACACACGGTCGGAATTTCCGACAACAAGGTCCTATCACACATTTTCCGTCGGAAAATCCGACCGTGTGTACGGGGCATAAGACACATTGGGGTAGATTTACTAAAACTGGAGTGTGCAAAATCTGGTTCAGCTCTGCAAAGAAACCAATCAGCACCCAGTTTTTTTTTTCCTTCAAAGCTAAATTGAACAAGCTGAAATTGGAAGCTGATTGGCTACCATGGACAACTGCAGATTTCGCACTTTCCAGTTATAGTAAATCAACCCTAGAGGTGTAATAAGATCAGAAAAACCTCCCCAACTGAATTCAAACAAAAATCGGCAGAGGCTCTTTCCCCACTAAAATCACAACTAAAAATGTAAATATTAATACATGAAAAAAATTGTTTAAAGCTGGTTTTTAAAATGAATGTGGTCTAAAAAGAAATAAATAAAAATACCTAAAAGGTAAATAATACCTAAATGGTGCTGCGAATATCTGTTTTAGACTTCAGATCGACTTCTACGTAGAGGTATTTGACCTCAAAAGTCTCTTCAAATTAAAGTGAAACTTTAAAAATAGTGAACAGGCAGGCTTTTTATTATAGAAGACACATACTATGTATGTTTTGCATTAAACTATTCTTGCTTGCCTGTACACTGAGCTACGCAGCTGAATGTAATATCTCACCATTGGCTCAGATAAATGAACATCTGTGCATGTGAGGGGGCAATGCCATCTCGACCTGGCAACTCAAAATGGACGATCATCGTAACCTGAAAAAAGGAAAAAGTGGCCAGCGAGGGAGGCTGTGAACACCACATCACTGGAGTGAAGGGTAGTACAGTTCTGCTTTAAAAGGAGAAGGACAGCCAAAGTTCAACGTTTTGCACTCCTGTGACCCATTTTCAGCTGACAGAGGGCTGAAGCCCACTGTCAGCTGACATCACAGAGCCGGTCCAGGCTCAGGAAGGATCGTGACAATATGGTCGGGATCCACCCACAGGCCTGGACAGGCACCTAGTTCAGCCTGTATGCGAGCCGCTGAAAGCCTGAGCAGGTTGCTCCTCCTCCCTCCACAGCCCAGAACTCCAGAGAGCGAGGGGGGGGGGGGGGGGCAGAGCAGAGAGCCGACTCTCTGCTCACGGAGCTGTGAGAACTGAGTGGTTGGCGGTGCTTGATCGCTTGGTTCTTCCTAGTGTTTAAGCCAGTGGGGGACAGATGCTGCATCCACCTAGGTAAGTATGATTCACAAAAAAGCAAATCCCATACTTCTCTTTTAAGAATAACCCCCCTTTCTGTACTAAGCTCTGCCCCTTTTTATTCAACTTTGGAATTCCAGTCTCTCTACCTCAGACTGAGGTTCTTATATAGTTACATAGTTGGTGAGGTTGAAAAAAGACACAAGTCCAACCTGTGTGTGCACTTTTATGTCAGTATTACATTATATATCCCTGTATGTTGTGGTCGTTCAGGTGCTTATCTAATAGTTTTTTGAAACTATCAATGCCCCCCGCCGAGACCACCGCCTGTGGAAGGGAATTCCACATCTTTGCTGCTCTTACAATAAAGAGCCCTCTACGTAGTTTAAGGTTAAACCACTTCTCACCTAATTTTAGTGAATGGCCGCGTGTCTTTTTAAATTCTCTGTTGCGGAAACGTTTTCTCCCTATTGTGGGGTCACCAGTACGTTATTTGTACATTGAAATCATATCCCCTCTCAAGCGTCTCTTCTCCAGAGAGAATAAGTTCAGTGCTCGCAACCTTTCCTCATAACCAAGATCCTCCAGTCCCTTTATTAGCTTTGTTGCCCTTCTGGGGACTCTCTCCAGTTCTAGTACATCCTTCCTGAGGACTGGTGCCCAGAACAGGACGGCATACTCCAGGTGCGGCCGGACCAGAGTCTTGTAGAGCGGGAGAATTATCGTTTTATCTCTGGAGTTGATCCTCTTTTTAATGCATGCCAATATTTAGTTGGCTTTGCTTGCAGCAGCCTGGCATTGCTGAGCCTATCATCTACTAGGACCCCCAGGTCCTTTTCCATCCTAGGATTTCCCCAGAGGCTCTGACAGTTGAAGAACAGTGGGCGTGCCTTAGTTCCAGAATAGCTTTTGTTTAATTTTAATGCGGAACTCCCAGTATACTCACCTCCACATTCCAGCGATGCAACAGTTACATCGCTCACTGGCCACTGTAATCTCCTCTTCAGATGCCAGGTTTTAGCAGGGATGGCATCATCTTGCAAATGCACATGGAGTCAGTCATTCTGGCACAGCTGAAGTGTGCCGGGACCACGCCGAGCTGCACATGAACAGCTCAGTATACATTTGGTAAAAAAACTGTGAGCAAATAGTGAGTAGAATTACTGGGAGAACCTAGAAGTCTCAAACTCCTGGTCTGACCTGCTTACTTACTTTGCTTTATTTGATTGACAGACCAGGAGACTCCTGGTTTGTCATGCACATCCAAGCCTACTGTAAGTGAATGGCAGGATCGTCAACACCACCACCCACATAACAGCAATTAAGAACTACAGTTGCATGACAGGAATAGTAGCTCCCGCAGCAGAGGAAGTGAAGTTGCCGCTTCCCTAACCCCTCCTTGTGGTGCCCAGTCAGGTCTCTATTTCTCCATATTCAGTGTTGGCATCACACCCTTTTAAATAGGTAAATATAGCACAAAATACATTAAGCGTAGATTAAATTACATGCTAGTTTTTACTCTAGCAAAGGAGAAGTAGCATTTAGAGAATTTATAACCTAGCCCCGAGTTCAGCATTAAACGCTCATGTTATCTAGGACACTTGTTAGGCTAGGTCAGGTTGACAAAAGTTCTCACATCTACAAGATTATTCTTAAATCATACGAGAACATTTTTGTGCAGATTTCCATTCTACAATATGTTGACGTTTTCTCAATACCGTATCAGTATGGCGCCCTTGAAGGAATAAGGACACATTAAGATCAGAAAAACCGGTTTTACTGCAAGGCGAGTGATAACTATAAAGTAAACACTGGAGATGACGCCATCGATCTAGTCACAAGACCAGCTCACATCACTGTGACTTAAGTTATTTATAGGAAGCTATTTGTGTACAAAGTCAAGTAACCGACTACAGTAGGACTGGGCAAGCTGCTGACCTGCAACTGTGAAAAGTCTGCAAGTCCCAGCATGCTCTTTAATGATGTACTTAAGTAGAATTCCAGCCTATACCCAACTACTCTTAAAAATGCTCCCTTCCACCTCCCAACACCTATTCTGACTAACCTGTGTAACAAAGATGTATATACTTAACTATTTTCAGACCAAACTGGTCTGGTCAAGTGAACAACTCTGTGTCAGCCAGTGGTGGCTGCAGGGGAGCGCACTCGGCAACTGCTGGTAATGCCTAGGAGCAGCGATGTTACCCATAGACTCCTATGGCCCATCCGTTGTCAGTACAAGCCAGATCACGTGACCAGACCGAATTGGCTTAAAATAGGCAAGTATAGACATCTTTCTTACACAGGTTAGTCAACAGAGGTGTGAGGAGGGGGAGGGAGCATTTTTACTTAGGTATAGCCTGGAATTGCACAGTAAAGTTGGTCCATGTGCTGTAATTGTTTTTTTTAAGAATTTTTTTAAACACTAATTTAAAAAAAAAAAAATCTTAAAATTTCATTTGATTGAATTAACAAAGGTGACATTCCTATTGTTTAACTGAAAAACACGCAAATCCGCAGCTTATACCATTTTGGACTTATGCTCAAACCATAAAAAGTCATGGTCTAGCTGGTATTGATAAAACAACAGTACTAGAAGAGCTTAAAAAGGGGTTGTAAAAGGTACTTTTTTTTCTTTTTCTTTGCATATATCTGCTGTATATGGTACATACATACGGAAATATAAATATATATATATATATATATATATATATATATATATATATATATATATATATATATATATATATATATATATATATATATATATATATATATATATATATATATATATATATATATATATATATATATATATATATATACACATACATATACACACATACAATGTATGTATAATACACGGAAAATGTCTATCCCAACATGTTTATTTTCCGTGTATTACACGGAAAATGTCTATCCCAACATGTTTATTTTCCGTGTATTATACATGCATTGTATGTTCTTCCTCCTTTAGATTCCCACAGCTTAAGGTTCTCTGAGCACGCTCCATGCGCTACGTCATATGGCTTTTTGAACTACGATTCCCATCATGCTTAGCGGCATCGCACATTCCCTTTCACCTGTCTGCTTGATTGAGAATGAGCCTAGTTTTTGATAGCTAGTACAGCCTTCTGTATTCAGACACCTCCTGGAAGTCACGCCCATTCCCATCTCTAAAAATAGCGCTGTTTTACCGCCGACGCCCACTACCGCCCCAGTGTGAAAGGGGCCTTAGTGTGTGATTACACGCTATACTTGAGTAAGGCTCGATTCACATCTATGCATGTTGCTTTTGAGCGTTTTTGGAGTTTTTTTTGTGATGCTTGCCACGTTTTTGAGCAGCGTTTTTGCATTTTTTTTTTTACAGTTTTTTTTTTTAATTAAAAAAAAAAAAAAAATTAAAAAAAAAAACCCGCCAAAAACGCTGGGTGAGGGTCCTGCATATTGTGCCGTAACGGAGGGCTTCCGCGCGCATATGAGGTCATTGCGGCTCTGGCCACTCACAGCTCCGGAGCCGCGAACCCGGAACATGTCAGCTCCCTCAACGGTGACTGGGCGGCCCTGTGGGAGCTTCATTCTAAGGTAAGTATGACATATTGAGCTAGTATGCACTGCATACTTACAGTTTTTTTTTTGGGGGCATACAACCACTTTAACATTCCATTTTAAAATGAATGCAATTTCTGCACGAAAACCACACACACACACTGTCCGAAAATGAATTTGATCATCAAAAAAGTTTTCTATACCGCTCTTCGAATTTTTCCCGTCCCTGTAGTCGAAAACTAACGTCGATTTGACCCCACCAACGATTAGAAAAATTGAATGAACGTTCTTAAAACAAACATTTTTGAATGAAATTCTAGATGTGTTTTTCCATCATAAAAGATAACTGTTCTTTTATTATTATTATATTATGAATGAAAAAATAAACACTGCACTAAAGGGGACTGTCTGACCACACTGCTTAGCAATTGTAGAACCAATTTCTATGGGCACACAGTCCCCTAACAGATTACATAGAAAATTGAGAAGTCTAGTGAGGCTTCTTCTATAATGATGAAATCATTCTCTTACCTCTTATCTGTCTGTCAATAACACGCATTTCTTTACGAATTTTTAGTGACCATTCACTGACCTAAAATTAAAAAACAGAACAAAAAAAGAAATAAAGTTTTAAAATTATAATACAAGATGATTTATAAAATGTACAGTGTCATGCACTTTACAGAATTATATTATAGAATAATTACACTTTCTATATACTACAATGTTAGGTTAAAAAGAGTGACTGTTATATAAACACTGGACAGAGTAAGGTATCTACAGCAATGGTCATTTTATTAATACACGTCATGATATATAACCGACACCCACTGCCTGAATACCTGACTGGATGCAGTCATTGCCACTTTTCTTGAGCCAGGTGGTTTCAACAAGACCAGCCACAGCTTAAAGTGGAGTTCCACCCACTTTTACAACTCTTCAGCATCCCTCACTAAACTGTGCAATGTAAACGAATTGGATATTTTAATTTTTTTTTTTTTACAGGCACCTACTGTAAATCTGCTGTATTAATTTTTCACTTCCTCCTCCCTGGCCGCGGCCCATCGCATCATTTCCTGTTTGCAATGCATTCTGGGAAAGGGTGGCAACTTCCTCTGATACTGCCGTTGCTATGGAAACCTGACCTGAAACCTATTACACTGCTTGTGCTGCACTGAGCATGTGCGAGATCTGCAAGGATGAGATGCAGGAAGAAATACAGTCTGGCTTCAGGTGCCCACACTTAAGATGGCCACGGTCTGCTGTAAGTTTATAAAATAACAAACTACAGCTATAAACTAACAAAACAGACCTTAGTTTACAGACTAACTTTACTAGAATACATTAAGCTTGTGTATTATAGGGGTATTTGTATTTAAAAAGTATAATTTCGGCCGGAACACCACTTTAAATTGCAACGATTCAGCAGGAACTGGTTAGCACTTCCCCCTAGCAGTATAAAGTCTCGTACACACGATCGGATTGTTGGCCAACAAAACTGTGGACTTTTGTCCAAAGGGCGTTGGCCCAAACTTGTCTTGCATAGAAACGGCAAGGAATTGTCGGCCAACAAATACGAACGTAAGTGACGTACTATGTTGTTTTTCAGCTCTTTAGCGCTACCCTTTGGGCTCCTTCTGCTAATTTCGTTGTTAGTAGAAATTTGGTGAGTGTTGATTCGCGCTTTTCATTTCGCACTTTTCAGTTCGTCTCTGAATGGCGGATCGTGAACCAGACATGTTGCGGAATCGGAGGAGATAACGTGTTATTTATTATTGGCCTTGGGAGTTATTGGTTTGACATTATTTTTTTGGTTGAATAATGATTTGATTTGTTATATTTTCTATATTTTTGGATGCATAGAATGCACTTTTTGGTTAAGTTCTATTGGTAGATAGCATGTCTAATTTTATTTGTTTTCTTTTTTTAATGCACAATAAAAAAAATTGTGGAGAATAATACTTGGCTATGTGTTTTACTTCAAATGACAGTTTGGGAGTAGGCGGTTACATTTAGGGCCGAAACAACTAATCGATTAATCGACAACTAATCGATTATGAAATTAATCGATTATGAAAATAGTAATCGATTAAATCGGCCAGTAACATGATGGGGTTAAAAAAGCTAAAATTAGCCCTATATAGTACAAAAAGAGCAAATCTCTACTGTAAATATTACTTTCACTGTTGCACAGTAAAAAAACTAAGGGCTATTTTTTTATTTTTTAACTCCATTATGTTACTAAATGTCTTAGGCCTGGTTCCCACCCATGTGATTTTTGGTGCTTTTTACAGAAATGTACTACAGTTTAACATTCACATCTATGCTTTTTTCAGCTGCTGTGTCTTTGGAAAGGGTCAAGGACCTTTTTTAATGCAAAAAGGTGCTTTTTTGGTTCAATATACTTCAATGGAGAAGCTGCAGAAAAGCATGTAATATTACAGTTCTGTTTGAAAATCTGTAAAACAGTCTACAATTTTTTTTATTTTTCTTTAAATAAAAAAATTTGATCTGAGTCTGATGATATTTACCAGATTCAACCTCTAATAATATATAGAGTATATCTCTTCTGTCTGTTATTCTCAGAGAGGATTAAAAATTTTGCTCCCTAAACCATATAGTTGGTTATTTATATTTACCCCTGCATATAAAAGATATTTAGGAATAAATTGCCTTTTTTTAAACTTTACATATTAACTAAATTATACACCACACTTTTTTTTAAGGTTATTAACCGATTAATCGAAACAATTATCGGCCAACTAATCGATTATGAAAATAATCGTTAGTTGCAGCCCTAGTTACATTATATTTTTTTCAATGTAAAATGTAACAAGGGACACCAACATCTTTGATCTTAAAAACTACGGGATAATGGTGCTGTGGTAATTTGCCCCAAAAAAAAAAAAAAAAAAAAAAAGAAAAAGCATAATATTATTATTCTTGATATCACTAGAAAAAAAAGCCTTTGAAAATTAGTTTGCAATAACCATCAGTATCACCAGCAAAGCAGCTTCATTATTATCCCATTAAAGAAGAAGAGAATTGTGCGCTGCATTTCGAGAATTCATAGTTTGCAGCGTCACAAATGTTAATTCTCCATTATGAGCGCTAATTTACAAGACCGACTACTTCTGGCTCGTCCTTGCTTCCGAGCATGCGTGTTTGTACTTTGGACTTTTGTACACACGATCGGAAAATCCGACAACACACATTTGTCCGCGAAAAAATTAAAAAAAACCTGCCATCCAACATTTGGCCGCGGAAAATCCAACAATTGTCCAATGGAGCGTACACACGATCGGATTTTCCACCAACAGCCTGCCCTCAAACATTTACCATTGGAAAATCCGATCGTGTGTACGAGGCTTTAGGGTCATTGGTTCAAACACCAATCACAGCACTACCCGCATGGAGTTTGCATGTTCTCCCTGTGTGGGTTTCCTCCCACACTCCAAAAGACATGCTGGTAGGCCAATTGGCTCCTGTCTATATTGGCCCTAGTATGTCTATGTATAAATGTGAGCTCAGGACATTAGATTGTAAGCTCCCTGAGGGCAGGGACTGATGTGAATGTACTATACAGTACATCTATCTTACATGGGTTAGTTAGTACAGGTGTTTGGGGAAGGCAGCTTTAAGATTAGATTCGCTCACTTGTGAATGGCCACCAATAAAATACACAGCATTCTGGACGCTGAGTGTTTCGAAGCTCTGAGCTCAGGTGTGAATGGAGCCTAAAAGTGAACATAGCCTACTCCTATCAACCTCAACCCCACGGAGAAGGTATAGCAGTGAATGTACACACAAACTAACACATCAGGGTGTACTGTGTATATAATAGCAGTGTACATGATCCATTCAAGATGGAAGCCTCATGAGGAGTAGACAGCCATCCTAATGTGATACAATGTTTGTTCTTGTACACAGTGAGGATGTCTTACTAAAGGAGCTGAGAATGTTAATGCCATAAATTATATGAATATTCACTTCAATTATCCACTTAAGTGAAAAGCAAAATTCCTGTTTACATATTTCATCTGCACACGATTGGATAATTGAAGTGTGCATTCACACATCTGAAAAAAAAAAAATTAAAGAAGCCTGTCAGGAAATTGTCAGCTGAGAAGAGCCTGCATCCAATCAGAGGCCGGTATTTAGACAGCCAGCTGCAACATAGGCTGTAGAAGTACAATGGCTGCAGTGGAAGACTTCTACATCTGCGTTGTTGAGCATGGGCAGAAGACGCTGCAAACTGAAGGGAAAAACAAATCTGTGTGTGTATGGCCAGATTGAGTAAATCAGCCCAATTCTAACAAGCAGGGCTTTCTGATTCTTCTTGTACCAAATTGTATTGTAAGTGTGCTGTCTGCCTTCATTTTGTATAGCGCTGCACAAACTTTTGGCATTATATAAATCCTGTGTAATAATAATAATAAATCCCCAAATTCTCCTATAAATATCAGTATTAAACCCAAAAACGTAAGATACTGCAGCTTACCAATCATTAGATGTGGTGGCTGCATTCGTTTTTTTTTTTTTCTCCTTAGGCTTTTTTCACCCATTGATCTGTAATTAGAGTTGCCACCTCATCCCTTTGAACCCAAACACATATAAATTACACAGATTCTGAGGCTAATTAAATGCAGATTAGGCTATAAGTGAGTTTAATTACCACCATAATCAGCCACAGAACCTTTGTAATTAATATGTGTTCGGGTTTAAAGGGATGAGGTGGCAACTCTATCTGTAATACACCTCCTGTATTGGAGTGCCTAGGCCAGTGATGGGGAACCTTGGCACCTCAGATGTTTTGGAACTACATTTCCCATGATGCTCATGAACTCTGCAGTGTAGTTGAGCATCATGGGAAATGTAGTTCCAAAACATCTGGGGTGCCAAGGTTCACCATCACTGGCCTGGACTCTGGATGAAGGAGCACAGGGGGCACCTTTGGACAAAACATTGGCAGTCTGGGGGGGGAGGGGAGTGTTGGATGTACTAGCAGATTTAGATACATTAACAAATTAAAGAAGATGAACTGCAGCTAATACTTTATAATCAGTTACAGCAAACTATTTTTTTTTCCTTTTGGGATAAAGGTTTTACATAAATAAAAGCTGATCATTGTAAGCACCCCATGTCAGTGTTAAGCAGCCCGAAGTTTATGTGATTTTCTTTCCTTCCATAACCAGTGGACTGAAAGAAAATCACTCAAATCCCCCATCAACTCAGTCAGTGTTGATGGGGGAATCGCTCTCACAGAGTTTTTTTGCCTTTCTGGCTGGCAGAACACAATGATTACTGGTAGCGGCTTTACCTGCAGGCAGTAACTGCATGTAAAAAATTCAACAGGCTGGTTGTACCCCAGACGATCAATGGAACGATAGATGGCTACAGGTGGATCAAATCTAGGCCGGTCCCTGCTTAAAGAGGTAGTAAAGCGCTGGGCGTTTTTTTTCTTCTAACCTGCAAGGTAATGTGATAATGTGCTAGTATGCATCACATACTAGCACATTATGTTAAACCTACTTGAAAACAAAGCTTTCCAGCGCCGTGCTGTCACCGCTGCAGGCATCCCATCTTCACCTGGTCTTCCTTCCGGGTCCACAGACTCCGGCTGTGTGAGTGGCTGGAATTGTGATGACGTCACTCCCACGCATGCACCCGGGACCTGCCGTTTACGGCACAGGACTCTGAAGGAATGGCCCAGGTGGTCAGTCCTTCAGAGTGCTTGCGCCAGTGATGTCACCGGATGCATGTACAATAAATATCTCCGGAACGTTTAGGACATATTTACAGTACCCTATAGGTAAGCCTTATTATGGACTTGCCTATAGGTACAAGTCAGAGATGGGAGTTTACTCCAACTAACTAACCAACAGAGATTTGATCAATCTATGGCCAGCTTTAAATTGTCTCAGCCCTCTAACTGCTACATCTGCAGGACAGCTTGTTCCATTGAAAAAAATAATAGCTTTACTGGATAGATCACCAGCTCAAAATGAAGGAAAGAAAGCTTAAAAAAAGAAAAACAAA
Organism: Lithobates septentrionalis; assembly: GCA_037952835.1. NCBI lineage: Eukaryota > Metazoa > Chordata > Amphibia > Anura > Ranidae > Lithobates > Lithobates septentrionalis. The sequence continues at coordinate 304,420 of JBBDGP010000541.1, forward strand.
ACAAATGCAACCATCACATCTAAGGATGGGTAAGCTGCAATATAACAACATGCTTGCTTTTAGGTTTAAGACCTCTTTAAAGGGTGAACTTACACTGGACCCCCTCCCTATCCCCCCCCCCCCCCCCCTGGTCGAGCTGACCTGGAGTCCGGCAATCACCCGCTGTGACACATTCGGTCGCCGCTTCACCTGTCAGGAGATTTGAAATCTTCTAAACATACCTCGTAAAAGGTACGTATAGGAGGCATCCGTCCTGTAAGTGCTGGAGGAGAGAGAAAGTCGCGGGGATTCTAAATCTCTGGACCGGTAAAGCGGCGACCCGCTGTCTCACAGAGTGTGATCGCGGGACTCCAGGTGAGTGGGACCGGGGGTGGGGTGGGGGTCAGCGAATGGGGAGGGGGGTCCGGTGTAAGTTCACCTTGTAGATTTACTGTAAAGGTGAACTTACACTTTAAATACCAGTCCATACATTCATGTGAGAATATCTGCATTAGCCTTGTATTGAAGTGTGAGGAAAACCCTTTTTTTTTTAAATTCACTTGCTTTTCAGCTTCTCTGCTCCTCCCCTGAAGAAAGCCAATTTGTGGGTGTCTCTAATGTTAAGCTCAGTTGCCACCACAGCCCCCTGTTCAATGAACACACCTAAGGGGAGGGGCCATGTTGGCCAGAGTTCTCTTGTCCCGCCCCCGCTGTTGCTAGGACATGGGTTGCCATGACGACAGGCATCCTTTGCAACCCTCCAGCATGTTTTAGTGGTCAGGTTCTCGCATAACACGGACAGATCCCCTATCGGTAGAACAATATAACCGATGTTATAGAAGGGTCCAGTAGGTGTTGGCGGTATGAACATAGTAGAACAATAAAGTAAACGGGGCCCTCTGGTGGCTGTGAGGTGCGGTGACAAGGATCCTTGAACATCTTTAGGAGCCATGAACTAGTGACAGGTTCTCTTTAATGACCAGCATCACAGCCTAGACAGTCTATGCCGTGTACCGGCTCTTGATGTTCCTTATTTAGAAGATCACCCCCTATACAGATGATGTAAGTGCTGAGCCCTACTCACGTGACACAGGGTGACTAATATCACCGGGTAACCCCTATGAGGTTCGAGGAGAATTCAGGACATGACCCTTCTATCTCACTCACCAAGTCTTTAGGCGGCCTCTCCTGCGTCTTCCCGAACAGCCCCATGTCAGCTCACCCGACTACAACCACTACACAAGTCCCCAGAAATATCTCCTAACCACGTCCGGTAGCTGTACTTCCTGCTTCCGCCCGTCCCTTCACAGCATTCCGTTCTCTTCCGCCCTGAACGTGACGTAACTGTGCTACGCGTCACACCGTGTACGCCACTGCCAAAGAGATGGGCGGGGCTATGGGACCTGGGCGAAAGTAGCAATGTGTTTTGTTTTTTATAGATTTTTTTTTTTAATTATAATCTTTATGGTTTTCCATTGTCTGCTGTTAAATTGGCGAATAAACATAACAAGCACCCATTATTCATTGTATTATTGCATGTGTGTTGCGTTATTGAGGCCCTTTTCACGCCTGATCGTTTAGTAGCTTGAGCCCGGGTTCACACCAGCACCGAGGCTTCAAAAGTCGCGCAACTACAGGGCAACTTTGAAGCCGGACCCCCAGCGCAACTTTGGCACAACTTGCATGAGACTTTTTTAAGGCTACTTTCACACTGTAGCCGCGTTTGCGTTGGCGGGAAAGGTACACTCGTTTTAGCGGCGCTTTACCGTCATTTTAGTGCCACTTTTCGGGCGCTAGCGGGGCGCTTTTACATACCTCCCAACTTTTTAAGATGGGAATGAGGGACACCTATCAGTAAAAGTATGCAGGCATAGGACACACTCCTTGTCACGTCCCTTGGAAGGAGAATTGTACAAAAAAAAAAAAGATTGGTTCAACCCACAAGTGCTTTTTTTTACCACTACTATTCCTTTATATTGGCTTTTAGAATTTACAAATGCAGCAATTTAGAAATCAGATGAAAGGTTTAGAACTGGGAAACACTTTTTGATAGATAAAAGGTGCATTTTATATACAACTATACAGATCAGACCAAAATGAGGGACAAATGAGGAGGAATGAGGGACAGAGGGACATTGCTCCAAATCAGGGACAGACCCTCGAAATCAGGGACAGTTGGGAGCTATGCTTTTAACCCCCGCTAGCGGCTGAAGAAAGAGTTTAGGAGTGGTGTATACAGCACTCCCAAACCGCCCCAAAGATGCTGCTTGCAGGACTTTTTTTTCCCGTCCCGCAAACGCACCGCCCCAGTGTGAAAGCACTCGGGCTTTCACACATGGGAGGTGGTTTACAGGCGCTATTTCTATCGCTAAAACGCCTGAAAACTGACTTCAGTGTGAAAGGGGTCTAACAGAAGTCAATGCAAGTCGGACCAAAAGTAGTGCAGGAACCTTAAGGAGCGACTCAAGTCGCACTGATTAGAACGGTTCCATTGCACTAAATGGGGTCCGACTTCTGACGCTACAAGTGCTCCAAAGTCAGAGCGATTGTTGCATCAGTGTGAACCGAGCTTGAATCTCGAGGCTCCAAAACACTAAAGCCGCGTACACACGAGCGGAATGTCTGTCGGAATCCTTTCATCGTATATTCCGATCATGTGTGTGCTTCATCTGACTTTTTTTTTTCAGAAATTCTGACGGACCTAGAAATGGAACATGTTCTAAATATTTCCGACGGAACCAATTCCTATCGGGAAAACCGTACGTCTGTATGCTGTTCCGACGGACCAAAAACGACGCATGCTCTGAAGCAAGTACGAGACGGCAGCTATTGGCTACTAGCTATTGAACTTCCTTCTTCTGGTCCCGTCGTAAGTGTTGTACGTCACCTCATTCTGGACGGTCGGACTTTGGTCGGACTTTGGTTTGACCGTATGTAGGCAAGACCGCTTGAATGGAATTCCGTTGGAGTTCCGTCTGAGTTTATTCCGAAGGCAAAACCGGTCGTGTGTACGCGGCATAAGGGCTCCATTCACACCTGATCGCAGATGGAATCACAGCCATTCCGCCTGCAAATTCAAATTGCTGCAAAGCCTTACTTCTAAATGGCACCTTAATCATGCCACGATTTTTGCCACGATTGTCGCTCACAAAGACACATGAGCTTCTTTTGGCGGACTGCAGCGCGCGTTGCAATTGCGGCATGATTTACCGTGCGACAATTGCGGCAAAATGGGGGCGCGCTTGAGGTCCAATTAAAAGTAATGGCATCGCACACGTGTCATGCGTTTTGCAGCGATTTGGAATCGCGATTAGGCGTGAAGGGAGACAATAATCATTTAGACCCCTTTTACACTTTCGCATATCGGAATCGCGGACAGAACAACATGACTCTGCCTGCAATTATAGAATAGCAGCGAACGATTTGACACGCTTGTGGCATAGCTCCCAACTGTCCCTGGTTGTCCCTCATTTTGGTCTGATCTATATAGTTGTATATAAAATGCACCATTTCTCTTTCAAAAAGTGTTTCCCAGTGCTAAGCCTTTCGCCCAGTTTCTAAATTGTTGTATTTGTACATTTCAGAAGCCAATATAAAGGAATAGTAGTGGTAAAAAAATAAAAAAAAACACTTGTGGGTTTAACTTCTTTTGCATGATTCTCCTTCAAGGAGGTGAGGCAGAGGGTGTGTCCTAGGCCTGTATACTTTTGCTTATAGGTGTCCCTTATTCCCATCTCAGAAAGTTGGGAGGTATGTTGTGGTGCCATTAGTTCTTAATGGCACCCCAAACACGGTGCAACTTTGCCGCAATTGTCATATAAAAAAACGTACAAAAATCACAGCAAAACTCAATGCATTAAGGTCAAAAATCTTGAGGCTTCACAACTACTTTAAACATGGGCCATCCCCCAGTCACCCATTCTCCCCTAACAGAATTGTGGGGTGCTTCTTCCCGCAGGCTTCTCCTATTTTTTAAATTTGTCATGGTTGTGTATGCCTCTACCTGCGTCATCCATTCACACGGGTGTGAAGACCACAAGGAAGACTACAAGTCCCATCTGCCCCAATAGAGCACAAGTGCAGTGACATCACCACAATTGTAATGCATTGTTTACTTTCTTTGGCTCCATAACTTAAAGTGGTTGTAAACCCATACAGACCACTTTTCGCTACAGGTAAGCCTATAATAAGGCTTACCTGTACCTACCTGCACGGTTTAGGAGATATCCCCTGTATTTGCATGTGCCGACGTCATCGACACATGCGCACTGACACAAACTGAAGCAATGGGACGTACGTGCCATTGTTTCAGTGAGTGTGCCGTCACCACGCGCATGCCAGGGAGTGACGTCATCGCAGCTCCGGCCAATCACAGCGCCGGAGCCGCGTTACCCAGAAGTAACCCCCGGGAGTGATGTCGCCGGCTGGTGTTGTGTACGGGCACCACAGCGAGGGATTCGATCTCAGGTGAGTATTACATAATGAGCTAGTATGCTATGCATACTAGCTCATTATGCCTTTTTCTTGCAGGTGTTAGTTTATTTTTTATTTTTTTCAAAGTGGGTTTACTAGGTCTCTCGTTATGTATAACAATATATATATATACAACCTTGTTATAGACCTTGGGCTGGAGGAAGGGTCTGCAGAAGTCTGTGTATTGAACCCTTGATCCAATGATCATGGTTGCACTGCTTAATGCACATTTTTTTCTTTTTGCAATGTGAGCGCAAATAATTATATTTTTTTTTACAATAGGTGGACTATTCCTTTAAACACACAAAAAAAAAATGGCCAAGAAAAAAAACCCAGTGTTGGTGGTCACGAGAAAGCAGCTGGACAGGGTTGCACACATGCCCCAGCCATAAAGCGCTGGTAAATTAAGCCCTTGGCTAGCAGTTGCGTCACGTATTCCCATTCAAATAGCCCATTTTGCTGTCTTAAAAAAAAAAAAAAAAACATGCCACACCTGCACAGCTCAATGAAATGCATTCCACAGCTGATTGCTCTTCACAGTGCAATGCATGTGTAAACAAGGCCTTAAAGCAGAACTATACTCACTCCCACTCCAGAACGAGATGATGTCACTCCCTCACATTGCTGAAATTGTAGACTGATCTGCACAAGCGCAGCTCTGTGTCAAACGCAAGAAGGTGCCTGAGAAACTTTAAAGTGGTTCTTAAGGGATGAAGTGCTTGTTAACCCAAAAAAATAAAAAATAAAGATCCTGTTCCTTAAAGCATTATATACAGCACAGTGTTTTTGCTGTGTAATTTGGCCCCTCGTATCACCTGAAATACCTGGCTGATCCTGCCAGTTTCTGCCCTCCCCTATGTACTTTGACCACGATATATCATGGCTGCTGAGCCCTGTCACCGTTGTCAGCGTACGTGCCTCCGTCAGCCACAGCCTGCTCTGTGTCTCCTGTGTCCTCTCCCCCCCCCCTCGGCCCCACCCACTGCATCTGTCAGGCCGAGAGAATAGAGAGGCGGCATGTCAAGTGATCGCTGATCTGCGATCACTAAACAAGGTATATAACTACATTTTTAGGCCCCTTTCACACTGGGGCGGTTTGCAGGTGCTATTGCGCTAAAAATAGCGCCTGCAAACCGACCTGAAAGTGTCGCTGCTTTGTCTCCAATGTGAAAGCCCCGAGGGCTTTCACACTGGAGCGGTGCGCTGGCAGGACCCTAAAAAAAAGTCCTGCTAGCAGCATCTTTGGAGCGGTGAAGGAGTGGTGTGTATACCGCTCCTCCACCGCTCCTGCCCATTGAAATCAATGGGACACTGCAGAGGTGCTTTGCAGTGGTTTTTAACCCTTTCTCGGCCGCCAGCGGGGGTAACAACGACTGTGAAATGAATGGGGAGTGACGTCACCTATAGACTTCCTATGGGGCTTCCGTTGTCCGCTGCCTCTCCTGCACACACCTCCACAGCAAAGCCCAGCTCAGCATGGGATCGGGTCGGATCGGCTTCAGAAAAGGTATGTATACTGATTTTGTGTTTACAGGGCTAGATAGGTTAGTGTTAGATCGTGGATGTTTGTAGATACAGGGATTGTAGTGTTAGAGTGGACTTCTACTTTAATGCATTCTATGTGGGGAAGCAGTCCACAAGGTTGAACATATGTTGGCCTCAGGACATTCTCAGGTCTGCAAGGAGATACATTGAGTAAAAAAAAGAGGGGGGTGGATGGGGGAAGGAGAAGAGAGAAAAAGGAGTAGAGGGGTGATGATATACAAGGTAAAGGAGGGAAGGGGGCATTGGGGGGGGGGGGAGAAGTCGCAGAAAGAGCAATGTCACACTATTCATTATAGTGATTGCAAAGTCTGTTTAAAAAAAAAAAAAAAAAAAACAAGCATGTTAAAGCTTAGCGGCTCTGTGCAATGGTTTTGCACAGAGCAGCCCCCATCCCTCTCTTCTGGGGTCCCCCTCCGGCGCTCCTGGCCCCTGCCCCCTGCCCCCTGATGAGTGCCCCCCCACAGCAAGTCGCTTGTGGGGGCACTCGTGCGGGCTTTATTCTGAGCCACACTATGTGCATCTATTGAGACACACAGTGCGCCTCAGTGCCACCCCCTGATCCCTCCTCACTGAACTTAACTGATAGCAGCAGAAGCCAATGGCTTCACATGCACCAATGCGGAGAAACAGCACTCAAACAATTCCTTCTTCTCCAGGCATAGACAGTTTGAAGGGGGCTCTCGGAATAAAAATATTGAGGGGAGGTTCAAATGGATCCATAATTAATATTGTTAGATAATTAAGATAGATAGTTAAGTTTAGATATCATAGAACAATATAAAATATATTAAGGAATCCCCAAACCTGTAATTTAAAAGGGTTGTATATTTTTTATGTCTCCTTTGAAGTCCCATAAATAAGCCCCAGTCCCCACTGTGATTCCCGCCCCCCCACACTTTTGGCTCTGCACAGACACACACCGTGATTTTTTTTTTTTTACCAATAGCTTGCCTATTAGCTATGAAAATGATCAGAATTTAGCATTAAGATTTCCCCCTCATAGACTTCAATGAGTTTCTCCACTAAGTTTGGCTATTATGAATTTCAAACAAGATTCAACAAACCCCCTGCAAATCGAACCAGGGCAGATTCACCCATCTCTACAGCTCAACCTTTTTTTCCATTTGTAAATTCATAAGGAAGGATGAATCAGAATAGTAAATCTGTATATCCAATAAATACTGTATATCCAACTAGATGAAGCCCAAGAACATAACAGAAAATTGTTACCCTATACTTGCTGTAATAATGTTTCTTTCCTGGTCTAACCTCACGTCAGCATATATGGGTTTAACCCCTCCTCCAGAACCCTCAGGACCACCTTCTTCTAGCCTAATAAAAAGAGAACCTCTCCTTCATTCCATATTCAATGATTTAGCCTGTGGCAGGTCACTAAGGGGGAATAAAAATGTTCTGGCACGAGGATAGACCAGGAAAGGAAAATTATAGTAAGTATAGGCAGCAATTTTCTGTTTTTCTGGCCCACCTCACATCAGCACATATGGGATATAACTATAGGGCTATATGAGCCAATCAGTTCATGGGTAGGAAAAAGAAAGAACGAATGCTCCAAAAATGCTGCTTCACACAAAACTTTATTCCTGCTGGAAAGCTGCCGACATCAAGAGGCTGCCACCCCTCTGGCTGAGTGAGCTTGCACTTGTTGTGGAGGAACAAGGCCCTGTTTTTATACTCCACATCAATCACTCTGGTTATACATGAAGCTATTACTTTTGATGATGCCGCCTCTTCTTTTCTTGGACCCGAAGGTAATATAAACAAACGGTCTTCTTTTTGTATACCGTGGGAACACTGTCAATAGGCTGTAATTATTTGTCCATGTCTGAAAGGCTAAACTCCGGCTGGCTCGTGTTCTCTGGGGTTTGTGAAAAGCTTGGGAGGACTGTCTCCCAATTTTCATGGAATCTGGATATCACCGCTGATGAAAAGCTTGGTGAGGGTCGCAGAACTACCTTGTCTGGCAGGATAATACAGAAGGGTTCTTTACAGGATAGGGCCACCAGTTCCGATACCCTTCTTGTCAATGTGATGGCTGTAAGGAATACCAGCTTGATAGTCAAAAACCACAGTGGACAAGACACAATAGGCACAAATGGTGGCTGCAATAGGGCTTTCAGCACTTTCCCCTAATCCCATGAAGGAAAAAGGGTCTTCCTGGGAGGCTGTTTTCACATTGCCGCCCGTAATAAATGCTCAACCAATGGCTCATCTGCCCAGATTCAGGATCCTACTCGGTAAGCAAAAGACCAGTGGCCTAGTGTCTGACCAAAAAAGAGAACATGGGATGAAGGGGAGGTTTTCTTTTTATTAGGCTAGAAGAAGGTGGTCGTGAAGGTTCTGGAGGAGGAGTTAAACCCATATGTACTGATGTGAGGTGGGCCAGGAAAATTAGGTTGATTTACTAAAACTGAAGAGGGCAAAATCTGGTGCAGCTGTGCATGGTAGCCAATCAGCTTCTAACTTGTTAAGCGTTTGATAAAAAAACACTGGAAGCTGATTGGTTTCTATGCAGAGCTGCACCAGATTTTGCACTCTCCAGTTCTAGTCCCATTATATGAAGAAAAGTTCCACAGATGGCCAGTCGCGTCCCTTACTACTGGGTAAAATCCAGCAAGCTTCTCATTTTGTTTCTTCTGGACACCAGAGAAGCTCTCACATCTTTAACAGACCCCTTCTTCCGGACCCTGTGGCAGGCTTTACAGGTTAGGCACTATTCTCTACCCCATTACCTCCCAGGGAATTTAGTCACCCCCCCATTCTTTCTCTCTATCTCTCTCTTCATATAAACCGATCAGCCAGAACATTATGATGTCCAAAGGAGAAATTACACCACTCCAGGTGAGATCACCACACACATCCTTCAATCTCCATGGTAGGTGCTCACACCGGCTCACCATGGTCACACACCAAGGTAAGAGAAACTGGCTGCAAACCACGGTGAAGATGCTTAAATCATTTCTTCTGTGAAAGTCTCAAATGAGAACAGCACATGAGACACAGATTAATTCTGTTGCTGTTAAACACATATTTCACACATATGCTAGTGCCTATTTATAATGAATCGGCACTAGCATACTGTATGTGTGAAACACATTAACAGCAACAGCATTACTCTGTGTCTCGTGTGCTGTCCTCATTTGAGACTTTCACAGAATAAATGATTTAAGCAGCTTCACGGTGGTATGCAGCCAGTTTCTCCCATCTCAGAACATTATGATGACCCACCTAATATTGAGCAGATCTTCATGCAGGAGGGCTTTTACCTTCTCTGAGAACATGAAATCTATTCAGTAGAATCTGTTTTCATTTTTTAACTGGTTCAGATCCGCGCTATAGCCGAATGACGGCTACAGCGCGGACCTGCTTTGCCGGGAGGGCGTCTATTGACCGACGTCCTTCCGTGCCCGAGCGGCCTGCGCGCCCTGTGATCTATGAGACTCACTGGATCACAGATCGGAGTAAGGGGTCGACCCCTTACCACGTGATCAGCTGTCAGCCAATGACAGCTGATCATATGATGTAAATAGAGCCGGTAATCGGCTATTTTTTTCTCCTCGCGCTGACAGTGCGAGGAGAAAAAAAAAAAGCTGATCACCCGTGGCTGTGAGAGGGGCATCAGTCCCGATCACGGAGAGCTGCCGCCAGCTCACCTGTGCCCATCTGTGCCACCTAGCAGTACACAACACTGCCACCTACCAGTGCCCACCAGCGCCACCCATCAGTGCCCACAGTGCCACCCATCAGTGCCCACAGTCAGTGCCTCATCAACAGTGCTGCCCATCAGTGTCACCTACCAGTGCCCATCAGTGCCACCCATCAGTGCCATCTATCAGTGATCATCAGTGCCACCCATCAAGGCCCATCAATGCCGTCTTATCAGTGGCCATCAGTGCCGCCTTATCTGTCCCCATCAGTGCAGCCTATCAATGCCCACCAGTGCAGCCTATCAGTGCCCACCAGTGCCGCCTCAGCAGTGCATATCAATGAAGGAGAAAAATTACCTGTTTGCAAAATTTTATAACAAACTATGAAACATGATTTTTTTTTTTTTCAAAATTTTCTATCTTTTTTTGTTTGTTTAGCAAAAAAATAAAAACCCCAGCTGTGATTAAATACCACCAAAAGAAAGCTCTATTTGTGTGAAAAAAATGATGACATTTTAATTTGGGTCCAGTGTTGTATGACCGCGCAATTGTCATTCAAATTGCGTCAGCGCTGAAAGCTGAAAATTGGTCTGGGCAGGAGGGGGTTTAAGTGCCCTGTAAGCAAGTGGTTAATATATTTCCTGTTAATTTTGAGAGGAGAGAACAGGATCTTCCATTGACCTGAGAGGAACAGGGAACCCTGACCAGTCTGTGGGCATGCAGCCCCATACACAACAAACTGCGATGCCCATTTTTTCTGCTTTCAACACATCAACTTCAGGAACAGCATGTTTACTTGCTGCCTAATACGCTCCATGGACTTTGAGATGCCCTTGTAACACAATAATCAATGTTATTCACTTTACTGGTCAGTGATCTTAATGTTATGGCTGATTGGTATATCATATATACCGTATATATATATATATATATATATATATATATATATATATATATATATATATATATATATACGGGGGAGTTTTCTTTACTAAAAGCAAATCCACTTTGCACTGCAAGTGCACTTGGAAGTGCAGTCGCTGTAGATCTGAGGGGGACATGCAAGGAAAATAAAAAACAGCATTTTTGCTTGTACATGAATGGATGGTAAAATCAGCAGAGCTTCCCCTCATTTCAGATCTTCCCCTCAGATCTAAAGTGACTGCACTTCCAAGTGCACTTGTAGTGCACAGTGGATTTGCCTTTAGTGAATCAACCCCAGTATTTCACAAGAGTGAGTACACCCCTCACATTCTTGTAAATATTTTATTATATCTTTTCATGTGACAACACTGAAGAAATGACACTTTGCTACAATGTAAAGTAGTGAGTGTACAGCTTGTATAACAGTGTAAATTTGCTGTCCCCTCAAAATAACTCAACACACAGCCATTAATGTCTAAACCACAGGCAACAAATGTGAGTACACCCCTAAGTGAAAATGTCCAAATTGGGCCCAATTAGCCATTTTCCCTGCCCGGTGTCATGTGACTTATTAGTGTTACAAGGTCTCAGGTGTGAATGGGGAGCAGGTGTGCTAAGTTTGGTGTTATCGCTCTCACTCTCTCATACTGGTCACTGGAAGTTCAACATGGCACCTCATGGCAAAGAACTCTCTGAGGATCTGAAAAAAATTATTGTTGCTCTACATGAAGATGTGCAAAAAAAACACTGCGCTAATACACGAAAAAAAAAAAAAACAACAAAAAGGGAGCAGCTACATACAATCTGACAAAGACCATGAAAATATACCTTAAAAAATGCAGAGCATAATATATGTGTAGGTAAATAGAAACAAGTGAATTATTTCAAATAAGTGCTTCAAAGAAGAAAATAAAAATAATTGAAGAAAAATCAGCCTGATGGCCTGTGCTAAACATAAAGTCAATAATAAATGAACAATAATGTCCCACAACCCTGGGAGGTGAAGATGGTTGTCCCAAATTAAACTTCATGAAAATCCGATCAAGATAATGAGATGAGGCAATGGTAAAAAGGATGGTAGAAAGGATGGTATGTAGGAAAACTCTTACCAAATCCCGTTGATTCCCATGTCAGTGACAGGGAATCGCATGTGTGGTATGCCACTTAGGGCATGGAAAGCGAAACATCTCCTCACTGGAATCCTCCAGGCTCGAATCTGCTTGGAACTCCGGGGGCCACCTGGAAAGTCCTCACAGCAAGACCAGGATGCAAATCAGGTAGACGGAGACGTCACTTATAAAGCTCAAGTGAACACTGTTGAAGACCCCTAGGTCGAAACGTGTTGGGCTCTACACCACCCTCCATGTTGCCCATTTATTTTAATGCATCGTGATCACGTTTTTTAATTGTTAAATGGTGTTTTTTTAGAAATAAAAATATTCCCCGTTTATTACCTGCAATATGTGGGGCATGTATTTTCTTTCCACATATCCTTCCATTAAGTCAAGTGTTCACTTGAGCTTTATAAGTGACGTCTCCGTCTACCTGATTTGCATCCTGGTATTGCTGTGAGGACTTTCCAGGTGGCCCCCGGAGTTCCAAGCAGATTCGAGCCTGGAGGATTCCAGTGAGGAGATGTCGCTTTCCATGCCCTGAGTGGCATAACGCACATGCGATTCCCTGTCGCTGACATGGGAATCAACGGGATCTGGTAAGAGTTTCCCTACATACCATCCTTTCTACCATCCTTTTTACCATTGCCTCATCCCTTTATCTTGATCGGATTTTCATGAAGTTTAATTTGGGACAACCATCTGAACAACACCAAACTTTGGAGTCCATTTACCTCCCAGGGTTGTGGAACATTATTGTTCATTTATTATTGATTTTATGTTTAGCACAGGCCATCAGGCTGATTTTTCTTCAATTATTTTTATTTTCTTCTTTGAAGCACATATTTAAAATAATTCACTTGTTTCTACTTACCTACACATATATTACGCGCTGCATTTTTTAAGGTATATCTACATGAAGATGGCCTAGACTAGTAATGGCAAACCTTGGCACCCCAGATGTTTTGGAACTACATTTCCCACAATGCTCAACTACACTGCAGAGTGCATGAGCATCATGGGAAATGTAGTTCCAAAACATCTGGGGTGCCAAGGTTCACCATCACTGGTCTAGGCTATAAAAAGATTGCCAAGACCCTGAAACTGAGCTGCAGCATGGTGGCCAAGACCATACAGCAGTTTAACAGGACAGGTTCCACTCAGAACAGACCTCACCATGGTTAACCAAAGAAGTTGAGTGCACGTGCTCAGCGTCATATCCAGAGGTTGTCTTTGGGAGATAGACGTATGAGTGCTGCCAGCATTGCTGCAGAGGTTGAAGGCAATGGGGGGGTGGTCAACCTGTCAGTGCTCAGACCATACACCGCACACTGCACCAAATTGGTCTGCATGGCTGTTGTCCCAGAAGGAAGCCTCTTCAAAAGATGATGCACAAGAAAGCTCGCAGTTTGCTGAAGACAGGCAGATTAAGGACATGGATTACTGGAACCATGTCCTATGGTCTGATGAGACCAAGATAAACTTATTTGGTTCAGATGGTGTCAAGTGTGTGTAGGGGCAACCAGGTGAAGAGTACAAAGACAAGTTTGTCTTGCCTACAGTCAAGCATGGTGGTGGGACTGTCATGGTCTGGGGCTGCATGAGTGCTGCCGGCACTGGGGAGCTACAGTTCATTGAGGGAACCATGAATGCCAACATGTACTGTGACATACTGAAGCAGAGCATGGTCCCCTCCCTTCAGAGACTGGGCCGCAGGGAAGTATTCCAACATGATAATGACCCCAAACACATCTCCAAAATGACCACTGCCTTGCTAATTAAGTTGAGGGTAAAGGTGATGGACTGGCCAAGCATGTCTGCAGACCTTAACCCTATTGAGCATCTGTGGGGCATCCTCAAACCGAAGGTGGAGGAGCGCAAGGTCTCTAACATCCCCCAGCTCCGTGATGTCGCCATGGAGGAGTAGAAGAGGACTTCAGTGGCAACATGTGAAGCTCTGGTGAACTCCATGCCCAAGAGGGTTAAGGCAGTGCTGGAAAATAATGGTGGCCACACAAAATATTGACACTTTGGTCCCAATTTAGACATTTTCACTTAGGGGTGTACTCACTTTTGTTGCCAGCGGTTTAGACATTAATGGCTGTGTGTTGAGTTATTTTGAGGGGACAGCAAATTTACACTGTTATACAAGCTGTACACTCATTACATTACATTGTAGCAAAGTGTGTACTCACTTTTGTGAGAGTGTGTGTGTATATGTATATATATGTATATGTATATATATATATATATATATATATATATATATATATGTTAAGGCTAGCCAGAGGCTAGCCTGTATTTGTGGGAGGAGTCTGAGAGGGCTATTTAAGCCTCCTCCTCTGACAGGCTAGGGCTCGTCGGCGTTTCTGGGTTAGAAGGGGGTGGGGCCGACACGTCACTTCCGGGTCCTTGCTGAGCCACGGTCGGCTGCAACCATGGTGGCGGTACCTCTCTCGGTGCTCACACCGAGGATTCCGCCTGCCACCCACCTTGTTACCTCTGAGTACATTTTCCCCCCGCTTTTCCCGGTGTTTGCCGGGGGGCGCGATTGGCCGCTCACAGTTTCTTTCATTCTCCCTGGGTTGGTCCGGCCCGCTTCTCCCAGTGTTGGGGGGGCGGGTGTTTGCTGCCCGCCTCCTCTCCCCGCCTCCTCTCCGTGCACATCTAGCTCCATGAGGGAGCCGCCTGCCGGGGGGTGGATGATCGGCCGCCAGCTCCTCTCTCCACATGAACATCTGCTTCATGTGGGAGCTGCCAGCTTCTCTGGGTGTTCGCCGCCGGCCTCCTCTCCCCGTACACATCCAGCTCCACGAGGGAGCCGCCGGTGGGGGGGGGGCAATCGGCCGCCCAGCAGCTACTTTTCCCTGGGCGGTTCCAGCAAAAGGGCGGGCCTTCCCGCCCGCTTCTCCCGGCGTTCCTGCGGGGGGGGGGTTGTCAGCCGCCCGCCAGCTCCTCTCTCCCCATGCAGATCCAGCTCCAGGAGGGAGCCGCCCGCCGGGGGGGGGGGGGGTGATCGTCCGCCCCCCCCCCTGCAGCTCCTCTCTCCCCATGCACATCTTGCGCCATGGGAGCTGCTCTTCCGCTTCTCCGGGGGTTTACATGGGGGGGGTGATCAGCTGGCCACCTGCTCCTCTCCTCATGCGGCTCCACGAGGGGGGCGCCCGCCCGTTTCTCCCGGTACTCACATGGGGATGCCTGCCTGCTCCTCTCTCTCCCCACAATTGGTATCACTGCAAGCCCAGTCAGAGGACATCAGACCTGCACACAGCAGTCATGGCAACGGCTAGTCGTGAGGTGAAGGGTTGGTGGTGGCTTGCAGTAGATGTACCATGCTGGATTGTTTATCATTCATTATTATCAATTTTCATCATGGTTTTAGTCGCATGTCATTCCCAAGCTTACATAAGGGCTCATTCATTGTCAGCAGGGCTTGGCAAGACAGGGAGGATGTAATCCACATACATTGCTGCTTTTACTCGGTTTTGTGTTTTTCTTGGTCAGTGTTTCTATCATAGCGTTTCTGCCCCAGGAGTTCTGTCATTGCATTGTTCTGCCCCAGCGTTTCTGTCATAGCGCTCTGCCCCGGCGTTTCGGCCATAGCGTTCTGCCCGGCGTTTCGGCCATAGCGTTCTGCCCCGGCGTTTCGGCCATAGCGTTCTGGCAAGACAGGGAGGATGTAATCCACACACATTGCTGCTTTTACTTGGTTATTGTGTCTTTCTTGGTCAGTGTTTCTATCATAGCGTTTCTGCCCCAGGAGTTCTGTCATTGCATTGTTCTGCCCCAGCGTTTCTGTCATAGCGTTCTGGCCCGGTGTTTCTGTCATAGCATTCTGGCCCGGTGTTTTTGTCATAGCGTTCTGGCCCGGTGTTTCTGTCATAGCGTTCTGGCCCGGTGTTTCTGTCATAGCGTTCTGGCCCGGTGTTTCTGTCATAGCGTTCTGGCCCGGTGTTTCTGTCATAGCGTTCTGGCCCGGTGTTTCTGTCATAGCGTTCTGGCCCGGCGTTTCTGTCATAGCGTTCTGGCCCGGCGTTTCTGTCATAGCGTTCTGGCCTGGCGTTTCTGTCATAGCGTTCTGGCCCGGCGTTTCTGTCATAGCATTTCTGTCATGGCGTTTCTGCCCCGGCTTTTCTGTCATGGCGTTTCTGCCCCGGCTTTTCTGTCATGGCGTTTCTGCCCCGGCTTTTCTGTCATGGCGTTTCTGCCCCAGCTTTTCTGTCATGGCGTTTCTGCCCCAGCTTTTCTGTCATGGCATTTCTGCCCCAGTTTTTCTGTCATGGCATTTCTGCCCCAGCTTTTCTGTCATGGCATTTCTGCCCCAGCTTTTCTGTCATGGCATTTCTGCCCCAGTTTTTCTGTCATGGCATTTCTGCCCCAGTTTTTCTGTCATGGCATTTCTGCCCCAGCTTTTCTGTCATAGCGTTCTGCCCCAGCATTTCTGTCACAGCGTCCTGCCCCAGCATTTCTGTCTCGGCGTACAGTCTCTGCATTTTGTCATAGCGTTTCTGCCCCAGGATTTCTGTCACAGCGTTTCTGCCCCAGGATTTTTGGCACAGCGTTTCTGCCCCAGGATTTCTGTCACAGCGTTTCTGCCCCAGGATTTCTGTCACAGCGTTTCTGCCCCAGGATTTCTGTCACAGCGTTTCTGCCCCAGGATTTCTGTCACAGCGTTTCTGCCCCAGGATTTCTGTCACAGCGTTTCTGCCCCAGGATTTCTGTCACAGCGTTTCTGCCCCAGGAGTTCTGTCACAGCGTTTCTGCCCCAGGAGTTCTGTCACAGCGTTTCTGCCCCAGGAGTTCTGTCACAGCGTTTCTGCCCCAGGAGTTCTGTCACAGCGTTTCTGCCCCAGGGTTTCCGTCATAGCGTTTCTGCCCCAGGATTTCTGTGATGGCGTTTTTCCGTCATGGCGTTCTGCCCCAGCATTTCTGTCTCAGCGTTCAGTCTTGGCATTTTGTTCATAGAATTTCTTTCTTTCTGGCCCAGGATTTCTGGCATTGCATTTCTGCCTCAGCGTGCTGTCTTTGCGTTTCTGCCCCAGGATTTCTGTCATGGCATTTCTGTCATTACATTTCTGCTTCAGCATTCAAGTATCAGCGTTTCTGCCCCAGGATTTCTGTCATTTCATTTCTGCCTCAGCGTTCAGGTTCAGCATTGCTGTCATAGCGTTTCTGTCATTGCGTTGCTGTCCCTGCGTTTCTGCCCCAGGATTTCTGTCATTTCATTTCTGCCTTAGCGTTCAGTTTCAGCATTGCTGTCATAGTAAAAAAGAAAGAAAAAAAAAAAAAATTCTGTGCCTTTTCTGCCCCAGGTTTTCTGTCATAGAGTTTCTGCTTCAGCGTTCAGTCTCAGCATTTCTGTCCGTAAGCGTTTTCTGTCATTCCGTCATTGTCCTTGCATTTCTGCCCCAGGATTTCTGTCATAACGTTTCTGCCGCAGCGTTCAGTCTCAGCATTTCTGTCATAGCGTTTCAGGCTCGGGGTTTCAGCCATCATCGTTTCTCAGAGGGGCGTTGTTCAGTCACGGCATACTCCAGTAGCTGTTTTCATGTTTGTCATGTCTCATCGTATCTTTGTTCATGTTTGTACCTGGGTCAGTTAGCTAGGGCTCACATGTCAGGATCTGTCACGTCTACAGATCCATACGGGCTGAGGTTTCGTTTGTTAATGATTGTTGACCACAATTTTCTCGCCCGTATAACATACGTCATACGATGCACGTTCATTCACCACACCTGTACAATCACCCACCACGGTCTGTGGGTACACCAGCCCTGAGTTTTCAGTTTAATTACCTGTCTGCGCTGCAGGTTACTCGGGCTTACTTACCATTTACACGGGGGGGGGGGGGATCCATCAGCAGGTTCATTCACGCGCAGTGGTCTTGACATTTCTGCTCCTGTTCTCATACTTGGGTAGGCACAGAGGGGCGTTGTTGTTCTCATGTCTTGTCTGTCATTTCTCTTGTTCGTGTTCTCAGGTTGGGCTGTGTTGGCATCCATCATCCCCTTGTTGGTCCTTAAGTGGTAGGTTTGGGCAAACGTCGTCATGATTCTGGATTCCACTCTCTGCTTTGATCTCTGGGCTAGGATGTGGCCTGGAAGACTGCAGGGGTGTCAGTCCATTCATTTTTTCCGTTCCCCAGCCAGTTCCAGGTAGGGGGGTTTCAGTCACTTTGGGTATGACTGTTTCAGGCCATGGGACTCATTTCCCCGGGGTGGAGTCTGGCCCTCCTTCCTCGGTTCAGGATTCAGACTCGCTTGTCAGGTCAATAGGCTGAAGCACGACCGGAATCAAATCCGGTGGGACCACTATTCTGTGTCTGGCTTGGTTTCGCCATGTTGGCAATGCTTATTGCATGGGCCTCATCCAACTACTCCATCACACCCTTCAGGTATTTAGCATTTTGAACTCCTGCCAGTTGTCTTTTGGCACTCACCCTTGCACTTTTCCTTACCAGTATGGGTAGGTCAGGGCTTGGGGGAGGGGGGGGGGTCACTGAGCACTTCTCTGGTGTCCGGTCGAAGTTTCGATCTTCTCGGCTATCATTTTGCAGGGGCTCCTCAGGACAGCCATTGCTCCCCTTCCTCCACGTATCCTCTCATTCACAAGCAGTTCATTCTCATGTCTGGGTCGTCTCAGGCTTCATCCAATCGTTCACGGGACATTTAGTTGGGTTCTGGGTAGCTTCACACGTTCCATAGGGGGTTCGGTCTCATCACCAAGTCAGGAGTCGGGAAGTTTCTCCTGTCATAGTGGATACTTATCGGACATATATATTGTTGCCATCCGGGCGCGCGCTTCTCCACTTGATGGATTCTCACCTTCCCTTCTGCACCGAAGGCAGGAAGGCAGACGCGCTGACGTCATCGTTTCCACTCCATAACGAACGGGTGTTTGCAGGCCGGCCGGCTGATTTTGTACATGCTATTTTAACTGTTCCTTTTGGTAAGTGTGCTACTTTATCCTTTAATAAACTGGTCAAACGGATTCACACTATGGTAGATGTATTTCTTATCTTCCCGGGTCTCCATTACCGAGCCAATCACTACTGATGAATCCTGGGTGATCTCCCCTCCATGCAGAGACAGATGGTGATGTCCCTAATGAGTGGATCTCTGGCACAAGGCTCTATTACAGCTTACCTCTGGTAATCATATACCTTTATAGGTGGTGGATTTTTTTCACAAAGATGTCTTTAAAGTCTTCAGTCACTTTGGGTGGAAGAAAATCTAAATAGGACTGTTGATAACGGAAGTCATTTTTTCACGGACTGTGTTTTTTGTTTTTCTTATCTTTATACAACAATTTTTTTATTAATTGGTTTTTATTTATTAATTAATTTTCATATTTTTTGCCTTAATAATTTATTATCCTTATGTGGTTCATAGCGCATTTTTTAATTTAATTTTTTCACATATATTGCTATATGAGTTTAGCATTTTCTGATCACTTTATATATTTCTCAATTATTTTGATTATGGTTTGTGTTTAGCGCGGTTCTTTTATACACTTTATCCATTTTATTCTACACCTAAGAATTAGAACTGCAGCTTGGAGTTAGAGGGAAGCGCAGTAATTTTATAAAATCTTCTGCACCTAAATTTGTGTCTTTTTGCCCTCTTTTCAGGCATACTGACCAATCAGGCCAAGGCACACCTTAGGCCTTGGTGCTTAGGAGTATCACTTTCTCACTCGAAGACTCTGACTACAAGTGTTAAGGCTAGCCAGAGGCTAGCCTGTATTTGTGGGAGGAGTCTGAGAGGGCTATTTAAGCCTCCTCCTCTGACAGGCCAGGGCTCGTCGGCGTTTCTGGGTTCCCACCCACCTGTTTCCCCCAATCTTCATACTTACTCACAATACTTTTCTTACATTCAGGGTATGCCCTCTTTTCAGGCATACTGACCAATCAGGCCAAGGCACACCTCAGGCCTTGGTGCTTAGGAGTATCACTTTCTCACTCGAAGACTCTGACTACAAATATATATATGCTCTATTTTCCCCACTAGATGGTGCCATTTATTTAACATATAACTCATCACATTGTTGAAAATTCTAATAGGTTTTCTCAAAAATGGGCTAGTTTTTATTGGCAGTGAAAGAGGTATAAGGAAGTGTGTATTTATAGCCACTTATTTCAAGAGACTATCACTTTGCCCTGAATGGTTTCTGTTGATGATAGGTCAACTTTGGTGGGCAGGAAACATCTGCTTTCACTGACATCAAGAGAAAAGATTAAAAAAAGAGGCATAAAAGCAGAACATTGAAATTTTGTGGTGAATTATCTCCCCTTTCCTTAATGTAAATGTACAGTTAAAATTACAGTTGCTTGCATTTCTAAGCGAAAGTGTGGTAGCATCTTAAGTATATTCAAAAGGATATTTACAGGCAACTAGCACACGTACCTGAATCTATCTTAGGCCTCTTTCACACGAGGGATCCGTATGTCCGTTTTTCACCCTTCCGTTTTCGGATGAAAAACGGACATACATGTATCCCTATGGAGCGTCGGATGTCAGCGGTGACATGTCCGCTGACATCCGACCCGCTCCGATCCGAAAAGTGTAACGGAGGAAAAACCTACTTTTCCATCCGTTTTCGGATCGGATCGGATGACGACGGACACTACGGACCGTCATCATCCGATCCCCCCATAGGGGAGAGCGGCGCTCTGACAGGTCCGTCGCTGCACAGTGTGCAGCGATGCACCTGTCATCTTCCTGCTCAGCGGGGATCGGCGGAGCTATCCCCGCTGAGCAAGCGGATGTTCACGGGGCGGATCATGACTGATCCGCCCCGTGTGAAAGAGCCCTTAGGCCTCATTCACAACATGTGCATTGGGCTATGTTAAGCAGCATTGCTTAAGGGATTTATTAAAACTGGAGTACACAGAATCTAGTGCAGCTTTGCATAGTAACCAGTTTCTATCTTTAGCATGTTCAGTTAAGCTTTGAAAATAAAAGATAAAAGCTGATTGGTTGCCATACTCTCTTTTCTCTGGTCTTAGTAAATTTGGTCCATTGTGTTCAATGGGCCTAGTTCACATCAATGCACTGGGAATACACTGGGAGAAAATAGAACATGTTACATTTAAATGGAATACAACACTCTACAACAGGTTGCAATGCGCTCCAAACTACATTAGGGAAATAAAAATAAAACTCTATATATATAAATATTTTTTTTTTGTTAATATGTCTGAATTTTTTTCAGTAAAATACAACCTTTGGCAATAAATTATTGCTAAACTGTGAAATGTGTGGACAATGAAAAAACTCGCCTCTGCCTCACATCAATCCGCGCCTCAGAATCACTCCGCAATCAGATGCAGCAGACCCAAGCAGCTGCCTTAAAATTTGAACATGTAATAAACAATAAGTCTAAAAATCATAAAATGTGCGTATCAAGTCCTTGATTTGTTATACTTATTGAGGCAGCGCTAAGCGTCCGATGTTATAAAACACTATATATAGAACAAATGTTTGAAGAGACAGGAAAGTTCAAAATTAAAGATGCAGTCTTTACCTTCACATCCACAGACTGCATCTTTAATTTTGAACTTTCCTGTCTCTTCAAACATTTGTTCTATATATAGTGTTTTATAACATCGGACGCTTAGCGCTGCCTCAATAAGTATAACAAATCAAGGACTTGATACGCACATTTTATGATTTTTAGACTTATTGTTTATTACACAAATAAATTATTGCTGTCTGTGTCTTGTCTCGATGACAACTCCTACGATCAACAATGATGGGAAGTGGTAAGGAAATTAAGCTTCAACACGGGATCTATCCCAGGGTCTGAAACTGTAATAAATATTAAAGTGTATGAATACCCTAACATTGAACTTCTCCTATTTGCTCCTTTTTTGGGATGCTAAATATACAATTGGAAGAATTTTGCTATATGAGGGAAGTTACCAAAAAAAAAACAAAAAAAAAACAACTGTTGACATTGTCAGAAAATCTGGGCTGTCCTAAATTCTCTGTACACTTCTCATGTTATCTCAAGGAGACTAATTAGCCCTTCTAGTTCTTCTCATGGACTAGAGCAGGGATATGCAATTAGCGGACCTCCAGCTGTTGCAGAACTACAATTCCCATGAGGCATAGCAAGACTGTGACAGCCATAAGCACGACACCCAGAGGCAGAAGCATGATGGGACTTTTTGCATGATGGGAGTTTTGCAACAGCTGTAGGTCCGCTAATTGCATATCCCTGGACTAGATAATGACCAGCCTTTAAGTTGTAGAGATCTGGGAGTAAGAATGGTTGAGTGGTGTAGCAAAAAAAAATCTGGGCAGGGCTGACACCACTCAGTCTACACAAATGCTGTATGTTGTAAGCCCACAACAGGACTTAAGCGTTGAGTGCATTCGCGCACACAAATAGGTATTTTTCTGCATTTGCAGGAGTTTTGGGCTGGGTTCACACTGATGTGAATTGGATGTGGGGTTTCCCTGCATCCAATTTGCATGACAGGAGAGTGTGCCCGGCTCTCAATGGAGCCGGTTCACACAGCTCCAGGGCGGTCGCGGCACGCATTGAAAAAAGGGTCCTGTGTGTGTTTGGCTCCGCTTCTGGTGCCAATTTGGGCAAAAATTCAGACCCGATTCATACCTGAATCAGTGAACAGGGATGCTCCGGACCCCCTGCTGTGGACCCCCTGCTGGCGCATCAGTGTGAACTCAGCCTTAAATGGGTTAAAACGTGTGAAAATGTGACTGTAATGCAGAAATGTACTATAAATGGTTTTTCGTTTTTGCCTTGAACTACGGTATGTATTAAAAGCAGCAGAATAATTAGAGAGAACAGCTCCCGAATTTGGGCGTAAAAGTACAAGGCTAATACAAAAACTGCAGTGTAGACATGATTAGTGTTTGACCAGTTAGGCAAAATAACTATTTGAAGTTACAATGGCTTTAGACTAAGCATCCTTCTTGCAGGTATATTCTACATATGTCTAATTTCACATACATTTGAGTGTTCTTTTCAGAGAGGTGAAGGACTTTGCTCTGTCATACCACAAATACAAGGAAGACACTTGTACTATATGGCCAAAAGTATGTGTTCACCAACCAAATTCTTCATTTCAGGTTTTATCAGTGAAAGGTACGGTGATGCTACAGCACATATAGTCAAATTTAGACAATGGTACGCTTCTAACCTTGTGACAACTGTTTGGGGAAGGCCCCTTTGTGTTACAATACGACTGTGCCCCTTTGCACCAGGGCAGCACAGTGGCTAAGTGGTTAGTACTTCCATCTAGCAGCACTAGGGTCGGTTCGAAAATTCAACCATGATACTACTTGCCTGGAGTTTGCATGTTCTCCCTGTGCCTGTGTGGGTTTCCTTTGGGTACTCGGGTTTCCTCCCACACTCCAAAGACATGCTGGTAGGTTAATTGGCTCCTGTTTAAATTGGCCTTAGTATATAAATGTAAAGTTAGTGACCATAGATTGTAAGCTCCTGGGAGGGCAGGGACCGATGTGAATGTACTAATATATATATATTAGATATTTATATCGCTGTGCAAATTGACAGCTCTATATAGAAATACCTGTAATAATAAATAAAGACATGGTATGAATGCTGCTATGGGAGAAGGCTCGGTGGGGAAAATACTATATTAATGCTCTTTATTTTATTTTTTTTAATAGAATATTCAACAAAATCATATAAATTCAATGAATGTATTCTTTTAACATATTTGAACAGGTACACATTAGATCTTTGTATACACAGTGCCTACGCTCAAATAAAAATACAAGAAAATGTTGTCTTTTCAATCATTTACCAAAAAAAAAAAAAAAAAATCTATGGCTATAATAGTGTACAGCCTCTGGCATCAAAGACGGTATTGGCCCATTTAGCAGAAATGACTTTGTGTAGGCATTTTGTATAACTGAGAAAAAGGAAAAAAAAAAAAAAAAAAAAAGGAAGGATAGTACCCCACTACGGACTGTTATACTAAATGGCAAAAATATTATGTAACAAGCTGCTGCCCCCACTGAAACCAACTGCCAAAGCAGATGTCACTAATGAATAAATGGAAATTATAAGAGTGGGTATGGCGCTGGTAATGAGGTAAAATAAATGTTGTGCAAATAAGTGTCAAACAAAGGTAAATATTACCATATTGCATAAAGTGTGCAAAAAATGCAATACATAAAATCATATATATGTATAAATATTCAGCCATCGAATACAGTACTGCCAGAAACTGCAAATATGTGAATGCAGTGAACGTAGAACAATGTTAACCTAAGGTAAACATACCATATACTGCAAAAATAAAAAGCTAAAAATTCCACAGTGCCCAAATATTAAAACTAAATTCATGTACATATATAGAAGTTCCACACGCATAAATAAATTAAACGTTAAGTTAATATGAAGTCCACTGGTGAAATGGTGATAGGAAGCAAAAAGTCTTTAAATCATATAAGTGAAAAGAAGTGTTGCAGTTTCCACACGGGCAAGCGTTGTCCGTGTATCACTTGTGCTCCCTCCCTATGTGATAGCACTCACCAGATGAAGCTCCCCCTTCAAGGGGTAGCGCGCATTCACAGTTGTATATAGATCTTTCCGTGGTTGCCTCAATCTCCTTAGTGTGCTTTGTCACAATGGTACCATGTAGGGATAATAAAAGTCTCCATAGCGTAATTCCGTAAACAATTTATTTATATAAAAAGGTAAACAGTGACGTTCTAACTTAAGCGTTTCGTCATTAAGACTTCATTAGAAGCGGGCCACTTTGGATGTAGCCTTGATGAAACGCGCAAGACAGAGCGGCACTACGTCACATCTGGTTTGGGTCCGTGGAGCACAGAAAGCCCTGGACTTCCTTTATATTCAATAAACGTTTGCGGAATTACGCTATGGAGGCTTTTATTATATTTACCTTTGTTTGACACTTAGTTTGCACATCATTTATTTTACCTCATAATCATTTATTTATACATCATTTATTTACCTCATAATTTCCTTTTATTCATTTTCTACAACTGCCCACTAGTCTCTGAGATTGATATTTTTGAAAATTTCCCCATGCAAAGTTCCAAGTTACAAGATATTTGTGAGTTTCTAAGCATGAACTGCTTGTTTCAATATCCCCGACAAAAATTCAATGGGAATCAATCCAGAGCTTTGCCCATGAGATGATGCAGAATGTATGCAAAGTAATGAGGTTCTTCTAAAATGCCATTGTAGGTTGGTATAAACATGTCTAACATTACTGTGATCACTCAGCTATATCTTTGTTTGATCAGTCTTCTGCACATTGTCCCAGAAGGCCTGCTCTTTGTCTATATGGCAAACTGTACACCTGCAAAAGGTTTTTTCTTACGTTACAACTCATTCAGGTTACATTTGTGCAATCCCTTTCAGATTTTAGATGAATGCACTTAACCCCAACTGTTGCAAGAGTCACCCAGACACCCTATGATGAAATTCTGGGGTTCTAGGAGACTTATGTTAGCGTTAAAGGTTGGTTCTTGGTTTGAATGTGTTGGGTCAACCAGTCCTGGATAAAGTTTAAAATCTATACCACTTGGAGATTTTCTTTAATTCCTCACAATGCAATGATTAATTTTAAATCATTTGCCATTATTTTTTAAATCCCTACACTCATAGGCAACCACAATCTTCCGCCTGAGGGCCTTAGGAGAGTTCTATTGATCTTTGTATGATGACACCACAAACATCAGTAGCAAAGAGAACACCGGACCCCAGATGTCTGGGAGTTAAACAAGACAGGTTGTACCTGCTACTCCCCTAAGAGGGTTCTAATCATTGCCACCTAATCTCGAATGCCTAATTCTTATTTCATGGATTTGAATTAGTTGTAAATGTAGGGGTGTACTTACCAATTGCATATACAGTCAGGTCCATAAATAGTGAGACATAGACACAATTCTAATCTTTTTGGCTCTATACACCACAATAGATTTGAAATGAAACGAACAAGATGTGCTTTAACTGCAGACTTTCAGCTTTAATTGGAGGGTATTTACATCCAAATCAGGGGAACGGTGTAGCAATTACAACAGTTTGTATATGTACCTCCCACTTTTTAAGGGACCAAAAGTAATGGGACAATTGGCTGCTCAGCTGTTCCATGGCCAGGTGTGTGTTATTCCCTCATTATCCCATTTACAAGGAGCAGATAAAAGGTCCAGAGTTCATTTCAGGTGTGCTATTTGCATTTGGAATCTGTTGCTGTCAACTCTCAATATGAGATCCAAAGATCTGTCACCATCAGTGAAGCAAGCCATCATTAGGCTGAAAAAACAAAACAAACCCATCTGAGACACAAAAACATTAGGTGTGGCCAAATCAACTGGTTGGAACATCCTTAAAAAGAAAGAACGCAACGGTGAGCTCAGCAACACCGAAAGACCCGGAAGACCACGGAAAACAACTGTTTTCCCTGGTGAAGAAAACACCCTTCACAACAGTTGGCCAGATCAAGAACACTCTCCAGGAGGTAGGTGTATGTGTGTCAAAATCATCAAGAGAAGACTGCACCAGAGTGAATACAGAGGGTTCAACACAAGATGTAAACCATTGGTGAGCCTCAAAAACAGGAAGGCCAGATTAGAGTTTGCCAAACATCTAAAAAAAAGCCTTCACAGTTCTGGAACAACATCCTATGGACAGATGAAACCAAGATCAACTTGTACCAGAGTGATGGGAAGAGAAGAGTATGGAGAAGGAAAGGAACTGCTCATGATCCAAAGCATACCACCTCATCAGTGAAGCATGGTGGCGGTAGTGTCATGGCGTGGGCAAGTATGGCTGCCAATGGAACTGGTTCTCTTGTATTTATTGATGATGTGACTGCTGTCAAAAGCAGCAGGATGAATTCTGAAGTTTCAGGCAATATTATCTGCTCATATTCAGCAAAATGCTTCAGAACTCATTGGACAACGCTTCACAGTGCAGATGGGCAATGACCCGAAGCATTCTGCAAAAGCAACCAAAGGGTTTAAAGGAAAGAAGTGGAATGTTATGCAATGGCCAAGTCAATCACCTGACCCGAATCCGATTGAGCATGCATTTCACTTGCTGAAGACAAAACTGAAGGGAAAATGCCCCAAGAACAAGCAGGAACTGAAGACAGTTGCAGTAGAGGCCTGGTAGAGCATCACCAGGGATGAAATCCAGCGTCTGGTGATGTCTATGCGTTCCAGACTTCAGGCTGTAATTGACTGCAAAGGATTTGCAACCAAGTATTAAAAAGTGAAAGTTTGATGGATGATTGTTAATCTGTCCCATTACTTTTGGTCCCTTAAAAAGAGGGAGGCACATATACAAACTGTTGTAATTTCTACACCGTTCACCTGATTTGGATGTAAATACCCTCAAATTAAAGCTGAAAGTCTGCAGTTAAAGCACATCTTGTTTGTTTCATTTCAAATCCATTGTGGTGGTGTATAGAGCTAAAAAGATTAGAATTGTGTTGATGTCCCAATATTTATGGACCCGACTGTAACAAATCTGCATTTTCAACCATTCAGATCATGAAAATGAATATACCATATAAATTCAATATGTCATTTGTCCAAGTATATCACTTGGACAAATCATCCAACGTTTGCCAGTGGAAATATGATGAAAAAGTCACAGGGGTATACTTACTTTTTCACACACCTGTAGGTGCGATAATTAGATGTCCACAACTTTTAGCCATTTAGTATGTCTAAAAACTTTCAAAAAAAAAATTTTTTTTTTTTTTTTTAGAATAACAAATCTTCTTTCAATAAAATAAGCAGAAACCAGTGTTTATGATTTATTAAAAATAACACTTATCCCATTTGATTAAACTTTCATAATGTACCTTCACAAGCTTCTGAAATGCTGAGCAAGGTTGATAGAAACTAGCAATCAAAAATAAATCAACCTGATATTTCTTCGAGTTTGGCGGAAGATTAATTTTGTTTTAAAAAAAATAGTACACTGATATAGGAATATCTTTTCAAAATCATAAAAATATTTTTTTTTCTGGTTACGTATGCATTGACATTGAACACACAAGGCAACAAGACAGATGATGAGGGACCATGGACACTGACAGAACTTCTTATTAGTTCCAATGTGAAGACTGAAAAAAGGACATCAAACCACTTAAGTTTCTAACAGATACAAGATAAACAGGCAAGTAAGCTCAGAGACAAAAACGCAGGCGCTAAGAGGCAGTGGTACTTGACAATGATGCTGGGTGACCGTAATTTTTCTTTTTGTAGGATGCCCAACGGCAAACCGGGCAACAGTGTCTACCTCCAGCCAGCCACATCACAATGCAGTTTTGGTGGAATACGTGAGCACAAGGTAGACCCATGAGTAGAGAACCGTCCTCAAAATTCTCAAGACACACAACACATTCTGTACAGTGCAACATGTTTACCGGCCACACAGACCAATCTGGTTCTAGGTCGTCCTCAGTGCAATAAGAACCATAGGCCCTGATATTTCTTCCACATGGTTTGCCTCTTTTTTGTGTTTCACATGAGCAAGTTTGGTCAGTGGTTTCCGTTGAAGGCTTAGCTGTGCAACAGTTGGTATGGACATCAAGTGCTTGACATTGACAAGTTGCGCTGTTAGAAGGCTCAGTTTCAGAGTCACTGTCGCTTTCTATAGAGCCTTCTGAGAGGTCCTCTTCTACGGAATGCCTATGACTCTGGAACTGCCAGGTGGGTAGATTTTTGATGTAGTCGGTAGGTATCAGAGGGTGAAGCCACAAATCTGGAAATGCCAGGCGCTCAAGGTAGAGGTCTGGGTCTTCATCCCAGTCAGAGTTGTTGGGAAAGTGCTGGAAAGAGGCGATCGGATGGAACAGATAACTAGTGTACCAATCCCAGAGGCTGGACAGCCACTCCAAGTTATTGGCATTGATTTCATCAGCGTTGTTTCGACGTCTCTTCTTTTCAAAGTAATCTATGAGTAAGCCGTGACCAAGATAAGTGCTTAAGAAAAGGGCAGGATGAGAAGAGTAGAACATCCAGTCAGCTCTTACCCATGAAGCCAAAGTGGTCGTGTTAGAATAGCGGAGTAACTTTAGACTGTACTCATAAAAGCTGTCTAGGTAGGGCAACTGTAGGAATCCCAACACTGGCAGCCAGGAAATGATTAACAGGGAATTATAGGTCCCTAAAGTGCTGATTAAAACCACAAATCTTTTGATGGTGGCTCCTTGAGTGATAAATAAGTCCATCCAAGCCATGAGGTTCACCAAGACCAAACTGAGCACAAACAAGTCATTGACTTCGGGTTGTAAGGTGCGCAGGAAGGAATCCATGGCTTGGAGGGAGATGTACTCGCCTGTATTATTCCCATATTTGTAAATTCCCTCTGGGGTCTTCAAAACATAGGAAGGTGTTCTGGATATGCCAATTTCTGTCATGTAGCTCATGTTGTCCCAATTACCGACATTGACAAAGATAAATTCCACTCTCCCGGTAAATTTCACACTCAGGGCAGAGAAGAAAGCTGGCGGCTTATCAAGATTTGCAAAGAGGTACAACTTGACCTTGTACTGATCACTTTTGTTCCATTCTTCTTTCAAGTGCTCAGAATTGTAAACAGTTTTGATCCGTGAAGCGGCGTGTGCAGTTATCCACTTAAAGATATGCTCAGTTTCGATTTTGCGTCCACTGTACTCTTTCAGCATGACTCTTCCCTTTGAAGTGCTAGTTTGAGGCACAGACATAATAAGGGTTGACCTAATCCATCCTCTCTTCCTGCAGTATCTACAAGAGAATAAAACAGGAGAAGGTAAGAGTACTGTGAAGAGAAAATGCAAAATTATTAAAGCTTTGTTAAAACACAATTTTGTTTCACAAAATATTTAGTGGGTTTTTGTAGACAGGAGGCGGCTCTCTAATTAGGCGGTCGCCTTAGGCCTCGCACTCCCAGGGGCCTCGCGGCCGCCTAATTTGCCTGACGTGTGTGGGAGGGAATGTCCCCCAGTCGGTGTCCCCAGGGCTGGCTCTCTGCAACTAGTTTTCCCCTGCCTGTGGACTGACCACTTGAGCACTGCCTGAGGTTCCAGGGTCAGTGGGTGGCTCCATTTACTCCCCTCCTCCGGCTCCTCCCCTTCTGCCACACTCTGCGGATCTCTTGCAATGTGCAGAGCGCGGATAGTGCCAGAAGCAGCCGAGCAGCTCTCTGATCTCCTCTGCAGGTCAGGATGGATGTCTGCAATGGAGGACTTGCCACTGTCAGAGCAGGAGCCCGACGATCATCGCAGAGCCTGTCTGCCGGAGTTTTAAGGTACAGCATGCCAGACGATCCTGCCCGACATATCCCGTGACGTCACCTCCTGACCGAGGGTACCCAAAACATCCCCGCTACCAGCCGCCCCGCACACAAAGCCCTGGTGATGATATTTGATGATATGCATGTCATCCGGCATATGATGTCATCTACAGACCCCCTGTCATCACCATTATTCTTCTAATCTTCACTCTGTGCCTGGCATCCTACCACCTCGCCCCCTGTCTTCTTCATCCCCCCTGCACCTGTCATCATCCCCATCATCCACCTGTACCCCACCTCTGGCATCCTACCACCCTGCCTCCTATCATTATCATCCTAATCACTCCAGCACCCCACCTCTGGCATCCGCCTACCCCCTATCATTATAGAGGAGATATGATCTCAGCCTCTCACCCCAATGCTGCCACCGTCAAACTGCATCCTGCCATCCAAACAACTGTACCCCAACAGTTGCATCACACACCACAATATTGCCCTGCCACCCAGTGAGAGGTAATTATGTGCAGTAACCTCTAGCAACCAATCAATGAGCAGTAAAGATATGAAGTAACCTCTAGCAACCTGTCATTGAGGGGTAATATTGTGCAGTAACCTCTAGCAACCAGTGAGTGGTAATATCGTGCAGTAACCTAGAGCAACCTATCATTGAGTGGTAATTTTGTGCAGTAACCTCCTGCAACCAATGAGCGGTTTTGATGCGCTGTAACCTAGCAACTAATCAGTGAGCCTGGAGCAATCAGTGAGCGTGCAAACCAGATGTTTATTTTTACATCGTTAACCACTTCAGCCCCGGAAGAATTTACCCCCTTCGTGACCGGGCCATTTTTTTGTGATACGGCACTGCGCCGCTGTAACCGACAATTGCGCGGTCATGCGACGCTGTACCCAAACAAAATTTATGTTCTTTTTTTCCTGCAAATAGAGCTTTCTTTTGGTGGCATTTGATCACCTCTGCGGTTTTTATTCTTTGCGCTATAAACAAAAAAAGACAGACTATTTTGAAAAAAAAAAAAAAAGGAATAATTTTTACTTTTTATTATAATAAATACCCCCAAAAAAGATCTAAAAAAAAGAAATTTCTTCCTCAACTTAGGCCGATATGCATTTTTCTACATATTTTTGGTAATAATTTTTTTTTTTCACAATAAGAGTATATTAAATGGTTTGCGCAAAAGTTAGAGTCTACAAAATAGGTTATTGATTTATGGCATTTTCATTATTTTTTTTTTTTCTAATAATGGTGGCGAGCTTCGATTTTTATCAAAACTGCGACATCACGGTGGACAGATCGGACACTTTTCATACTATTTTGGGACCATTGACATTTATACAGCGATCAGTGCTGCTGCCACTGAATACTGTATAAATGTCATTGGCAGGGAAGGGGTTAACACTAGGGGGCGATCAAGGGGTTGTGTTAGCTAGGGAGTGATTCTAACTATAGGGGGATAGGACTGCCTGGGTGAGGGGAGCCATCGTTGTTCCTAAGCATTAGGAACAACAGATCACTCTCCTCAACCCTAACAGAGCGGAGATCTGTCCGTTTACATTAACAGATCTCCGTTCTCTCCTTCTCAGGAGCAATCACGAGTAGTTGGGGCCGCCGGCCACGCGCACAAGCTCCTTCGTCACGCCGCACGCGCCCTATACTTCTCGTGGTTTTTTTTAGATAAGTCTATGTTGTGTGTTTGTTTTTAGGGATGGAGAGCGAAATTGCTAGGGGTTGTGGGGTACCCCGGCTCCCGTGTCACTGGGTTTGATTGACAGCAGCGAGAGCCAATTCCCAAAAGGGGGGCAGCTGCATCACAAAAGGTTTTTACACCTTAATGCATAAAATGCATTAACCACTTCAGCCCCGGAAGGATTTACCCCCTTCCTGACCAGAGCACTTTTTACAATTCGGCACTGCGTCGCTTTAACTGCTAATTGCGCGGTCATGCAATGCTCTACCCAAACGAAATTTGCGTCCTTTTCTTCCCACAAATAGAGCTTTCTTTTGATGGTATTTGATCACCTCTGCCGTTTTTATTTTTTGCGCTATAAACGGAAAAAGACTGAAAATTTTGAAAAAAAATGATATTTTCTACTTTTTGTTATAAAAAAAATCCAATAAACTAAATTTTAGTCATACATTTAGGCCAAAATGTATTCGGCCACATGTCTTTGGTAAAAAAAAAGTCAATAAGCGTATATTTATTGGTTTGCGCAAAAGTTATAGCGTCTACAAACTAGGGTACATTTTCTGGAATTTACACAGCTTTTAGTTTATGACTGCCTATGTCATTTCTTGAGGTGCTAAAATGGCAGGGCAGTACAAAACCCCCCCAAATGACCCCATTTTGGAAAGTAGACACCCCAAGGAAATTGCTGAGAGGCATGTTGAACCCATTGAATATTTATTTTTTTTGTCCCAAGTGATTGAATAATGACAAAAAAAAAAAAAAAAAAAAATTTACAAAAAGTTGTCACTAAATGATATATTGCTCACACAGGCCATGGGCATATATGGAATTGCACCCCAAAATACATTCAGCTGCTTCTCCTGAGTACGGGGATACCACATGTGTGGCACTTTTTGGGAGCCTAGCCGCGTACGGGGCCCCGAAAACCCAGCACCACCTTCAGGATTTCTAAGGGCATACATTTTTGATTTTACTCCTCACTACCTATCACAGTTTTGAAGGCCATAAAATGCCAAGATGGCACAAACCCCCCCCCCCAAATGACCCCATTTTGGAAAGTAGACACCCCAAGCTATTTGCTGAGAGGCATGGTGAGTATTTTGCAGCTCGCATTTGTTTTTGAAAATGAAGAAAGACCAGAAAAAAAAATTTTTTTTTTTCTTTTTTCAATTTTCAAAACTTTGTGACAAAAAGTGAGGTCTGCAAAATACTCACTATACCTCTCAGCAAATAGCTTGGGGTGTCTACTTTCCAAAATGGGGTAATTTGGGGGGGGGGGGGTTTGTGCCACCTGGGCATTCCATGGCCTCCGAAACTGTGATAGGCAGTGAAGAGTGAAATCAAAAATTTACGGCCTTAGAAAGCCTGAAGGCGGTGCTTGGTTTTCGGGGTCCCGTGCGCGGCTAGGCTCCCAAAAAGTCCCACACATGTGGTATCCCCGTACTCAGGAGAAGCAACAGAATTTATTTTGGGGTGTAATTTCACATATTCCCATGGCATGTTTGAGCAATATAACATTTAGTGACAACTTTGTGCAAAAAAAAAAAAAAAAAAAAAAAAAAAAAAAAATTTGTCTCTTTCCCGCTACTTGTGTCACAATATAAAATATTCCATGGACTCGACATGCCTCTCAGCAAATAGCTTGGGGTGTCTACTTTCCAAAATGGGGTCATTTGGGGGGGGTTTGAACTGTCCTGGCATTTTATGCACAACATTTAGAAGCTTATGTCACACATCACCCACTCTTCTAACCACTTGAAGACAAAGCCCTTTCTGACACTTTTTGATTACATGAAAAAATTATTTTTTTTTGCAAGAAAATTACTTTGAACCCCCAAACATTATATATTATTTAAAAGTAAATGCCCTACAGATTAAAATGGTGGGTGTTTCATTTTTTTTTTTTCACACAGTATTTGCGCAGCGATTTTCAAACGCATTTTTTGGGGAAAAAACACACTTTTTTAAATTTTAATGCACTAAAACACACTATATTGCCCAAATGTTTGATGAAATAAAAAAGATGATCTTAGGCCGAGTACATGGATACCAAACATGACATGCTTTAAAATTGCGCACAAACGTGCAGTGGCAACAAAATTAATACATTTTTAAAAGCCTTTAAAAGCCTTTACAGGTTACCACTTTAGATTTACAGAGGAGGTCTACTGCTAAAATTACTGCCCTCGATCTGACCTTCGCGGTGATACCTCACATGCATGGTGCAATTGCTGTTTACATTTGACGCCAGACCGCCGCTTGCGTTCGCCTTAGCGCAAAAGCAGGGGGGACAGGGGTGCTTTTTATTTATTTATTTTTTTTCTTTATTATTTTTTTGCTTTTTTATCTTATTTTTAAACTGTTCCTTTCATTTTTTTTTTTTAAATCATTTTTATTGTTATCTCAGGGAATGTAAATATCCCCTATGATAGCAATAGGTAGTGACAGGTACTCTTTTTTGAAAAAATTGGGGTCTATTAGACCCTAGATCTCTCCTCTGCCCTCAAAGCATCTGACCACACCAAGATCGGTGTGATAAAATGCTTCCCCAATTTCCCAATGGCGCTATTTACATCCGGCGAAATCTAAGTCATAAAATGCTCGTAGCTTCCGGTTTCTTAGGCCATAGAGATGTTTGGAGCCACTCTGGTCTCTGATCAGCTCTATGGTCAGCTGGCTGAATCACCGGCTGCATTCTCAGGTTCCCTGTTGAGACAGGAGAGCCAGAGAAAAACACGGAAGACGGTGGGGGCATTCCCTCCCACTACTTGTAAAAGCAGTCTAGAGGCTAATTAGCCGCTAGGATTGCTTTTACATGAAAGCCGACCGCTGGCTAAAAAGAATGATACCAAGATGATACCTAAACCTGCAGGCATCATTCTGGTATAACCACTCAAAGTCGTGAATGGCGGACCTGAAGACAAAAAAATGGTTAACAATAAAGCACAGTAAACGGTAAAGTATAAAAAATTGCATACCTGAAAAGCAAACATGATAAAACATAATTACAATAAAACATTGCAGAATAGAATACAGTAAAAAAGAGCAGAACAATAGAGAGAGAGAATAGAGAGAGAGAGAGAGAACAATAAAACGACAACTATTTTTTTTTATTTTTGTTTGTGTTTTTTTTTTTTTTTTTACACTTTTTTTTGTAACTGTAACTTTTATAACTGTAACCGGTTCCAGGTTCGGGTCTCTCAAAATGCGATGGCATCTTGGGAGACCCTGTGAAAGTGTGCCTAGTCTGTGCAATGCTGTACCCTACGCTAATACTCAACTAGTGAATGGTAGCGTTCAAAACATTCACCAATGCAAAGACCAGGATTGTCAGGACAGGAGGGACAATAATAGTGGGCGTCACGTCTATATCCGCGCTTGCTGCAGACACAACATCTTTTTTGGGGGGGTTCGTTGGGTAGGGGTACTTGGGAGGATATATAAATGCCTCTCATGCAGCCGACTGCATTTGGTTGGGGATGTGAATGGGGGAAGTACGGGCGCTGCAGAAGCAGTGGGTTCCCAATTAGGATTGGTGAATGCAGCAGGAAGGGCACTATGGGCACGACGGGCCTGTGTTTGTCTTTTTGGTGGCAGCGGGACACTACTTGTGCTTGCCACCTCACCAGCTTGAACTGCACTTATGGGACTCGCCACGTCACCAAGTGTTACTGCAGTGCTGGTTTGACTACGACCGGGGTGTACTAGGCCGCTGGTGCTTGCCAGTTCACCAAAACGCTACAAAAAAAAGTGACAGTGATCGATCGATACTGCACTTGGGTGGGCTGGACTGGGCTGGGCCGGGCGGAGGGGCAAAACGCAGGTGCTAGCAGGTATCTGTGCTGATCCCGCTAAAACTGCGTTTTTGGGAACCCTAAACTGCTGGGGACGCTAGTATAGATCTGATCGGATCAGATATTGATGCGTTCAGATACTATACCACTAAGGGAGGTGTACGGTGCGTGTACGGTGCATGCGTGGGTGTTCGCGGTACTGGCGCTAATCTGACGCTGCCTAGGGCGACGCATATCACCGCCGGGCGATCAGGGGGCTAAACCTTTTTTCGGTAATAAACGGCGGGTGCCCTGACACTATAAAAAATAAACGAACTAACCAGCGTCACCCGTAACGGTTATACGGTGATCAGTGGTGAAAGGGTTAACTAGGGGGCAATCAAGGGGTTAAAACATTTATTAGGTAGTATATGGGGGTCCCTGTCACTATAAAACACTGACGGCGAACCTAAATATTTACGTCCCTAACTAGCGTCACCAGCGACACTAATACAGCGATCAGAAAAATGATCGCTTAGCGACACTGGCGACAGGGGGTGATCAAGGGGTTAAAACTTTATTAGGGGGGGTAAGGGGGGTACCCTAGACCTACAGGGGGCTAAACCTTTATTCGGTAATAAACGGCGGGTGCCCTGACACTATAAAAAATAAACGAACTAACCAGCGTCACCCGTAACGGTTATATGGTGATCAGTGGTGAAAGGGTTAACTAGGGGGCAATCAAGGGGTTAAAACATTAGGTAGTATATGGGGGTCCCTGTCACTATAAAACACTGACGGCGAACCTAAATATTTACGTCCCTAACTAGCGTCACTAGCGACACTAATACAGCGATCAGAAAAATGATCGCTTAGCGACACTGGTGAGGGGGGGTGATCAAGGGGTTAAAACTTTATTAGGGGGGGTTAGGGGGGTATCCTAGACCTACAGGGGGGTAACACTCACTACCCTAACACTGTAACTGTCACAAACTGACACTATGCAGTAATCAGGAAAAAAAAAAACCTGCCTTGTGTCAGTTTGTGACAGGGGGGGGATCGGGGGGCGATCGGGGGTGTAATGTATGCCTGGCATGTTCTACTGTGTGTGTGTGTGTGTGTGTGTGTGTGTGTGTGTGTGTGTGTGTTGGTGCACTTACATGTCATCTCTCCTCGGCGCTGGAACGGAAACTCCCGAGCCGAGGAGAGATGACATCACATCCTCTGCCTCTGTGTACTATACAGAGGCAGGGGATGTTTCTCATTGGCTGGGAGCGATCGCGAGGGGGGGGCCACGATCGGATGGCCTCCCCCTCGTCTCTCATCGCTTCCAACCAAATGCCGACCGCAGCTGGCACCCGCGGGAAGGCAATCACGTTTCAGGTACGTGATTTTGCCTGCCCGTGCCGCTCTGCTCACGTATATAGGCGTGAGGCGGTCGGCAAGTGGTTAAGGTGAAAAACCTCAGAGATATTACAACCCCTTTAATATATGCAATTTATACAGTTCATTTTTTTCACTTGAATTATTTTTCCCATTACGGGAGTGAGTGGGGCCTCGTGTCTAAGATTAGCCTAAGGCCTCACAAAGCCTGCAGCCGCCTCTGTAGAGATGGTAGATAAAAAAAATGGTTGGGTGAACAGAGGTGGGTTTAAAGAGGGAATGTGGAAAAGCACATTTTATAGGACATGAGCGAAAGCAAAGCATCACGAACAATAAAAATATTAGGTGCCCCATGGCCAATTTAAAGGAAAAGGGGCCCTGGGTGGTTTAATTTGATTTAATGTATTCATAAATGATCTGGAGGATGGGATAAACAGCTCAATCTCTGTATTTGCGGACAATACTAAGCTAAGCAGGGAAATAACTTCTCCGCAGGATGTGGAAACCTTGTAAGAAGATCTGAACAAATTAATGGGGTGGGCAACTACATGGCAAATGAGGTTTAATGTGGAAAAATGTAAAATAATGCATTTGGGTGGCAAAAATATGAATGCAATCTATACACTGGGGGGAGAACCTCTGGGGGAATCTAGGATGGAAAAGGACCTGGGGGTCCTAGTAGAAGATAGGCTCAGCAATGTCATGCAATGCCAAACTGCTGCAAGCAAAGCCAATAGAAAATTGGCATGCATTAAAAAGGGAATCAACTCCAGAGATAAAACGATAATTCTCACGCTCTACAAGACTCTGGTCCGGCCGCACCTGGAGTATGCTGTCCAGTTCTGGGTTCTAGTCCTCAGGAAGGATGTACTGGTACTGAAGAGAGTCCAGAGAAGGGCAACAAAACGAATAAAGGGTCTGGAGGATATTAGTTATGCGGAAAGGTTGCGAGCACTAAATCTATTCTCTCTGGAGAAGAGACGCTTGAGAGGGGATAGGATTTCACTATACAGTGGAAC
This sequence comes from Lithobates septentrionalis, assembly GCA_037952835.1. Taxonomy (NCBI): domain Eukaryota; kingdom Metazoa; phylum Chordata; class Amphibia; order Anura; family Ranidae; genus Lithobates; species Lithobates septentrionalis. Next base: position 342,257 of record JBBDGP010000541.1, read on the forward strand.
CTTGGTTAACGAGTAACGCGGTTAACGAGCGTTTTGAAAGATGAGCAACTTTTTTAAAAAAAATTCTTACTCGGATTGCGAGTGTTGTCTCACAAAACGAGCATAATTCAAGCTAATAGGGTGTGCAGTACCGCATTTGGCCAGAGGTGCGGGGGCGCCGGTGACATTCGGAAACGCTCCGTTTCCGAGGCTTTCCAAGGTTCGGCCGAGCTGTCCGAGTATTTCCGAGGTTCTCCGGATTATGCTCGTAATCCAAGGTTCCACTGTACAAATACCGTACTGGTAAACCCCACAATAGGGATAAAACTTTTCTGCGAAAGGGAATTTAAAGAGACTTGCGGCCATTCACTAAAATTAGAGGAAAAGCGATTTAACCGGAAACTGTGTAGATGGTTCTTTACGGTAAAAGCTGTAAGAATGTGTAATTCTCTTCCTCAAGCAGTGGTTTCAGCAGGGAGCATAGATAATTAAAAAACACCATTAGATAGGCACCTAAACAACCACAACATACAGGAATTTACAATGTAATATTGATATAAAAGCGCACACACACACACACACACTTACAGGTTGGACTTGATGGACTTGTGTCTTTTTCCAACCTTACCAACTATGTAATAGGGAGTGCTCTGTGTTAACAGATGTAGGTGCCTCTTAGGAGGCAAGGAGATAGAAAATGCCAATTGGTTCATGGAGGAAGCGTTCAGACAATAAGGAAGAGTAAGAAAAAGCAAGGGTTAGAGAGAAAAGGAACGAGGGTAGCCATAAGTGAAAAGAAAGGCGAGGGAAGAACGTTTGCCTTTAGTAGATAAAGAGAAAGAAGTAAGGGGGGGGGGGGGGGTGGTGGGAGTCAGGGGATGGAAGTCAGGGGATGGACCCACATGGGCCAGCAGCTGAGGTCTGCCAAACGGCAGCAGTGGGAAAACACTGAACTTATTCTCTCTGGAGAAGAGATGCTTGAGAGAGGATATGATTTTAATTTATAAATACTGTACTGGTGACCCCACAATAGGGATAAAACTTTTTCGCAGAAGGGAGTTTAACAAGACACGTGGCCACTCATTAAAATTAGAAGAAAAGAGGTTTAACCCTAAACTATGTAGAGGGTTCTTTACTGTAAGAGCGGCAAGGATGTGGAATTCCCTTCCACAGGCAGTGGTCTCAGCGGGGGGGCATCGGTAGTTTAAAAAAACAATTAGATAAGCACCTGAACGACCGCAACATACAGGGATATACAATGTATTAGTGACATATAATCACACACATAGGTTGGACTTGATGGACTTGTGTCTTTTTTCAACCTCACCTACTATGTAACATACGGTAATTTTGGATGCAGACCTTGTACAAACAAGAATTCCTTGCTAATACTCATCTGCAGTGCTTAAATAAAAAGTAATAAACAGGCAGTGCCTGGGTTACAAACAAGAATTCTGTAGGTTTGTTTCAAGTTGGAAAAGGTACATTTTCTAAGTGTAACTCGAGCCAAAAAAAACTATTTAAGTTTTTCTGGATAGCATTGGAAAGGATAAGATTTCACCTCACTTTCTTTCCCTGTGGCAATTGGATTTTGAAAATTTTGGGTTGTTCTGGAAACCAGGATTGGTGATAAAGCTTCAGTGGAGACACGTTTTTCCCTTGATAACTCTAATGCCCCGTACACACGGTCGGACATTGATCGGACATTCCGACAACAAAATCCTAGGATTTTTTCCGACGGATGTTGGCTCAAACTTGTCTTGCATACACACGGTCACACAAAGTTGTCGGAAAATCCGATCGTTCTGAACGCGGTGACATAAAACACATACGTTGGGACTATAAACGGGGCAGTAGCCAATAGCTTTCATCTCTTTATTTATTCTGAGCGTGCGTGGCACTTTGTGCGTCGGATTTGTGTACACACGATCGGAAATTCCGACAACGGATTTTGTTGTTGGAAAATTTTATAGCCTGCTCTCAAACTTTGTGTGTCGGAAAATCCGATGGAAAATGTGTGATGGAGCCTACACACGGTCGGAATTTCCAACAACAAGGTCCTATCACACATTTTCCGTCGGAAAATCCGACCGTTTGTACGGGGCATTATAGGAGTGAATATCCCTTCCTAGGGGTAGATTTCCTCTCACTTCCTTTTGTCTCCCTCCCATTTACGGCACTGCATTACTTTAACTGACAACTGCGTGGTCGTGTGATGTTGTACCCAAAAAAATCTTTTTTCCCACAAATAGAGCTTTATTTTGGTGGAATTTGATCACCTCTGCAGGTTTTTTTTTTTTTTTTTGCGTTATAAACAAAAAAAGGCTGACAATTTTGAAAAAAAAAAACCAAAAAACGCATTTTTACTTTCTGCTATAAAAACACGCACCCAAAAGGAAAAAATCTAAATGTATTAGTCAGTTTAGGCCAATATGTATTCTGCTACATATTTTTGGTTAAAAAAAAATCCCAATAAGCGTATATTGATGGTTTGCGCAAAAGTTATAGCGTCTACACGCCCCAGACCCCGTGCACAAAATCACATACAGATACACGATTTCACGCAGGATGACCGCCCTGCCACAGTACATCTGGGTGGGGGTAGTCCTTAAGTGTTTAAAGCCTAGGTCAGGGCAAAAAAAAAAAAAAAAAAAAAAAAAAAAAAAAAAAAAAAGCAGTACACCTGTTTTGACATGTCCTGCAGGCACAGGAAAATATCTGGCAGCCTCCTGAAAATGCCAGATTCCTGTCTTTGTCTTACTTTAGTACTTTTCAGTTACAGACCCAGAACAATACGTGGTGTTACCCTTGGTTCACACCTATGAGTTTCTAGTGGGTTTTGCAGAAATGCGCTACAGTTCATTTATCAAGGTTTCCTATGGATCTAGTTCACCTCTGTGCGTTTTGATGCATTTTTTTTTTTTGGAAAGGGCCAGGGATCCCCCCCCCCCCCCCCCCCCAGCAGATTGTGTTTTGCGTGTAATAGACTTCAACGGACCCGAACCAAAAATGCAAGTGTTGCGTTTCTGATGCGTTTTGTCTAGTAGGCAGTTGCGACTTTTTAATGCGACTTTAGACTCTCTGGAACTCAAGTAGCATCAAAGTAGTGAAGGAACTGTTATGTGTCCAAAGTTGAATGTTAGGCTTAGGGTCCGAGTTAGGGTTAGCGGTCATTGTTAGGGTCAGAACGCTAAGCCTAACGATTACTGTTAACCCTAACAAACACCCCTAACGTGACTTTGGACACATAAAAGGTTCTTGAACTACTGTGATGCTACTTGAGTGCCAGAGAGTATAACGTCACATCAAAGTCACACTCCATGAACAGAACGGTCATACTTTCCTATTAGCAAAAATAAATTGCAAAACGCATCAAAAATGCATGTTCAAGAATGCTAAAAAAACTGCAAAACAAGGCATAAAAACACATCAACCACAACCTGCATAGATGTGAACCTAGCCTAAATCAGTGTTAGAATTTCTCTATACCTGTCCCTGTCAGCACTGAAGGCAAAGCACCAGCATGACAGTCAGTAGGGTTGCACAGATACCAGTATTGGTACCGAGCATTTTCATGAGTACCTGTACTTGTGCAAATGCTCCAATGCCTAATCCGATACCTGGGCAGCCTCAGACATGATCAGTGTGGCGGTGGATCTCCCTGTATAGCTTTTCTGACATCCGCTTCTCCTCCTCTCCCTCCCGTGGCTGTCAGGGAGATCGGTGCTTGTAACTGCCCCCACCGCCGCACCGAATGCCCCTGTGTCCTCCTCCGGTCCTTCTCCAGGTCACGATCCATGTCATCCTCTGGGTCCCCCTGTGTCCTCCCCAGCTCCTCCTCCGGTCCCCCCTTGTCCTGGATATGTCAGGATAGAGAGCGGAGGAAGGAGCTGGTAAATATGTAATTTACCGGCTCCTTCCTTTTCCGATCACTGACTAGGTCCATTCATAACTGAGCATAGTAAACTGTGTTTACGATGCTTTAGTTTGTGAATGGGGAGGAGCCTCTGTCTCCTGTGAATACATCTCCAGTGCAGCTGAGGCTGCAGAAAAGGGGACTGCGGGAATCTGTGTCCTCAGTCCCTTTCCCCGTCTCAAAGGGGAGATATCAGGGGTCCGTTTAGACCCCTGATATCTCAGCAAAGCCACCCCCCAACAGGGCTGATATAAAGAAAAAAAAAATGTAATAAATATTTAAAAGTTATATTAAAAAAAAAAAAATAAAAAAAACTACTGACACTGCTGCATATTCGTGCCACTGTCACATGACATAAAAAAAAAAAAAAAAAAAAAGTAATCTGTAATTGGTATCGGTGAGTACTTGGAAAAAAAAAAAAAGTATCGGTACTTGTACTCGGTCTTAAAAAAGCGGTATCGGTGCAACAGGGATGGAAGGGGTTAAAAAGAAAGAATGGAGGTAGAATACAGGTAAAAGGAGGGATGGTCTAAAATGCACACCATTGGCCACAATAATAGTCAGGACAACCATCTTTATGAAAACCAGCCACCGTGATAATAACCTACATCATAATAAAGTGATTCTTCAGTGATCTTTAGAAACATTGGGGGTGGGGGGTGGCTAAAAATTTCTCCTCTAAAAGCTCGAGGATAATAGTAAGGGAGACAAAAAAAAAATAAAAAAAAAATTAAAAATTATTATTGTCTACTTTATTATAAATGTACGGAGGTCTCTACTCACTTGGGGTCACTGGAGCAGTTGAACGTCCCCGTCCGGATGCCAAACTTGGTGACTTTATTCACCATCTTCTCCCAGTGCACTTTACTCACTAGAGGACTTCGATCATTCGCAACCACCTGGAAAAAAAATAAAGCAGCAACTCAGAGGATGATATCTGATGGGCACAGCTTAAAATGGGGGGCTGCTGCACACAGGTGTTTTTTTACCTTCATGCATTAAATGCATGAAGGTAAAAACCAGTGTGCCTTTCAAACCACTTTAACTCTAAACTGATGACCTGCATTGGAGTACCAGAGTGTCACCATTTTATGGGCACTTGCAAATCATTAGATGTGGTAGCTGCATTAGTTTTCTTTTTTAGGCCTTTTTGCCTCCTTTATTAGCCTGCCTCCACTCTGCTCTGGATGAATGAGCACAGGGGGCACATTTGGACAGCAGCATTTTACAGTCCGATGGAAAGGAAGTGTAGATGTACTAGCAGATTTAAATACAGTAACAAATTGAACTGAACTCCAGCTAATAAGTCATATGCAGTTACAGCAATTGTTTTTACCTTTTGGAATAAAGGTTTTATAGAAGTAAAACTGATCAGTGCAAGCACCCCTGTCAGCTTTGAATGTTTTTTCACACCCCTATTACTGATATATCTGCAGTACAGCTTATTCTTCTAAAAAGAACATACTTACTGGCCAGATCACCAGATAAAAATAGAAGAAAGAAAGCCTAAAAAAGCAAACTAAAACAGCCATCACATCTAAGAATTGATGAGCTGCGCCTGCAATAAAATAAAATGTTTGCTTTTGGGTTTAATAACGCTTTAAGGTTTGACATGTTGGGTATCTATTTACTGAGTAAATCCTCATCTTTTATATTCCATTTTAAAATATATTATTTATTAACAACAATAATTATCATTTGCATTTCTGTACACTGAACCCAACTTTTGTATTTTAACAGAAAATGTGTACTAACACCGTGTGATATAAAAACTACCACCATTTAAATTTTACAGGGTCTCAGCTTTCAAAAAAAAACAAAAAAAAAAAAAAAACCCGATACCACCTGTGGTCTTTAACTTATCTTTAAGGCTAGAATGATGATTTTAAAATGAGAAAAGAAAAAAACAAAAAACAAAAAAACAACACACCACAAAAACTGCTCTGGCAGCAAAGTTGGAGTAAAGTAGAGAGCCATACACAAAATGACTTACAGGCTGAAAAACAAAACAAAAACAAAAAAAAAAAAAAAACACTAAAGACTACAGTCATGCCATTGGGCAGCTTGACCCAACACTAGGGATATAGCGCATATGCATTCATTTCACGGTCGGCTCAGACCGTAGTTCCTATTCACAAGCGGACAGTGTGTGCGGGATGACGTCACTCCAAGACCACGACTTGACGCTATGAAGCCAAAATTCTTAAGTCGTGGTCTTGGAGTGATGTCATCCCGCACACCGTTTACTCACAACTAAGAACTACGGTCGGAGCTGGCAGTTTAATTAATGCATATGTGATACATCCCTAGTGTCAGGTCGAGAACTTTGAAATTGTAAGTGCATTCATTTTTGTGGCGAATAAAGCTGTAAATGCTATCAGTCCTTCTCTTTCCCTTTTTATGAGATGTATGGGGAGGAGGAGGAGGATGGAACCAGACCATAAGTTAAAAGACATTTAACCCTCACACACACTGCCATTAGAGGAAACGCTGTACTGGATCAGTTGAGCTGTTTTAATAAAACTCACAATTTTATGTATATGTTGAATTCTCTTTCCTTAATACATTTGATTCACTGATATATTTTATTTAGTACTGGCGAGTACTGATTCCTAGGGGGAGGTCCCCTGGGGTTGTGTGACATGGACACTTTTACATGTTTGATTACTGGACTGCACCAACTTGTTCTGATATCACTACACATTAGTGGACTTATTAGATGAATTATTCAAGGAGTTGTAAACCCTCACAGTTTTTCACCTTACTGCATTATATGCAGTAAGGTGAAAAACCTTTTGTGCAGCACCCCCGCAGAGCCACCCTTTTTCTTACCTGAACCCGATCGTTCCAGCGACTGGTACGCGCCCAGCAGCTCCAGCTGCTGTCTCGGGTCCTCATTGGATAGATTGATAGCAGCAGGAGCCATTGGCTCCCACTGCTGTCAATCAAATCCAGTGACACGGGAACCGAGGGGCGGGGCAGAGTCCTGCTGTCAATGGACGCAGCAGCAGGACTCGGGAGTGCGCTCGCACGAGTGCTCCCATGGAAAGCGGCTCTTCGCGGGGGGCACTCGCTGAAGAGGAGGAGCCTGGAGCGCCCTGTGGGGGACCCCAGAAAAGGAAGATCGGGGCCGCTCTGTGCAAAACCCTTGTACAGAGCAGGCAAGACATTTTTTTTTGTTTTTGTTTTTTAATAACAAAACACATGAACCTTTGCAATCACTTGAATTTTTTTTTTTTTTAATATATATATGTGGATTAACTGTAGTTATACTTTTAGGTCATTTTGATTCATTATTTACAAACGGATATCACATTGGATTAATCTAGGGCCGAAACAACTAATCGATAAATCGACAACTAATCGATTATGAAATTAATCGATTACTATTTTCATAATCGATTAATTGGCCAGTAACATAATGGGGTTAAAAAAAAGCTAAAATTAGCCCTATAGAGTACAAAAAGAGCAAATAATCTCTACTGTAAATATTACTTTCACTGTTGCATAGTAAAAAAACGAAGGGCTAATTTTTTTATTTTTTTTAAACTCCATTATGTTACTAAGAGCCCTTGCACACTGGGGCGGGGGGCGGCGTCGGCGGTAAAACGCCGCTATTATTAGCGGCGTTTTACCGCCGGTATGCGGCCGCTAGCGGGGCGGTTTTACCCCCCGCTAGCGGCCGAGAAGGGGTTAAATACCACCGCAAAGCGCCTCTGCAGAGGCGCATTGCCGGCGGTATAGCCGCGCCGTCCGATTGATTTCAATGGGCAGGAGCGGTAAAAGGAGCGGTATACACACCGCTCCTTCACCGCTCCGAAGATGCTGCTGGCAGGACTTTTTTTACCGTCCTGCCAGCGCATCGCTCCAGTGTGAAAGCCCTTGGGGCTTTCACACTGGAATGCAAGGGGCGGCACTTTCGGGGCGGTTTGCAGGCGCTATTATTAGCGCAATAGCGCCTGCAAACCGCCCCAGTGTGCAAGGGCTCTTAATGTCTTAGGCCTGATTCCCACCCATGTGTTTTTTGGTGCTTTTTGCAGAAATGCACTACAGTTCATTTAACGTTCACATCTATGCTTTTTTCAGCTGCAGTGTATTTGGGTGCTTTTTTTGGTTCAATATACTTCAATGGAGAAGCTGCAGAAAAGCATGTAATATTACAGTTCTGTTTGAAAATCTGCAAAACAGTCTAGAATTTTTTTTTCTTTAAATAAAAAAAATTGATCTGAGTCTGATGATATTTACCAGATTCAACCTCTAATAGTATATAGAGTATATCTCTTCTGTCTGTTATTCTCTGAGAGGATTAAAGATTTTACTCCCTAACCAAATAGTTATTTATATTTACCCCTGCATATAAAGATATTTAGGAATAAATTGCCTTTTTTTAAGCTTTACATATTACCGTATATACTCGAGTATAAGTCGTTCCGAGTATAAGTCGAGGCCCTAATTTACCACAAAAAAAAAAAATGGGAAAAACGTATTGACCCGAGTATAAGACGAGGGTGAGAAATGCACAGCTACTGTAAGTGGAAAAGAGGGTCAACAATGCCCATTTGCAGCCTCACTGTGCTCATTTGCAGCCATAGGTCCCCTGAACTTCAAACTCAGTAGTTAAGGGTTCCTAGATGCCCCCTAGCTGCAGCCAAAATTTGGGGTCTCTGAACCCAAAGGGTCCTGAAATGACATTGCTGCAGATAGACACAGTTGACCGAATTTGGGGCCCCGTATCTCGGGGCCACTTAGTGCTAAGAACCCCAAATTTGGTGTGCAAACCCAGTGGAACTAGCACCATAAAATTTTTAAAGCTGGGGTTTCTAACACCAAGTGGCCCCGAGATACAGGGCCCCAAAAATCGGTTCAGAAAATGTCAAGCACTTTTTTGCAGCAGAGAATGACATTTTCTGAACCAGTTTTGGGGCCCCGCATCTCAGGGCCACTTGGTGCTAGGAACCCCAGCTTTGGATATGTTGTGGTACCAGGTCCACTGGGTTTGCACACCAAATTTGGGGTTCCTAGCACTAAGTGGCCCTGAGATATGGGGCCCCAAAGTCGGTTCAGAAAATGTCAAGCACTTTTCTGCAGCAGAGAATGACATTTTCCGAACCGATTTTGGGGCCCCGTATCTCGGGGCCACTTAGTGCTAGGAACTTCAGCTTTGGATATGTTGTGGTACCAGGTCCACTGGGTTTGCATACCAAATTTGGGGTTTCTAGCATCAAGTGGCCCTGAGATACGGGGCCCCAAAGTCGGTTCGGAAAATAAAATTTTTTGCTGCAGAAGTGCTTGACTCAAGTATAAGTCGAGGGGGGCACTTTCAGCACAAAAAAATGTGCTGAAAAATTCGACTTATACTCGAGTATATACGGTAACTAAATTATACACCACACTTTTTTTAAGGTTATTAACCGATTAATCGAAACAATCGGCCAACTAACCGATTATGAAAATAATCGTTAGTTGCAGCCCTAGATTAATCACAGGATATATAGTACGAGATTTTGATAATTATTTGATTTCAATTGTTTGCACGTGAATTAACAAGAGGGAGTAATTTCAGCGTGGTCACAGAGTTTTTGCATTTAATTTTGTAGATCTTTGTCTTTTAGGGACTGCAGCTCATTCATTTTTATTATTAATTATTTGGTAGTTTATTTATTTTGGGTCCAGTCAGGGGATAGTCCTTTTACGTAACAGAATACATTTTGGTCTAAATTGCTGGAAAAAAATTTGATTTTTTTTTAATTGGATATATTTAACAACAGAAAGTAGAAAATATTGCGTTATTTTTAACATTTTCGGTCTTTGTTTACCACCACCAAAAGAAAGCTCTATTTGTATGAAAAATTATATAAAATGTTATTTGCGTACAGTGTTGCATGACTGTGCAATAGCTAGTTAAAGTAGCGCAATGCTGAATAGCAACAAAAAATTCCCTGGTCATGAAGTGGGTAAAACCTTCTGGAGGTCAAGTGGTTAACCTAAAAGCACAGCTACAAATGAATACAGGAACTTCCCCTGGACGGGTTTAACAACGGCTATGTACAATGCGGTCAAACAGGTTCTGAATAGAACTGTAGTGATACACTTAGGTGTGGCTGCCAAAATGAAGGAGCTCTATCCAATGGTTGTGTGTACTGAATTGTACACAAGACAAATATACATAAAGTAACAGTAACCATGCCTGCAGACAATACAGATAAATATAATCCCCAACATGGGACTATGCCTGAAATCAACCTGTTCAAAACATGAGCTGTTATTCTCTTCAGGGAGTCCATTTATTACATTAGAGCAAAGGATTTCAAACTTTTAAAAGAAAGGTTTTTTTTTTTAGGTTTTTTTTTTGTGTGAAGGCAATGCTAAATTCCACAGTACTTAAAAAAGGTTTGTAAACCCTCATTTTTTTTTTTTAAAATAACAAAACACGTCATACTTACCTCCACTGTGCAGTTAGTTTTGCACAGAGTGGCCCCAGTCCTCCTCTTCTGGGGTCCCTCAGCAGCGCTGGTGGCTCCTCCCCGCATCGTGTCCACGTTGAAGAAGTCTCTCCTAAGGTGGACCCCCGTGCGGGCGCGCTCCCGAGTCCTGCATCTGTGTACATTCACACAGAATGCAGGACTCGGCCCCTGCCCCCCCGGCGCCTCGTCACTGGATTTGATTGACAGCAGTGGGAGCCAATGGCTGCGCTGCTATCAATCTATCCAATCAGGACACGAGACACCAGCTAGAGCTCCTCCCCCTCCTACACTGTCTATCTGGGAAAGGCCAGCTAACACAGGCAGGGTAGCTGACCTGCACATGCTCAGTTGTGTCTTTTATGCTGTAGAGCAGGGATATGCAATTAGCGGACCTCCAGCCATTGCAAAACTACAAGTCCCATCATGCCTCTGCCTCTGGATGTCATGCTTGTGGCTGTCAGAGTCTTGCTATGCCCCATGGGACTTGTAGTCCTGCAACAGCTGGAGGTCCGCTAATTGTCTATCCCTGCTGTAGAGAATATTTCCTTGTTGAGCTGAACTAGCCAAGTCACATGATATTGACATCAAACATGTGGGCGTGTATACAGGCTGCAGTGGAAATCCCCTCCTTCCTGAACTCTTAGCACTGGAGAAAAAAAAAACAAACAAACAAACAAACACACACACAACACACACACACACACACACACACACACACACACACACACACACACACAAAAAACACACACACACACAAAAAACACACACACACACACACAAACACACACACACACAAAACACACACACACACAAAACACACACACACAAAAAACACACACACACAAAAAACACACACACACACAAAAACACACACACACACAAAAACACACACACACACAAAAACACACACACACTTTTACTTTAACAACCACATATCATGTTTGTGTTACTCCATCATTTTGTTTTGAATGATTTATTGAAAGCTCAGATGCAAAATACATCCCAAAAGTTGTTTGTATAGGGTAGATCTGTTAGTTGCTGGTCACCTTATGTCTTCTTTATAGCTCACAAACTCCAACATTTAAATGTACCCATCAGATACCAATACGCTACAGCCCCAGGCCACCTGTGTATTTCCTCTGATGTAATTCATATACTCGAGTAAGACACCTTCACAAGTGACAGGAGAACCTGGGTTTCAATATCTCAATGTTGGAGTCTATGAAAGACTGGAACATTCAGAAGGCAACTCAATCTACCAGCAAGTACACAGCACATACATCTACACAGCGCATACATCTACACACACCATAAAGCCAGTTACCTGCACCAGCCAGATGCCATCCTTTGTGTCTTCCACCAGCTCATAGAAGTGCATCTCCCCACTGAAGTTAGTGCTGGAGCCGGCTTCTGAGGCCTCCTCTTCCTTCAGGGCAGAGTACAACTCTCCTTCCATCAAGTCACCTGATGGACACAATATGAAAAAAATTAGGATAGAAGAGTAAACTCAACACAGCACCAAGATCCAAGATAAAATTCACTGGGGGCACACGCCTGAAAAAAAATATGAAGCATATTTACAAAAAACGGTGTATAAATATTGTTAGAAAATAATTAGCAGGATATTCCTATAAAAAATTTAAACAGGCATATTATGTGCAAAAAGTGCAAGATATACAAATTGGTGGGAAAATGAGCAATACAGAGATTTTAAGTATATTTAAAGCAAAAAAAACGTTTTTTGTTTTGTAAAGAGTTTGATAATAGGTAAAGTGTTACTAAACCCAGGACCCGGCATTCACTATATCTGGTCTCCCACAGTACACAGAACATGGAAATACAATTGTTTTAGTAAATATAAACTGCTAAATCCCTTTTCTCATCAGCAGTATATAGCAGTCTTGTGACTTCTATCAGTATCTGGTTAAAGCTTGTAGGAGGAGTTTTTATCGTACTCTGACTGTCCTATGAGGCTGCAGGACCCCTGACCCTCTGTCTGGACAGTGCCGATTTGCCCTGTGCTGATTACATACACCTTTCCAAGAAAAAAACAAAAAACCAAACGCTCTTGCAATACACACCAAACTGAGCATGTGCAGAGTGCCACCAAGGCTCTGTTCTGGCAGGGGATGGATTGGGGACAGTGGAAGTAGGGGAGGATCAGAGAAGACAGTATCAAACAGCCTTTTTACACAATGCTGAGGATTAACCCCTTGGATTCCACAGTTAGTATAACAAGCATTCTTTACTGCATATACTGACTGATCTTACTGTTGTGAGTTTAATAACACTTTAGATTTTATGTCCTTTTTCTGTGTTCCATTGGAGAGATTTCCCTTCTCTTCCTGATCTGAAATGCAACAAGAAGTGAGAAGAGATCTTTCTAAAATTAAGGTCTTAGAAAGTCACTAGAACAGGTGTCCTTAACAGAAGATGCTCCTTCATCTCTTGTTCCAGTGAACATTTTTTGGACTGAATTTCTGTCCTGTAAATTATCTTGTGAGCTGGTAACTTCTTGTGCCCTCTGCCTGTGCTGACTGCTATCAGTAAGCATTGCTTCCAGTTCTCTCTGAACTACAGAGCACCTCCCCTAAAGTATGAAGAGGGGGGAGATGTTCTCTGAACTTTGCATTGAAAAAAAAAAAAACCCACACACACATTTTAACAGTGTATTCAACAATACTCAGTCCACGGAGCTTTATAAACCAGCATCAAAAAAATTATATGTTCAGTTCAAAGTTTTAACACCACAAACAAATTTATTTATGTATAATTGAATGACCTCAGCACTACATCCCTGTAACAAAATAAGAAAAGAAACTGTGTGGGATTTTAAGGTGCTTTCTTTCCAACCTCAGGAATAAACACAAATTAAGTTAAAGTGGATGTGAAGTCTGACCTGGGCACATATGTCTGTAGTGTTTACTTATCTCTCTCCAAAGCTCTACTTCTGTTTCTTTCTGCTGCTCTATTCTTGTTATCAGCATATTTCAAAAAAATAAATTAAAAAAATGTAGGTGTAATTATTCCTGAGGTTGGAAAGAAAGCACCTTAAAAATCCCACATACTATCCAGTTTCTTTTTCTCAAAGCTTTATCACCAGTATAATGGAACAAAGAGAAATACCCCCTAAATGGGACTTTGAAAGACCACCAACTCTGGTGTAAGAATAAATATCTTTAGCTTATTAAAATGTAAATCTAGACAATGTGATCATAGATGATAAAAAGACATATAGCGTCTACACAATACATACAAACAAAAACCCGAAAAAAAAATAAAAAAAAAATACAAAATGACATCAACACTCTCCGATGTGTAGTGTACCCTGATACCCGACGCGTTTCCAGGTTTTTTTTTTTTTTACACCTTCATCAGGGGTAGAGAGTGGAGTATAGTCAAATATATTTTAGTTCAATTGGAACGATTCCATGTTCAAAAAGCATAAGAGGCAACTGTTCAGATGGAAGCACAGGTGGGCGCCAGACCAGGATAGCAGAAAGCTTGAGATACAATGCGTTTCCAAAATATGTATGGCAGTGAGTGTGCTTGGCAGCGATAAGACTCGCCCCATAGACAGTCAGTGCTTATGAAGGGTAATCGGGACAGGATGTCGCTAGAGCTTTAAATGGAGCTGCTTAGTGAGCGAATGATATCCAAGAGTCCCTGGTTTGATATAACCTGTGGATGTTAAAATCCCGCGTGGAGCGTCTCTCCTCTGCGTCAGTGCCTCTATATATTTGACTATACTCCACTCTCTACCCCCGATGAAGGTGTAAAAAAAAAAAAAAAATGGAAACGCGTCGGGTATCAGGGTACACTACCCATCGGAGAGTATTGATGTCATTTTGTATTTTTTGATTTTTTTGTTTGTTGCATGTATGTATTGTGTACATTTAATAAATTAAAGATATCCAGAGTTGGTGGTCTTTCAAAGTCCCATTTAGAGGGTATTCCTCTTTGTTCCATTGCACCAGGGATGGGACCACCACACTCTTTATCTGACATGGTAGAGGTCTCCTCTTCTATCACCAGTATAAAGGATTTTTGATTTTAGCCCTGTGACTATATTAAATGTTAGTTCTAGCTAGCTTTACATTTATCTGAGTGGTTTCCATTTTTGTATGGTTAGATTTTATACAGACACACATTGGGGGTCTTCAGCTGCACTGAGTGAGTCTAGGCTTCTGTTGGGTGTCTGTAATTTTAGGAAAGGGCTCCCCCCGTTACCATAGGCATTGCTACACATGTCCCATTAGTTGGATACACAAGGAGTTTAGAGAGTTAGAGATCAAACAGAGGTGTCTTATTGTGGCTTTACATTTATTTCTAAACGTATGCAACAAAGACCATAAACTGACTTGTTAAAACAGTTCTGTTATATTTTTTACTATTTTTTACCTAGCATAAAGGTCTACTTTGGACTTTGATTATTTTTTTGGGGGGCAGTATATTGCCTTGCCCAAATCCACCCCCTCCCCTTTTCTGTTAGTTTTAAATTGATCTGATTGTCTGCCATTATTGCTAAGGTGAGAACTTAGAGTTACTTAAAGTGAAACGTCATTCTCACAAATCAACATTGATTATTTTTAATCCTCATGCTAACGATAGTAAATAGATAGGAAAGTATATTATATTTACTTGTTTTAACATTTTTTTTTTACATTTCTTCAGTTACTTCCTGGTATCTTGCCTAGGCAAATGATGTCATGCTTCCCAGTAGTCTTTAGGAGGGAAGGAGAGGAGGATGAGTTTTCTCAGCCAAGCACACTATGCTTGAACTAAGGGCAGATAGATTATAGGAAGTAAATGCTACATGAATCATTTGCCCTTTCTCAAGATGGCCACAGCCAGAAATGCTAGGGGAGGTGTTTTCCAAAGTAATTTCTCAACAAAATAAAAACAGTGACATGGATGGATGGGGAAGTTTGCTTTAAAGTGTAAAATTCAGGCAAAACCTAACTCTTAACCTGCTCTCTGACACATTCTAAAGCTAATCTATATAGCCCTGTAAAGCAAAAAAAAAAAAAAAAAAAAAAAAAAAAAAAAAAAAAATCGCTATACTTACCTATTCTGCAGCCGGTCCAGTCCCAACATCAGCTGTCAGCGGCGGCTTAAGTGTGGAGGCGGAAGCAGGAGGGGCAGCCGTCAACGGGGGCCCCATAGTAAGTCTTTCCAGGCATTTCACAGCCATTGCCGGCTCTTGTTTTTTTTTTTTTTTTTTTTTTTTTACATCAAAGGGTTAAAAGATTGAGGATACCCCTCATTTGTTTCCTGTAAAGAATTCTGAGCATAAAATGGAACTTTTAAGAAATTGTGCTTTTCCAGCTTTGTGACAACAGTTTAGGAAAGTTGCTTTTCTGTTCTAGCACTGCACCCATGAGCACAAAGCCAGCTCCACAAAGACTTGGTTTGTTGTGAAGGAACTTGATTGACCTGCACAGAGCCCTGACCTCAACCCCAATTAACACCTTTTGGGATAAACTGGAATGCAAGATGTGAGATTGGTCCTTTCGTCCAACACCAAGACCACTTTTGGCTGAATGGCACAAATTCTTAAGCCTGGTACACACTAGTTTTTTTGTTAAGAAAAAAACCTGACAACTGCAGTCGGAGCCGCTGTACTAACGATCTGACGTTAGTGCAGCGAACTCCCCTGCTGTTCTTTTGTGTCCTGAAAGGGTGACGCCCCCCCAGAACACTGTGGTCAGCGCTCTCAGCCATTGGCTGAGAGCACTGATCAGGAGCCGGTTGACTGCTGGTTTTCCAGGACCGCCTGCCATACACATGGGCAAAATGTTGCCCAGTTTCTGTTGAACTGGCCAATGTCGCCTGACATTCAGCCCGTGTGTACCTGGCTTTAGACAAAAATTCAGTGGAAGGTCTTTCCAGACGTGTGGAGCCTTTTATAGCTATGGGGAGGAGGGGCAGCTCAATATCAAAGCCTGTGGTTTGGAATGGGTTGTCCAATCAGCTCACAAAAGGTGTGATGCTCAAATATGCACAAACCATTTGCCATATGGTGTATGGTGTATGTTTATCCTATCTTCTATATTTGGCAATTCACTGACTCAGGACGAGTATGTATACATCACGTGTCAGACATATTATATGCACAGAATTTTTCTGGGTCATTAACTTACTAAGAAGTGATGCAAAGAGAAAGATTTAATTCTTGGTTTATGCACCTTTATAAACAATTCAGTAATGGCAACTACCATGTGTATTGTGAAAGGTTCTTGTAAGTTCTCCAATGTGGCCCAGGAGTTATTTGAACTTCCTGTGCAAATGTTACCTTTGGAAAGAAAGATCTTTTGGTGGTCATTTTTACAGAATCTTCAAAAGGCAACAGCTATAGGTTAATATTTTTGACGACTTAGGGGTTGTTTAGCTCATTGGTAGTGAAT
The DNA here is from genome assembly GCA_037952835.1 of Lithobates septentrionalis. Taxonomy (NCBI): domain Eukaryota; kingdom Metazoa; phylum Chordata; class Amphibia; order Anura; family Ranidae; genus Lithobates; species Lithobates septentrionalis. The sequence goes on from JBBDGP010000541.1 coordinate 359,023, forward strand.
TGCAGAGTTCAGTCCACATCGGATATGCTGTTTATTCAGTCTCCTGGCTCTTTGCGTCAGGGCTGGGCTCAGCCCTTCCTTCTCTGAGCTGGCCGCTCACCTGTCGGCTAATTGCCAGCTCCCATCTCTCTCCATAGTGACTCACCTGTTGATGATATCCTGCTCGTCAGTCCTGCCTACTTAGTGTCTGTTGACACAGGGGCGACTTGTCAGGCGACCTAGCCGCCTGACAAGTCGCCTCCCGTTCTGTACAATGGAACCGTTCTAATAGGAGCGACGCAAGTCGCTCTGACTTAGAAAAAGGTTCCTGTACTACTTTGGGGGCGACTTGAGGCGACTTGCATAGACTTCTATACAGAAGTCATTTTGCAAGTTGCCGATGAAGTCGTGTGCAGGTCGCCTCAGGGAGGTGACCTGCAAGTCGTGCCGCCCCTGTGTGAACCGGGGCTTAAGCTGTCCAGCCGAGATGATCTCTGCCTTCGCCTTGGTCACATCTCTAGAGACACTCTCCTGTGTTCCTGTTAAAGACTTGCTTGGCTGACATTCCTTCTGGCTCCAGATCCTGCTTGCTGTCCTATTATGCTCATCTCTGGCTCCCTGACATTTGACTTGTCTGACTATGTGTTTCGGTTCCTGAACTCTGTTTTGACTACATTTACTCTGTTTACTTTTTTTTATTAATATTAAACAAGTGAGATTTAACTGTACTTCTGTCTCAGTCTGATTCATGATTACTGACACTTTGGCAGCTCTGCTGCTCAAACCTCGTGCTAAGGTCCTCTTGACCATCTAACACAGCACCCCCCTCCGCTCTCGTACAAACACTTTACCTCTGTCAGCTCTCTGCTGCTCCACCTATCAGGCTCGGGCTTCTGTCCCAGACACACACACACACAAACACACGTCTCGGGCTGCTCCCTTGCAACCACACACAGATTCCTCGGTAGAGTGGAGCCCAGAGCCCTAGTTCTGATTACCCTTAGAACCCAGCACACGCCTGTACCATCAGTGTGCTGGTTGTCTGCAAAACCCATTCCAGGCTGCCTTTTAACACCATGCCAGGGCACCACCCTGTCACAGTCTAGTAAGCAAAAATCTAGTGCTAATATGTTGTTTTGATATATATTTTTTTTAATATTAGGTCACAACACAAACTTTAGAATACCTTACCAGATTTTTCCATAAGCTCCCGGACATCCCTCTTCTCTGGAAGACCAGAATATCCTAAGCCTCGGCACTCCAGGATGGTCTTCAGCTGGTGGAAGCTTAAAGTCACCGGGTCCACTAGCTGACTGGCGAAGATGCCCGTCTCGTACCATACTATTGTCTCAAAGAATCTGGCCAGTACGAAAAGGATGAGGAAGTAGAGAAGCAGCAAAAACAGCTTGAGCCACATCTTGCTGGTCTTGTCAGATCTGGGTTTCAATGCCCTCCCCTAAAGGAGAAGAGAAAAGTAAAAAGTCTTTAGTACCAGCTAAAACTTCCACAACACACCTTATGCCAAAGCTCTATAATGACTAGGACTTATAAACAGTTTCCTCACTCTAGCCTCTCCAGCAAAACAATTAGACAACAGTATACTTGTTGACTCACGTGTCAGGATTATGTGCAGCAGCTCGTTGATTTACCTAGAAGCTATGCAAGTGGCAAAAAAACATATCTGTCTGGACTTTATAAAGGGGAATTTACTAAGACTGGAGTTGCCAGAATCTGGAGAAGCTATGCATCAGCTTCTATCTCTCATTTTCTATTTTCAATATTTTTATTAGCTTTCAGTTAAGATACAAAACATGTATAAAGGGAACAAAGGTTCATCTTTACAATTTCCAGTAAGGCACCAGCCGTAACCAGAAGCCAAACATGAATGCAAGTTTCGTAGGATGAATATACATGAACCAAGTTTTTAAGCAACATTTGTGACTACTGACGCAAGATTGGTATTGTGGATACCATATTACAAAAGGTTGATAAAGGAATGGGGGGGGGGGATAAACAAAAAACAAGAAGGAAACAAACTAAAATCAAGCAGCAATCAATAAGAAATGTACGGCTTGTAGATCTATCAACTCTTTGGCTCCATTCACACCTAGGCGATTTGAATCGCAGGCAGAGTCGTGGCAAAACACAGTTCGCGTTTGCGATGCCATTACTTGTTAATGCCACCCCAATCGCGGTGTGATTTTGCAGCGATTAATCGCGCTGCAATCGTGGCAAAACCACAATGAGCTATGCTGTCGCCCAAAAGAAGCTTGTGCTCCTTTCTGAGCATCAAGCTTCGCGCGTTGCAATTTATCGCACAACAACCATGACAATGGCACCGCAAATGCGTCCTGCCATGATTCTGGATTCAAATTGCCTAGGTGTGAATGGAGACTTAAAAAGCTGGGGGGCCCCCCCATCAAAGCCACTGTGTACACAATGCAACCTTCCACAAGCAGAGATCCAGTGACTGTCCCAGGACTACATTCACACTGGCGATTAGAGCTGGTGCCAATTGTAGCGGCAGTTCCATCTGCAGCTCTCAGCAGGCAGATGCGGCCGCCGGCCCTTTTCACTATGACAGGTCGCCAGCAGCCGTAGCTGTTCGCCGATTGACCTGTCATTATAGTGATCAGGGCCGGCGGTCGCATCAACCCGCTGAGAGCTGCAGATGGAACTGCAGCTACAATTGGCACCGGCTCCAATCGCCAGTGTGAATGTAGCCCTAGTGGTCTTTAATTTTCAAAACTTAACTGAAGAAGCTGAAGATAGAAGCTGATTGGTTACTATGCACAGATGCTGCAGACTCTGCTCCAGTTTTAGTAAATTCCCCCTACGTCATCAAATACATCTCACCAAATTTGTTTGTGCCTACAAAGTTCTCTTTGTATGTGAGGGCTTGACAAATCTGCTTCGAATCTAAAAGCCAGCTAAAAAAGTTAGGAGCCAGTTTGTGTGCAGCGATCTGTAATGTGTATCGCAGTCAACGTTTTCATGCGTAGGAGTCACAGAGCATGCATTTACATTTGTACTTGCGTATATGTGGGGGTGCGGGGCATATCGCACTGCATTACATATGTTCCTGGCCTTAATGGCTGGAGAAGCTGTCAACTGGGCCCCAGAAATGACATCATACATGTTGCTTCCAGGTCAGGAACGAGATGGGGAGCAGAGCTGGCGTGTGTCAGTTTTCCTCCCTCCCCTCTACCCTGCAGCACCCACTATGCCAGTTCCGGGCCCGCAGATCGACAAGCGGAGCCTAGGGGCGTGCGTGTGGGGGGCACTCTACCCGTGTGTGTGGAAGCAATCGGGCAGCAGTAGAGCCGCCCTTATGCTACCACCGGACAGCCTTGCTGCTTGCCCGCAGCATGGGTATATGTAGAAAAAAAAAAAAAAATGAACTGCCCAGCGCCCTGGAACAGCATGTCCCAGGCATCGGGCGATACAAATTTTGCATCCCTGCAACAATGGGCTGACAAAAGCCCAGGTGCCAGGATGAAATTTCTAGTCGCCATTGTTGAGCCCTGTTATATGTTATTTATCCAAAAGCAACGTGCCAAAATGTTTAAAGTGCCATGTCTCGTGGTCACTTAATAGCTAAAAAGGGAGGTAGGTAAGTAAAGGACACACCCTTGCCATACACCCCCATTTTGCAGACCATGAGGAATGAAATAAAAAAGAAAACAATTGGTGAACCTATTTTGTACTGTCACACGTCTTTAAATGCTGGATTGGACGACACTTATTTCTACAGTACCGTTTATAAATGTGGGTGCAGAAACAAGCACCGGGACGCCCGCTTCACCCGTTTCAGACTGAGAAGTGAGTGGTCCAAGCCATTGATACAGCATTATGGCCACCAAATTTATTTATACATAGACCCCTGCCAGCAGGAGAGGGAACTCTGAAAGTCAGGAAAGTCAGAGAAAAGACATAAGTCCATATCTGTATACTGGTATTGGCACAGTAAGTCAGCACAACAATCAGGGAGTTAGCATTACAGAAGGTACAGGAAAAAAATAACAGGCTCAGTGTTTATTTTTTTTCCATGACAAACGTCCTTTAAAGCAGACGTGTCAAATCCATTCATTATGGGGATACTCCCTTATATCATGTTACAAGTTCAGTTTATTTACTATCATTTCTACCAACAGTTCCCTGTGATCCCCTGCAATCACAGCACATTCAGAGCACAGCACAGGATCAGAAGGACGGCAGTTCTGTAAATTTGATTCATGGTTGTAAGAAAGTTCAAGAACTGGCAGAGACCACAAGAAGGGTGTTCTAGCAACACAAAGAACAATGTGTTCCAGGATATCCAGATTATTTACAGAAGTACGGATGAAAAAAACTCAACTATTGAGCAGAAAGTCTGTTCTCCATATTCATCCCAAGGACCCATTCACACCATTTGTGTTGCAGTAAGGCTCCTTTCACACTGAGGCGCTTTGCAGGCGCTAAAGTGCTAAAAATAGCACCTGCAAAGCCCCCCGAAAGAGCCGCTCAATGCACTCCAGTATGAAAGCCCCGAGGGCTTTCACACTGGAGCGGTGCGCTTGCAGGGTGGTCAAAAAAGTCCTGCAAGCCGCATCTTTGGAGCGCTGTATTTACCGCTCCTAAAGCGCCCCTTCCCATTGAAAACAATGGGGCAGCACTGCAAACCCGCCCACAAAGCGCCGCTGCAAACCCTTTTTCGGCCGCTAAAACGACGGTAAAGCGGCGCTATATTTAGTACAGCCAGCGCCCGCACGCCTCAGTGTGAAAGTAGCCTAATTTGCATTATAAACTCGGTTGTGCTGCAGTGCCATTCATAATGTGCTGCTACTCACTGCATACAACGTACAGTGTCCTGTGTGTTTCAGGCAGTACCTTATTTTTTTTTATTTTGGAGGTGCGTTGCAGCCCATTTATTTTGGGAAGTCAGAGAACGGTAATTGGGGGGGGGTCAGAAGGTCAGGTAACAGTAATGGGCTAGTCGAAAGGTTAGGGAATAGTGATGGGGGGGGTCAAAAAGTCAGGGAACCGTAATGGGGGGAGTCAGCGGGTCGGGGAACGGGTATGGGGGGAGTCACCTGGGTCGAGGAAAAGTAAGGGGGGAAGCCGAGGGTCAGGGAAAGTAATGGGCGGAGTCTCAGGGTCGGGGGAAAGTAATGGGCGGAGTCCGAGGGTCGGGGAAAAGTAATGGGGGGAGTCCGAGGGTCGGGGAAAAGTAATGGGGGGAGTCAGCGGGTCGGGGAACGGGTATGGGGGGAGTCACCTGGGTCGAGGAAAAGTAAGGGGGTCAGGGAAAGTAATGGGCGGAGTCTCAGGGTCGGGGGAAAGTAATGGGCTGAGTCCGAGGGTCGGGGGAAAGTAATGGGCTGAGTCCGAGAGTCGGGGAAAAGTAATGGGGGGAGTCCGAGGGATGAGGAACGGTAATGGGAACAGATATCAGTGACAGGGGTGTAAGATGGACAAGGGACAGCTATAGGGGAATCCGAAAGATAAATGACAAGACAGTCATAAGAAGAGTGATGGAGGATGATAACAAAGGGACATTGGTCAACAAATTCAGAGATATATGGGGGGGGGGGGTGAATTACAGGTAACAGTAATAGGGGAAATCACAGGGACAGTGAACAGTGATGGAGAGTCAGAAAATCAGAGGAACAGTGATGGGGGAGTCAGAGGGTCAGCGAGGTAAGAGGGACAACATCAAGGGGGTCATATGAACAGTGATGTGGGGAGTTAAGAGGAATGGGAGACAATGGCAAAGTGAGAGGGACCGAGGACAATGAAGTCAGAGGGAGCAATGGGGGAGTCAGAAGGAAAGGGAACAGTGACAGGGGAGTCAGAGGGATGAAGGTAGTTAGAGGAATGCAGGATGATGGCACAGGGACAGAGGACAGTCAGATTGAGCAATAGGGGGGCACAAGGAGGACAGGGAAAGAGACAGGGGACTCTCAGGGACCTTCTGACTTGCAGAAGTCAGAAGGTCAGAGACCGAGGACAGTGACAGAGGAGTTATAAGGACAGAATAGGGGGAATTAGAGGAATGTGAAATTATAGCAAAGTCACAGGGGACCAGAAATGAAGGGGGGTCACAGGGGACCACAAAATGAAGGGTGGGGGGTCACAGGGGACCACAAAATGAAGGGTGGGGGGTCACAGGGGACCACAAAATGAAGGGTGGGGGGTCACAGGGGACCACAAAATGAAGGGTGGGGGGTCACAGGGGAAGGGGGGGGGGTCACAGGGGACCAGAAATGAAGGGGGGGGGGTCACAGGGGACCAGAAATGAAGGGGGGGGTCACAGGGGACCAGAAATGAAGGGGGGGGTCACAGGGGACCAGAAATGAAGGGGGGGGGGTCACAGGGGACCAGAAATGAAGGGGGGGGGTCACAGGGGACCAGAAATGAAGGGGGGGGGTCACAGGGGACCAGAAATGAAGGGGGGGGGGGTCACAGGGGACCAGAAATGAAGGGGGGGGGGTCACAGGGGACCAGAAATGAAGGGGGGGGGGTCACAGGGGACCAGAAATGAAGGGGGGGGGGTCACAGGGGACCAGAAATGAAGGGGGGGGGGTCACAGGGGACCAGAAATGAAGGGGGGGGGTCACAGGGGACCAGAAATGAAGGGGGGGGGTCACAGGGGACCAGAAATGAAGGGGGGGGGTCACAGGGGACCAGAAATGAAGGGGGGGGTCACAGGGCACCAGAAATGAAGGGGGGGTCACAGGGCACCAGAAATGAGGGGGGGGGTCACAGGGGACCACAAATGAAGGGGGGGGTCACAGGGGACCACAAATGAAGGGGGGGTCACAGGGGACCACAAATGAAGGGGGGGGGGGGAGTTCACAGGGGAAGGGGGGGGGTCACAGGGAACCAGAAATGAAGGGGGGGGGGCACAGGGGACCAGAAATGAAGGAGGGGTCACAAGGGACCACAAATGAAGGGGGGGGGTCACAGGGGACCACAAATGAAGGGGGGGGGGTCACAGGGGACCACAAATGAAGGGGGGGGTCACAGGGGACCACAAATGAAGGGGGGGGGGGGGGGGGGGAGTTCACAGGGGAAGGGGGGGGGGGGGTCACAGGGAACCAGAAATGAAGGGGGGGGGCACAGGGGACCAGAAATGAAGGAGGGGTCACAAGGGACCACAAATGAAGGGGGGGGGTCACAGGGGACCACAAAATGAAGGGTGGGGGGTCACAGGGGACCACAAATGAAGGGGGGGGGGTCACAGGGGACCACAAAATGAAGGGTGGGGGGTCACAGGGGACCACAAAATGAAGGGTGGGGGGTCACAGGGGACCACAAAATGAAGGGTGGGGGGTCACAGGGGACCACAAAATGAAGGGTGGGGGGTCACAGGGGAAGGGGGGGGGTCACAGGGGACCACAAATGAAGGGGGGGGGGGTCACAGGGGACCAGAAATGAAGGGGGGGGGTCACAGGGGACCAGAAATGAAGGGGGGGGTCACAGGGGACCAGAAATGAAGGGGGGGGTCACAGGGGACCAGAAATGAAGGGGGGGGTCACAGGGGACCAGAAATGAAGGGGGGGGGGTCACAGGGGACCAGAAATGAAGGGGGGGGGGGTCACAGGGGACCAGAAATGAAGGGGGGGGTCACAGGGGACCAGAAATGAAGGGGGGGGGGTCACAGGGGACCAGAAATGAAGGGGGGGGGTCACAGGGGACCAGAAATGAAGGGGGGGGTCACAGGGCACCAGAAATGAAGGGGGGGGTCACAGGGCACCAGAAATGAAGGGGGGGTCACAGGGCACCAGAAATGAGGGGGGGGGTCACAGGGGACCACAAATGAAGGGGGGGGTCACAGGGGACCACAAATGAAGGGGGGGGTCACAGGGGACCACAAATGAAGGGGGGGGTCACAGGGGACCACAAATGAAGGGGGGGGTCACAGGGGACCACAAATGAAGGGGGGGGGGGGGGAGTTCACAGGGGAAGGGGGGGGGTCACAGGGAACCAGAAATGAAGGGGGGGGCACAGGGGACCAGAAATGAAGGAGGGGTCACAAGGGACCACAAATGAAGGGGGGGGGGTCACAGGGGACCACAAATGAAGGGGGGGGGGTCACAGGGGACCACAAATGAAGGGGGGGGGGGAGTTCACAGGGGAAGGGGGGGGGGGGGGTCACAGGGAACCAGAAATGAAGGGGGGGGGCACAGGGGACCAGAAATGAAGGAGGGGTCACAAGGGACCACAAATGAAGGGGGGGGGTCACAGGGGACCACAAATGAAGGGGGGGGGGGGTCACAGGGGACCACAAATGAAGGTGGGGGGTCACAGGGGACCACAAATGAAGGGGGGGGGGTCACAGGGGACCACAAATGAAGGGGGGGGGGTCACAGGGAAAGGGGCGGTCACAGGGAACCAGAAATGAAGGGGGGGTCACAGGGGACCAGAAATGAAGGGGGGGTCACAGGGGACCAGAAATGAAGGGGGGGGGGTCACAGGGGACCAGAAATGAAGGGGGGGGGGTCGTCACAGGGGACCAGAAATGAAGGGGGGGGGGGTCGTCACAGGGGACCAGAAATGAAGGGGGGGGGGTCGTCACAGGGGACCAGAAATGAAGGGGGGGGGGGGTCGTCACAGGGGACCAGAAATGAAGGGGGGGCACAGGGGACCAGAAATGAAGGAGGGGTCACAAGGGACCACAAATGAAGGGGGGGGGTCACAGGGGACCACAAATGAAGGGGGGGGGTCACAGGGGACCACAAATGAAGGGGGGGGTCACAGGGGACCACAAATGAAGGGGGGGGTCACAGGGGACCACAAATGAAGGGGGGGGGTCACAGGGGACCACAAATGAAGGTGGGGGGTCACAGGGGACCACAAATGAAGGTGGGGGGGTCACAGGGGACCACAAATGAAGGTGGGGGGGTCACAGGGGACCACAAATGAAGGTGGGGGGTCACAGGGGACCACAAATGAAGGTGGGGGGTCACAGGGGACCACAAATGAAGGGGGGGGGGTCACAGGGGACCACAAATGAAGGGGGGGGTCACAGGGGACCACAAATGAAGGGGGGGGGGGTCACAGGGAAAGGGGCGGTCACAGGGAACCAGAAATGAAGGGGGGGTCACAGGGGACCAGAAATGAAGGGGGGGGGTCACAGGGGACCAGAAATGAAGGGAGGGGGGTCACAGGGGACCAGAAATGAAGGGGGGGGGTCGTCACAGGGGACCAGAAATGAAGGGGGGGGGGTCGTCACAGGGGACCAGAAATGAAGGGGGGGGGGGTCGTCACAGGGGACCAGAAATGAAGGGGGGGGGGTCGTCACAGGGGACCAGAAATGAAGGGGGGGGGGGGTCGTCACAGGGGACCAGAAATGAAGGGGGGGGGGGTCGTCACAGGGGACCAGAAATGAAGGGGGGGGGGGTCGTCACAGGGGACCAGAAATGAAGGGGGGGGGGTCGCCACAGGGGACCAGAAATGAAGGGGGGGGGGTCGCAGGGGACCAGAAATGAAGGGGGGGGGGGTCACAGGGGACCAGAAATGAAGGGGGAGGGGGTCACAGGGGACCAGAAATGAAGGGGGAGGGGGTCACAGGGGACCAGAAATGAAGGGGGAGGGGGTCACAGGGGACCAGAAATGAAGGGGGAGGGGGTCACAGGGGACCAGAAATGAAGGGGGAGGGGGTCACAGGGGACCAGAAATGAAGGGGGAGGGGGTCACAGGGGACCAGAAATGAAGGGGAGGGGGTCACAGAAATGAAGGGGGGGTCACAGGGGACCAGAAATGAAGGGGAGGGGGTCACAGGGGACCAGAAATGAAGGGGGAGGGGGTCACAGGGGACCAGAAATGAAGGGGGAGGGGGTCACAGGGGACCAGAAATGAAGGGGGAGGGGGTCACAGGGGACCAGAAATGAAGGGGGAGGGGGTCACAGGGGACCAGAAATGAAGGGGGAGGGGGTCACAGGGGACCAGAAATGAAGGGGGAGGGGGTCACAGGGGACCAGAAATGAAGGGGGAGGGGGTCACAGGGGACCAGAAATGAAGGGGGAGGGGGTCACAGGGGACCAGAAATGAAGGGGGAGGGGGTCACAGGGGACCAGAAATGAAGGGGGAGGGGGTCACAGGGGACCAGAAATGAAGGGGGAGGGGGTCACAGGGGACCAGAAATGAAGGGGGAGGGGGTCACAGGGGACCAGAAATGAAGGGGGAGGGGGTCACAGGGGACCAGAAATGAAGGGGGAGGGGGTCACAGGGGACCAGAAATGAAGGGGAGGGGGTCACAGAAATGAAGGGGGGGTCACAGGGGACCAGAAATGTGGACAGGGGTGGGGGGAGTCAATGGACTGTGAGGGGGGAGGCAGAGGACAGTGAGATAAGAGAAACAATGACAGGGGATTATAAAGACAGGGATGGGGGGAGTTAGAGTATTGGGGGATAAAGTCTGAGAGACGGCGAGGCTTTCACAACTGCGATGGGGGACTCAGAAGGTCAGAGGGACTGTCATGGGGGAGTCTCGGAGGGACAGTGGCAGGGTTGGGGCGAGCACTGGATTGGGGGGGGGGGGAGGGTCAGGGAGACATAAGTTGATGGGAAATCTCTCCAATGGGGTCACAGACATTAATGATGGAAATGTTACACCCTCTGCCAGGTTTTTACTCCTGTCCGGGTCTGTTGCTTGCATTCCCTTGTCCCGGTGTGGGGACACTGAGTGGAGGGAGTCCCAGCATTACACACCAGTCTGTAGTGTCTCCCCGGGGCTGAGCCCTCACATGTGCCCGTGTCTCTGGAGGTCGGGGCCCCGCAGACACCTATCAGGAGGGGAGCAAGGGCTGGTCACGTGACACTGACTGATGCTACAGAACTCCTCCAGGGCCCCCCCGCCACAATGCACTGTATGAGCCCCTCCACCACCTCCTCCTCCACCACCTCCTCCTCCTCCTCCACCTTTCCCCTACACCTACCTGATCGGTGTCAGGAGAGGTGGCTCAGGCGCTGCCCTGCGGGACTTCCCGCTCCATCTCCAATCACTCCGAGCTGTCACCGCTGCGGCTGTTTACCGATCAGCTGAGCAACAAGACAGCAGTGACGTCAGCGCGACCTCCGACCCCGGCCCTGTGTGTATGTGCGAGCTAGGGGGCGGGGACACACCATAGAGTGCTGGGCGCTGGGAGAGATGGGACAAGGAGGGAGCATAGAGAGGAGGGAAGGCGGCTAGATAGGACATTCATAGACGCTTGGAGTGCTGGGGATGAGCTCCAGAGTGTTACTGTTGTTTTATTATTATTCTTATTCTACTTCTTATTCTTATTATTGGATAATGGTAACAGCAGACAATTGTATTTAATGACAATGAAATATATCCCAATATTATTATTAAAAATAATAAAACAAAAATCCCCAAACCACAATAATATTGAAGTAAATGTAACACAATTTCTAAAATCTCATATAAGCTTTATTGCACGAAAAACAATTCATTCTTTTCAAATTTTCAGCTTTCATTAAAATAATACCTGGTGATCCTGCCATCACAGGTCTGCATTCAGGCACTTCCTGTTACAGGGTGACAACCAAATCCCAAATTGGCTCATCCCCCATTGCACACATTTCTGGAAAGGGCTTAACCTTTTTGCTGCCAGAATTGTTTTTGCATTTGTAGGCCTGAAGATTACATCAAACGTTATATATATTTTCTGAAAGCAGACACTTAGAGAATAAAATAGTGTTATTCCCAATTTTTTATGCCACTTGATATTACCGCAGAGGTCTAGCAAACACAAAATTTCAGTAAAAAACACACTAAAGTGAACTTAAAGGAAAACAAATGTAATACATTTTTGGTAAAATATAAAAGACGAAATTGCACAGAGTAAATAGATACCCAACATGTCAAAACTTAACATTGTGTGCGCCCATGAAATGGCAACATACTTCAGTGCCCTATAGTCTCTATAGGCGACACGTCAAAAGCCCCCCTATAGGTCATCTATTTAGTGTCCTCTATGTGAGAAATTTTTAGGTGACAGCTTACATAGTCACATACTTAGTCAGGTGGAAAAAGAAAACAAGTTAATCTAGTTCAACCAATTAAAGAGAAAAAAAAAATATCATACAATCGCATATACACAATCCTATACCCACAGTTGATCCAGAGGAAGGCGAAAACCCCCAGCAAAGCATGATTCAATTTGCTACAGCAGGGGAAAAAAATCCTTCCTGGTTCCCCGAGAGGCTTTTAGATATTCCATGGATCAACTTTACCTATAAATGTCAGTACCCAGTTATATTATGTACATTTAGGAAAGTATCCAGGCCTTCTTTAAAGAAATCTACTGAGCTGTACAGAACCACCTCTGGGGGGAGTCTATTCCACATTTTCACAGCTCTTACTGTGAAGAAACCTTTCTGAATTTGGAGATTAAATCTCTTTTCCTCTAGACATAAAGAGTGCCCCCTTGTCCTCTGTGATGACCTTAAAGTGGAAGTAAACCCTCACATATACCCAGTGAAGTGAACAGCTTCAGATGATACACAAAGATTAAACAAATCCTCCTACATGAGTTTTACATGTATATCTGCTGTCTTCAGCTTTATATAATCTTTAGAAAGTGCACATCGTGTTAGAGATTTTCTCTTCCTGTTCAGCACTGGGAGTGGATTCTGGGCATACAGCCAAAACAGCTGATTGGAGGCAGGGCTGGTGCAAGGATTTTTGACACCCTAGGCAAAAGCTAATTTCTTCGCCCCCCCCCCCTCATTGGCTCCACCCCTGACTCCACCCCTTTCCCCTGCCCAGGTATACCCCACCTTTTTAATCAATTGCCTATCAAATGCAGCCTCACCAGCGCCCATCAATGCAGCCTCACCAGCGCCCATCACTGCAGTATCACCAGCGCCCATCAATGCAGCCTCACCAGCGTCCATCAATGCAGCCTCACCAGCGTCCATCAATGCAGCCTCACCAGCGCCCATCAATGCAGCCTCACCAGCGCCCATCAATGCAGCCTCACCAGCGCCCATCAATGCAATATGCACAATATAAAGGGAGACAGTAAAATTAAAATACATGATGCATGAAGTGGGCAGCCAAAATTGCAACGGACGGATGCAAATGTAGACAGAGTGCGAACCCTCGTACATTCATGCTTGTGTTGTTTTTTCGATCACAATAGTATAGTTCACTAGGAGTTCATAGAATGACAGTCCACCATCATTGTTACTTGGAGATTCTGAAAAGGCTACAGGAATCTTTTTCTTAGGAAAAGACCGTAACTCTGGCCTAACGTGGATTCTCCACCGCGACAATGCTCCTGCTCAAACATTTGTTTTTATTTATCACACCTCGTACAGTTCAATACAGAAGGGATAAGAGGGCCCTGCTCATGGAGCTTACAATCCAAAGGACGGAGGTGGTACTAAAAGTAATAGCTGCCAGGGATGATCTGATGGAGGAGGCCAAAGTACAGTTGTTTTGGTGAAACCAGGGTAGGCTTCCCCGAATTGATAAACTTTCAAGGGTTGCCTAAAGGCGGACAGGGTATGAGCTAAGTGGACATACTGGGGTAGGAATTTCCAGAAGATGGGAGAGGTTCTGGAGAAGTCCTAGAGACAAGCATGAGAGGACTTAACAAGGGAGCTAGAGAACAATAGGCCTTACTAACAAAAGCACAAGAAGTCTTACCTACAAGAGAACAATACGTGGTTTATTTTTTTTGTTATATCAGCACAAGCATTTGCACTTTTATTCACTGTGTGCTTACACAAAGGACTTTATTTCAACCATTATTTGGCTGGTGGTTAGCACTTTCACTTAGCAGCACTAGGGTTGTTGGTTCAAATCTCAACCACAACAATACCTGCCTGGAGTTGACATGTTTTGCCTGTGTGGGTTTCCTGCCACACTCCAAAGACATGCTGGTAGGTTAATTAACTCCTGTCTAAATTGTCCTTTTATAAGTATTTGAGTTAGGGACCTTAGATTATAAGTTCCTTGAGGGCAGGGACTGATGTGAGCACACACTCACCGGATACTTTTTTTGGGTACACCTTACTAGTACCGGGTTGGACCCCCTTTTGCTTTCAGAACTGCCTAAATTCTTCATGGCATAGATCCAACAAGGTGTTGGAAACATTCCTCAGAGACTTTGCTCCATAGTGACATGATAGCATCACGC